>JASCZW010005535.1:0-173711 GCA_034211315.2 Aedes japonicus
GTGTAGTCATATTAATTCTTTAATTTCATTAATCTTTTTATTTTTTTTCGGAATTAAAAACCAATATTCCTCGATGAATTAAAAAAGGGTACTTTAAAAATTTCTTTTGAAAACCAGTGTATTGAGTCAAATCTATACGACTACTAACGCAATCAATTATGAATCATAATTTACTACGTTCAGAAATCATAACATACATATTCAGTTGAGGCAAATAAAGTTAAGGTTTGCAGTTTTTATTATGTAAGAGTGAAATATCTATTGAATGACACATTAACTATACAAAAGAAGTTATCAATTAAATTAAATTATTAGGAATAATAGCTACTTATTTTACTACCTAATACCTCCACTATTGGTACCGGACGCTTCGCACAATACTTATTAATATAAATATTATATTTTTCTGAAAACTTATAGTCATTTTCTTTGTAGATCACCATGGGCAAATGCCAGTTCCGCCTCGAATGGTTAAAGAAAACCGACTCAATGACTGCGCTGTTTCTGAATGGGCCCGTAAGCATAGTGAAACAGAAGCGTTTTGTACATTGTGTAACAAAACGTTCACAATAAATAAAGGCTTCCAAGCGATCGATCAACATTCGAATACCACAAAACATAAGGAGGCGTGGATGCTTCTTAACGGCTCAGATCAACTGAGAATTTGTGTTGTACCTGAATCTGATCGCACTAGGGCCGGACCTGCAGAAAATATCTCGGCCAAACCAGCGGTTGGGAAGTTGCGGATATTGAGCACACGAGATGCAGCAGCTAATGCCGAACTCATATGGGTCCTGAAATGCATCGCATCTGATTTTCCTGCCGTTTCCTGTGATGGTATCCGAGATACATTCAATGCAATGTTTCCCAACGCAGTTCCCAGCGATTTTCGCTGAGCCAAACCAAAGTTCGGTATCTGGTATCCGATGCATTAGCGCCGCATTTTCGAGCAACACAGCTGAACGAAGCCCGCGATTGTCTTCTTACGTTGTGTTATGATGAGACAACGAATTCTGCAGGGCGGAAGGAACTACAAACGATCATCCGATATTGGTCCGAACAGAAGTCGCAGATTGTGTCAGCTCATTTGCAAACATTTTTCATCGGTTCGGCTACAGCTGAAGACATTCTACAGAAACTGAATGCAGCACTGCATAATGCTGGCATACCGAGGAAGAATCTTTTGATGCTTGGTAAGTTCGCTTCTATGCGGGGCATTTATTTCTAAATAATTAAACACAAATCATTGTTAAATATTTGACGTAATTGCAAAGACATGACTTTGAATAGGGAAGATATTTTTAAAAATGCGTGGATCATAACTTGATAGAATTTACGCTTGAGATGGTTGAGGTGTATGTGACAAAATTGAAGTTTCGAGAAAATGGGCTTCAAAAGTAAGAAATTTTTTTCCATACAAATTATATGGGACTACTGAAAATAGATTTTTCTAGGAATTCTTCAAATTTTTCTATCAGCCGTAGAAAAAAATCTAAAAATAGCGGAAAGATGCTCGGATGTAGAAACCAAATTGTTTTTGCTGCTGCGTAGACTGCCACGGCCGTTAAAAATCACATTCCAAGTGCTAAAAATAGCATTAGAAAGCTTGATATCTATAGTACTTTTGGGATATTTAACTTAATATCGACCAAGATGTCACTTACACCCCTTTGCTAAGGGCCCCTCACTAATTAGATAAATTTCTCTTTTTGAGACAATCATACCTTTTGGAACATAATTATACTGCTCACAAATTACCTTACTCAACATATCTTATCAACTTCTATTACAGGCAGTGACGGACCCAACGTGAACAAGAAGATTGAACGGCTAATGAATGATCAACTGCTTGACGAACGAAAAAAGTCGCTGTTGAATATTGGAACTTGTAATATTCACACGCTTCACAACGCCTTCCAAAAGGTATCGAAGAGTTGGGGACCTACGCATCGGAACTTATCATTGCCGTATATTACTTTTTCAAAGGATGGCCGTTAAGGTTAGAAGATTTTGAGAAAGTGCAGGCTGAACTGAGATTGCCCACTAACAGTTTCATCAAACACGTTTCCTCTCGGTGGTTGACGTTGGAAGAATCAGCGAATAGAATCATTCAACAATGGCCGGCATTGGTGAAATATTTTACCAGCTTCGTTCCTAAGAAACGCGCTGCGTTAACAAAAACACCATCCTATGGCAGGATAATGAAATTTTGAACAACCCGACCATGAAAGCTGAAGTACTGTTCGTAGCATCAAGTGCACGCATCTTCACCAGGTTTACTGGTAAGTAATACCTATCTTAATAAATCTAGTTGTCGATAAAATCAAGGATCGGATTCAGATCCATGTGAAACATCATCTCAATCTAATAAATCATTCAATACAAAATGGTAAATTTGTTGAATAGAAACAGTGTAAAGGGTTTTTACGTAAATAACTAAAGGTATTCGATATTATATACTATTTATTCCATTAAATGGGTTCTTTAAATATGCCTCCTAGGGGCACGTAATGTCGTGACATGCGGACCGGTGCGCCGGATTTAAAGTACAAGCATTGTACTTAATGTAATTAATCTCGTAATTAATGAACTTTAAAGTTGGACTGAAAGTAATTAAAAATATTTTTCTGTACTGAACGTAATTAAAATACTGAAGATGTAATTTAAGGTACTGATAGTACAAATATTGGACTTTAATTACGAAATTACGACTGTAATTAATGTACTTAATAATAAGTACGGCGTAATTAAAGTACTGAAAGTTGTAATTAATGTAATTAATTTTTGCCTGCGTCGGATTTAAAGGTTATTGCGTGCCCCTCGTATGCCTCTTCGATGTCTGGTAACAAATCAAAACATTCGCCATATACCTATATTATATTCAAAAATATAATAAACTAATTTATTAATGCAATTAATGTAATAAATAACTAGATTCTTCCTCTTTCTGGCATTACATCCCGATTGGGACAGAGCCTGCTTCTCAGCTTAGTGTTCTATGTGCACTTCCACATTTTTATTCACCGAGAGCTTTCATTGCCAATTATACCATTTTCGCATTCGTATTTCGTGTGGCAAGCATGATAATACATTATGCCCAAGGAATCTAGAAAACTTTCAACACGACAATTTCTTGGACCAGACCGAGAATCGAACCCAGACACCTTCAGCATGGTCTTGCTTTGTAGACACGCATGTTTCCGCTGAGCTAAGGAAGGACCCTAAATATAGCTTGATTATATTTCTATTTCAACAAAAAATGCAGTTATAGCTGCGGGTCTCAAGTAAAACAATTGAATTTTAAAATCTGTTACAATGAGGCTTTCATTCGAGCAATACAAATAAATTGTTTTCTAATTACTTAATTACAAGTTGTTGTCACGGCAAACGTTGTATTTCATCAAATAAAATAAAATTAATGATTCAAAATTGATAAGCTAGTTGTCGAATTAGTTTGGAATATGTACTTCAGTGCATTTATTTTGATTGTTTTTTGTCTTTTCTTTCGGGTACGATTGCTGTGAAGTACTTGAAGTACTTGTTACTTGTTGTTTACAAGTCTGTTGTTTGTCCTAAATTTCTTGAGAGTAGGAGCCGTGCCGTATTTTTTGAAGAAATTTATTAGATTTTTTTATTTCTTTATTATAGTGACTTTCAGGAGGCTGGTTCGTCAATTTATTAGACGAATAACGGGAAAGCAGGGAAAATTTCTCAAGTAAATCCCGATAAGAAATTCCAAGGAATCAGGTATCCCCGAAAAAAAAAGTGGATAGAAAAACAATTCACGAAGATATTTTTATGCACTATTTAGAAAAATTCTAGAAGATCTTAGCAAGATTTTTTAAAATTGATAAATGAATATCGGCTTAGATTTCTAGAAAATTTTCAAAAAAGCTTCGGGTAAGAACTCAAAAACTTGTTTGCCAAGAAAACTTCGGAATAATCCCACACCGAAATTCCCTAATGAATTGTATATACATTTCTTAGAGGAATCCCTTCTAAATTCTGAAATTTATTTATTCTTGTGTGAAATGAATTGAGTTTATAGTATTCATCCTAAGTTAATACCAAAACTTAATACTAGTTGACCCGACAAACGCCTCAAAAGAAAAAGCAATGGTGTTATTTTATAAAGTTTTGTATTTTCTTTCCGATATTTTCATCAGTGAATGTTTCTGCACCGCACACTAGATCATTTGTTCTCTAGATCTAGCTTTCCTCTCAAATTTTTAACTTTTTAGCTTATTTTTTTATTTGCTTTTAGTTTATTTTTCCTATTATGTAAACACTGTAGAGGTTGCTGAAATATGGTTGTATAGGTGATGTGTTTTCATCGTAAACTGATTTTGTTATGAAATGTGTACGATGACAGCAAGGATTTTCTATGCGAATGTTAAACGTTTTTCGATTTATTCGCAAAGTCGGCTCAAATCGATGCATCCATTCGCGCGGTAAATCGTGCAAAAGAATTCTAGGTGCATTGTTATTATATACTATAGATCCTTAAAAATATGGTACTCTAAAAACAATATGATGAGAAAAATATTGATAAGTAATAAAATCATTGAAGTAGGGTTATATTAGTCTCAAAGATTCAAAATGATTTCAGTGATTTGATATAATTACTATACATACCTTTACGTTTGAATTGATACAATTATATTTTACCTTTAAAATCCATAGTTCCGAAAACTTATACTACAACGAATCTATTTGTAGGTTTCTTCCAGAGAAGAACCACTTATCCATCTATTGTATTCTGAGCTCGAACGGTTAGTACGTACCATCGCCAGCAGAACCTGTAAGTCAGATGTATGGCCTGCCAATACATCACTTCCAGCGGATATTTTTGATAATATTGAGAACCTGCTGCCTTTCGAAAATGTTGTTGTTGGAGATGATGCAATGACCGAGCTGAAAACAATGAAGGATATTGACAAACTCAGCTTCTTGAACAAGGTCAGAAAACATTATGTTGCTGCTGGTAAGCACGTTATCAAAAAGTCTGGTTTACAGAATATGTTCATCAAATACTGCCAATGCCTCAATCCATCAGCACCCGACGTCAACCGAAGTTCGAAATATATCTTGCAAGTGGCCAAGTCCTTGCCGGTAGAAATTAACTACGATTTACTCGTCGACGAATGGAACCTTCTGAAGCTCGAGGTGGTAAGGGGAGAAAGCGATATCGGCAGAATTGATGACTACTGGAACACATTTTTGTTTTAAAAACAGCCGGTGGTGTACAGAAATATCCATTGGTCTCCAAGGTAGTCAAAGCGGCTTTGGCAGCTTCCACGGCAACGCCGATGTTGAGCGAGGTTTCTCGGCATCCGGCAGGATCCTTACGGAAAATCGGGCTTCAATGTCTGAAAGGACATTGAATGCGTTCATGACGGTCAAATCCGCAATGCGAACGTTTGGAAAACAACCACATCTGGTTCCAATTTCAAAAGAACTGCTCATGATGGCGCATAAAGCTTACGCAAACTATAAGCAGTATTTGGAGGATGAGAGGCGGAAGAAAGCAGCTGAAGCGGATGAGAAATTGAAGGAGCAAGAGCGGAAGGACGCAGAGAAACAAACATTAAAGCAGATGAATAACCTGAAAGTATATATTGAGAGAAAAGAGGAGGAACTGAAGGAACTACGGAAAGAAGAGGAAAAGAAAAAGCAAACTGCTGATAGGTATGCTTACAACAACCAAGAGTAAACTTAAAATTGTGAATCTAAATAAAAAAAATATTTTTTTACAGATTGTTTGCAGAAGCCAACTGCCGCCTCAAAAAAGCGATTGAGAAACGTGACATGCAGGAGGTCGTGTTAGCTCAGGCAATGCTGGAGGGCGTTTCTACAGTGCGCAAGCAACAGGCCACACAGAAAAGGGCCGCGGATCATGCAGAAGATATTGTAGCGAAAAAGAAGGGTCGCCTAATTACCAGCTTTTTCAGCAAGAAAGCTGACAAATAGCAGAACAACATGCTGATGGTCCCCATTCAGTATGTGGTCGAACTGGACGGCCAAAGGGGACCACAGCCTATGTCTGTCGACCAAATAAAGTTCATTTTAGTTGTCCATTTTAATATTCGGAAGTCTTTTTTATGGTCACTATTTAGTCACTATTGGGTCACTATTTGGTCACTATTTCTAAGATTTTAGTCACTAAAGTCACTATTATTTCCCTATAAGTCCGCTACGAGCCCTGAATAATCCATCAGAAAGTTGATCAAATATGGGCATTTATACATGATTTTTCAATTGCCATGAACAACGCGTTTGTTTACATTTTGTGACTTACGTCCTTTTGAAAAAGTACTCGAGAATTGAAGAATTCTCTAAACTTGAAGACAACGCCTTGTGCTTAGACACGGATTAGCTAGATTTGTGCCAAGTCTTTTACATGGCGGCAACTTAGGTAATACCATAGGTATACATACCATTTTGAAGCGGTTTCAACGCTAACTTTTACTGCGGTTTTTGTCGAAGGCCTAAGAAGTTATAAAAACAAGATGTAAAATAAATCGCTGACTATATGAGCAACAGGGTTGACTTTGAGAAAGATGTATAATGTCATTTCAATGATTATCACAAAAGCTCAAAAATATTTGCTTTTGCTATTAAACAACCATGCAACAATTACTTTCTCTAGATTATTATCACGAAAGTCTTCAAAGACTATTAATTCTACATTTTCAATTGAAAGACCATTTGCCCTTTCATAACATATTAGCGGTAAAGTAATGTCGAGGAATTCTGAAGGTAATCTATCGTTCATCTCGTGTTTAGTTCTTGGAACGAGTACTTGAAATTGGAGCAGCAGAAGTTTGTGTGTGTGTTTATGAATATTACCCAACTTCCACTGGATGGCAGCAGATGATGGATAAAACCTTCATGCAGCAATTTTTAGTATCTTTGCTTGCAAAAAGCTTACATATATACGGAAATTAAGAGGTGACAGCTCATTCGCTTCTTCAACACCTCATTTAAAAAACGGAAGCAGCTGGAAATTACCCTTCTATAGGGTAATCTCCACTCCAACACGTTCTCGATGTTGGTATAATCATGGATGTATCAGAACTTCCAATAAAATGACATAAATATAAGAGACAATTTGTATGATTTGATCAAGAAAAATTTAACTACTTACTACTGCCACGAGTCCCACAGAATACCATTTTAGGTCAAACAAACTTGCCATGAAGGACAAATTCCAATCATAGACGAATTCTTTGATAACAGCCTGTCCAATCGGGTGGATTCAGGGTCCAATCTGTCTTTGACTAAAGTTTCGTTTCCCGCAAACAGGTTCATCTTGAAATATTGACGGGAGAGACGATGTTCCTGCGAAGCTCTTCGTGGTGCAACCGCAATGCAACTTTTCATAACCAAAAACTTCGTCACCGCAAAAGTTTTACACTGACTTCACTCACAACTTATCACTGATACTAGTAGATTGAAAAATATACTTAAATCGTACGTAAAACTAACATTATAATTATTTATATTCTATAACTTGACAAGACTGAAGAAAATACGTCTGCACCGGTCAAACACACAGCCTACTCCGTTGGTTGGTGACAATGAAGGTGGAGAAGAAGTGGTTAAGGTGTAATAGTGTATTGCAAAATACTATCATTGTGTTCTTGAGATAATGCACAGCCTGTTTTTTGTAAATATGCGTGACGTAGATCTCCAAAAACAACAATTTACAACAGCAGCAAATCACAATGTGGAATGTTTATTTTCGATTATTGGTATAGTTTTTAAAAGGTTTCGGCTGAAAAATGACTTTTTGTGCACTAAAAGGATGCGGACAAAAACTTAACTTGCTCTGTTATCATTCGCTTGTTTTTGGAGTTTTACGTCACTACCCGACATCATGTATTGTTTATACATTTTTGGTTACTAATACCAATAATCAATATGCAACTAGCGATTTGAAATTGGTTCACTGTTGTAGAACCCCTTGGTCCGAAGTACACCTTGAAGCCAGCACCTTGCTATACATATTTGTATCTTTGTTTTGATTTGCTGTGTTATTTTGACAGAATATTTGAGAGTGTGTTCGTGTGAGTTCATAATTAGGGACACATTATTAAGCTTGGGACAGATGTGCTAGTACTGACTGAGCCAAGAAAAAAAAACGTATTTGTTCGGTACCTACAGGTCTTAGAGTTAGTCTACACGAAAAATAATATATATATTCATTGTGTTCATCAAACCATATAGATTTTTGCCATTGATATATTTGCATAATATTCAATTATCATTCCCATGACATTCATTAACCGTGACATATCGAATTCATAACATAGACTAATACATTTCGTATCCATTGTAATAGACTTTTGATAAAGAAACCTAATGATTTTATTGTGATTTGATACATAGATACGAAGCAGAAGATTAATAAATTTAAGTTTAATTTGTTGTGACTGCATTTTGTGTTCTTTTTACCGAAACATTTTTTTTCCAAATGAAAAGAAGGAATTAAGTCAATTTATGCAATTTATATCATTATCAACACATACTTTCACTGACCATACGCTATCCATGTTTCAAGCTTGGGCAGTTAGGGTGAGAAGCTTTCGAATTTACTAAGGCAGCAATACCAGTACCGGTAAAGTTTGGTGGCAGAATCATCATTTCCATCATGTCTTGTAGCAAATCGCATCTTCTACTGTAGTTAAATAAAAAATAAACATAATTTTAACTAAAAGTTTATGATGTAAATAGAATTATACCTTGAATACACCTTCAGAAAAGGGAACTTCCTTTGATGGACGATGGTTGAATCGATCCCGAACGCCATATTGGATGTAAAAAATATTAAATATCATTTCTAATCAACGGTTTAAGTCAAACATTAGACCTTTGAGTCATAAATCAACATTTATACTTTTATTAACAAAATCCAATACAGGGATGTGCATAGCTGATTCATCATATTTTTTATACATATCAATTGAATATTGCTTCTTATGATAAGCACTTGTCGATCAGACGTAGACAATAATAATTTATATTAATGATAATAATATTTTTTACTCTCACTTTAAAAAAAACAAACGCAATTTAAAAAAAAAACTTTTTTGAGCATATTAGTAGAATGATTGTGATTGGAAAACTAGAGGAATTTAAAATGTACACTTCAACACTAGCGAAAATTTGAAAAAAGCGTTCCAATGTTTTGTTTTTTATTTTTTAAAAGTGATCAAATTAAGTGTTATTATAACATGAACCTAGTTTCCCAATCAATATTTGATATTTTTTCGGTGTATGCTAATACCGACTAACACCTTGCTCTTCGCCACCTGTATACACCTGATTAGTTACGTTATTAGGGGCGAATCATTAAGCTTGGGACCGGTGTGCTAGTACTTCCTGAGCTTTTCATTTTCTTCATGACTGTCCACCCACTGGTAATACAGAGACAACAGCGATTCAAACTTAGAAAACCGTTCTTGAATTTGATTACTTTTAAATAAAACAGCAGCAAACCAATGTGTCCTCTTAAATAAATGAACAAGAAATCAATAAAATGAGCGGAAAATTTAATCTTCTGCCTTATCTTTGCCCCGTTTTATCCTATTATTAGAAATTTTGCAACTACAAAATGCCAACCGCTTACCTACATCGAAATGGATTTAAGTTTACATAATTTTTAATTTTTCTGAAAGTGGGTATCCAACAAATAAATAAATTTCTGGCGTTAAACACTAGACTAACTCTAAGACCAGTAGATCCCTAACAAATACGATTTTTTCTTGGCTTGGTCAGTACTAGCATATCGGCCCTAAGCTTAATGATGCGCCCCTAAGACCGCAACTCACACCAATACACCCTCAAATATTCTGTCAAAATAACATAGCGAATCAAAACAATAACAAAGATACTTGTACCAAAAGGTAAAGAAAAGCGCAAGAATGCATAGCAAAGTGCAGACTTCAAGGTGTACTTTGAAACTAGGGGTTCTTCAACGGTGAACCAGTTTCAAATCGCTAGTTGCAAATTGATTGTTGGTTAAACGGTACCCAAATGATAAATCATAAATGAAAATACTCTGAAATGTTGTGCTAAAAAGCAATTGATTGGTTGGGTTGGACGGTTATTTTTTACAAACTATACATGACGCTTACACCATTGTCAACAGCCGTGTCAGGCTTGAGAATTACAACACTCAGTCTTCTGTCTATTTTACCATCTTTTTAAATTAAATATATATTGTCAACGTCACACGTCAAAAAAAAAAAACATCCAAACAACCTAAAAAACTGAAAGCCTCGACTAAGAAGAGTGTTAGAATTAAATTGGAAGAACTTGTTTCAAAAATGTTTCGCTCCTATTTTATTTTTAAAATCACACTAGCAGTAGCAGATATGTTGTGTAAATATTATTTATCGATGAGTGTCCTGCGTTGATATTTTTAATTTAAAGTGAATTTCGCCACAGCCGATTTTTCATCATGTTAAAATAAGCCGTGCAATCTGGTTTTGAATTCTATCAGAATCAGCGCAAAATATCACACCCCATTTATAATACCCCCTTCTACTACCCTCTACTGAAAAAACCGCAGGAACATTCACGACCGTTGAACTTACATTGAATTCGGGTTTCGTTCTCTTGACTTCTTTAAAATACCTTACAATGTTGTTTCGATTTCCCCGGTGAAACTGAGTTAACGTCAGCAAATCCTGTCATTTAGCTATTGATAAATCCCCTTATTGATTGGAATGTTTGACGATTCGTCCTTAATTTATACCTGGAGTTCCAAGAACATTCAATGGACAGCCAATTCTTACCATGCATCCCAGGTTGCAGGACCACCGCCTTTGCCATACTATTAGGTGTTGCTAACTTACTTCTGCTGTTCCAGCTGTCTCATTCTTTCGATTTTGATTATGCGCCTGTACAAGCATCATATAATGCCGGCAACGCAATATGCACGGAAAATAATCACCATATTAAATGTATTGCAATACATAAAATATATTGATTCAATGGATACTTTTTAGGCATTGTAGTGATATAAAATGAAAAAAAGCGTAGAAAAATGCTTTTTAACATTTTCGTTTTTCTCCGTGTAGGTATTATTGATCATCAAGAACGTTAAGTTGTCCAAAATTACCGTGCTCAACATGATACCATAAAAATTGCGTGCAAGCTGTTAACAGTGCCACCTTGCGGTAGATAGCAACGATAGTAGTAGCATTGCAGGTATTAATGCCATAAAGTTATACACATAGTGAGGATGTAAAGATCATATACAGATTCAGTTGCACATAACTCAAATGGCTTACAATAAGGCACTACAGAATAAATAATAATTAAATAAATAAATGAAGACAATGTAAAGAAAACAAACTTCATGTTATTGAACATTTTTCTCTATAATTTCTTTTAGTTGCATGCTACTTTGCCGGATTGTATTTTTCAAATGTCTTCAGAGACGATTTTGCGGTAAAACGCTTCCTTGAATTCGATGCTAGGCATACTCCGTGGTGAAAGCAACTGCTTATTATTTTTTATTAATTTACGTAAATTTCAAGCGAATAATTGGATGGAATGAATTCTATTTGAGAACGTGTTTTCAGTGCTTAGTTGCCGTTTCATCCAACGTTGTTGAATTTTCAGTATTGATAGATTAAGAAGGTGGACAGAAATTAATTTTTTAGAAAAAGCGTCAGATCGTACCATTAGTGTTTCAAATCAAGGAAACATATTAGTGAAGAATGTGTCACTTGGCAAATTTTGAGCTTTACTGCAGAGGAAGCTATCAATTCGAGTCTCTTATATGCACGACAAGAAGTTTGAGTGAGAGCCCGCTTTGCTTAGTTGCATGAGAGCTACAACTCGGTTTTCTCAAAAGGGGAGTTATCAGCTGATGGCAAAACTGAACCATATATTACTATAGTTCCCAAGCAATTGAATTCGCTCACATAAAATTGAATTTGTGGACGAGTACGTTTGTATCCTGAAAACTGAGTAGAACCACTCATTCTTTGTATAAGACTCATCCATGGCCATAAGTCGTTCATTGACTGAAGAACTCCAATTTCTATAAAAGTAAGTTATAGCTCCCATGCGGCTGAGTAAAGTAAACTCAAACACTGAGTTAAATTTCTAGCCGTGCTGGTCGTTGAACAAACTAAAAAGTTGCGTACGAGATTGCTTTCAATTTTCAATGAATACGGTCGTGATGTTCAACTCTGTGGTTAGGTAAACTTTATAGCGATCGAGTTTGCAGTCGAGAAAATAAGGTACACCAGGGTATAATTGAGATCAAAAACGCTTGCATCTGCAGTTGTACATGTGTTACAATGTATGTTTAAAAGTCGGCGCCGGTAGATTAGTGGTAAGCGCGACTGCTATTTGGCACCCCAGTAGGTCTGAGTTTAATCCCAGTCGAGGTCGGGAGGTTTTCTGAGGCGAAAAAATCTGGTCACGTCTTCCTTTGGAAGGTAAGTGAAGCCGTTGGTCCCAGCTCATGGGATGATGAGTGCAATATGTAGGGTCCAGGTGTTGGAGTCGTCTTCTTTGCGTAGGTGGTTGTCACCACGTTGGGAAAAGTCCATTAATTATGTCACGCAAAAAGTGACTTTTATAAACCCCCCCATCCTGAGCAAACCGGTCATGTAAGCCACCTCACACAATCAGGAATGAAGCTTCTCAACTGCAACCTTGGTTCCAAAAATGACCTCCGAGCATTAAATGTCTTTTCCTTATTACTTTGACGGTAGATTAGAACAGGCAACAAGTTAGGTCCTCATCAAAATATCTACCATCTACCTCAACATGTTAATATCAGCACAGAAAAAAAATATAACTTTAAGAAGCGCGTTAAATTTCCTATCGTTTAATAACAAGCCAAAGGAGGCATCAACAACGAAATTGTTTCTAATCTTTCATGCGTCATACAAGAATGATTGCAATCGAAGGATTGCATGAAGATATTGTATGAAGATACGATATTGATGATTGTATGAAGATATGACAGACTCGTTTCAGGCGTTATCTTGCTTAAATTTACATGAAATATCCCATTAGCTTCTGCAAAGTCTAGCATTCGCTTTATGTGCATTAGACAACACAGAAGATTGGTTCATGTCCTTGGGTACGAAAGTGACCCCGTTGGCTTCGTACCACTCCAGGACAATATTTGAATAGTGGCACGAAGCTAGATCCAGTCAGAAGATCCTAGGGCCCTCGTTTTGCTTCAACAGCGGAAGAAAACGCTTCTGTAGACACTCCTCGAGGTAGCTCTCCCCGTTTACAGTCCCGGTAGTCACGAATGGCGCACTCCGTTTGCCACATGAGCAGATTGCTTGCCAAATAATGTATTGCTTGGCAAAATTTGAAAGTTTCTACTTCCTTACTTCCTCCGGAACATCAAACTTGTGCTGAGCGATGAAGAACAGTAGCTGCCGGAAGTCCGCCTTGACGTAAGTCTCTTCATCCATGAAGGGACAATGAGGCTTCGTCAGTATTTGAGTGTATAGTTTGCGGGTCCGTGACTTTCTCACCGTATTTTACTGTTCGTCACGATTTGGAGCCTTCTGCATTTTGTACGTTTGCAGTCCCTCTCGACCCTTGGCTCTCTGAACGAAGAGAACGAAGAGATTTTGACAGATTTAACTATTTGGCCCCATTCCTGACCGAAGCATTGGGATTCCGCTTAGAAGCTTTCACGACACACTTGTGGTCCTGTTTACAAATGGAACATCCATTCTGACCGCATTTCTCTTTCCGTTAGATGGTTAAAGTTTCGCAGTAACGTTTAATCACACGACTCACCGTTGACTGCTCGATTCCGAGTTCTTTTCCGATGTCCCGATGAGAGAATGGAGGATCTTCCAGGTGCTTGCGCAAAATCAATTTGCGACGTTGATTTTTGGGTGACGCAATTCTTTCCAATTTTCGAAAAATTGACAGCTATAAAAATACAACAAAAACTAACACTCTAATTACTTCTACCTAAATTTTCAAGAGGAAATACCCAAAGGGTAATTTTTTACAGCGTCTTTTTCCGTCATGCAATTTGATGTGGGACACCCCTTTACAAGACTACGCAATAACTCATTCGTTCTGCAATAATCCTCAGCGAATGGTTGTAAGTTTTCTGAGGAAAAAGTGTAAATAAACAAGAAAATATCTCTGTAAGTGCGTAATATGATCGTGAAAGACTGCCACAAAGGCATGTCTTATCGCAAAGAAGCAGAGAAGTTCAGTAGAATGTCGTTTTCGGTTCTTGCCAGTGCAGAACTGGGTTCGCCCTGGGTCCGCCCAAACAGCTGTCAAAACATTTTTTTTATTCAATCGGGTCGGATCTGGATCCGCTCTGGATCCGACCCAATATTAATGAGGGTCACTCTCAATTTTTTTCGAGGTCCAACCTGGATTCACCAATACACAAACATGAATTGTCAAAATAAAAGGTTTATGTTTGTTTATGTTTATGTTTATGCTTGCACTAATACCATCATACTGACTCGACTCTGGATCCGTTTTCGTTCAGTAATTGTGATTCGGAGTCAGATCTGACCCAGGTTTAAAACCGAAAACGACATAAGCTTCTTGCTAGTGAATAAAATCTGGTTAAAAATCTGTAGTTAGGTTCAATCGTTGATAGAGCTGGTCGAGGACGAAAGCAATTGACAAGTCCGTGGCAGGATGCAAGAATATTGAGTGAAGTTCGTCAAAACCCAAGTTTGCAAGTCGAGCAGTGAAGGAAAGCTAGTCTCTAAATATTTCCGAAAGCAGATCAAGAGCAGTCTGCAGCAACAAGGCCTGAAGATCTAGTTTCCATCTTGCCGGCCACTGATAAGTAAACGTAACATAATCAAGCGTCTGGAAATTGCTAAGTAACACGTCGACAAGCCGATTTCCTTTTGAAAAAAGGTGTTGTGGACAGATAAGAGTAAGTTCTAATTATTTTGACACAAGCAGCGATCCAGGATATGGTTGGCATGGAAGAGGAGCTTGTGGAGAAGAATTTCCAGAAAACAGTGAAGCACGAATGAGGCAATATTATGGTTTGGGGATGCTTCTAGTGGTCTGGTGTTGTGCAACTTGCTCAAATCGAATGTATTATGGATGCTAAAAAGTACATTGACATTCTTTGTGAAAATTTGGAGCTTTACTTGTTGAAAGCTGGTCTAGAAAAAAGACTACATATTTCAGCAAGACAATGATCCAAAGAATACCACATGCAAAACTACTACCTTTTTTTTCGTGGATATCTGATAAAACCCTTGGAATTGCCTCCTCAGTCTCCGGATCTCAATCCAATCGAAAATCTCTGGTCTATTATGGATCAACAGATTGATAAAAATAACGTTACCAACAAAATTCTGCCATTTGACGCATTGAATGAGGCTTGGGAGAACATTTCTCAACAACACCTTCAGAATCTACTGGAAAGTATGCAAACGCGAATCCATGAATTATGTAACGCAGTAAGGAGGGATTGGAAAAACGTGAGGATCCATACAAAAAAAAATCGAAGGTCCATACAAAGAACCTGACAAGGGGAGGGGGTTAAAGAAAGTCACTTTTTGCGTGACATAATTAATGGACGGTCCCTCATTTAACTTTTACGTATACTTTTTGTCTTGCTAAAAGTTTAGATTTTGTACGAATGAACTTATAATCAAACCGAAAAAAACACATAAACTAAATAACAAAAATTATAATTGAAGTAAATACTTTACTATTACCAGAACTGTATGTTTCAAAGGGAGTGAAAAAGAAACTGTTAATCAGAATTGATTTACAGAATAAACATTTATTACAATAAAGAAGGGTCGTTGGGAGCATCTAGTCTAAGAATATTAAGTGATGATCCATTTCTCTTCATACTCTTGCGACTTAAACACTAACTAGCCCCATATGTCTTATGGGTGTAGCGCCATTACTCGCTCTCTGAATAGGGAAGAATGTGATCAACATTTAAAATGTTTGTTTGAAATTAACTTTCTGGCCCTAATCATTAAGGATTCGAAAGTTCTAATTTTACGCTCGATGACAGCATTTGATTCACGATTCGTTCTGGATCAGGCAACATTTACATTCATCGATAATATTTGACAGGAAGCTGTGGAACAACTGTGAAAAGTAACATCAACAATATCATAACAACATAAAGCGTTCTTCTCCTGTCATCTCGTTAATAAAGGGTGTCCACGATGAAATTGCCACAAACAAAATTGATTCGCAAAATTCGAGTTTTCATCCGATTGCCATCAAATTTTCAGGGATTGAGAAATAACTATTAAACTTCATTTTACCATTTTACTCGTATTTTATTTACAGTCCATACGAAAATGCCCGCACCTTGGCCTTAACCCCGGCCATAAGATTCTGCACAACCTGTGAATCAACCGTTTTTTGCATGTAAACCCATACTTTCTTCAGTTCCTCGACTGTCTTCACTACCTTAGGTCGTTTAAGAAGGTGCTGTTTCATAATCGCCCAGTACTTCTCGATGGGGCGGAGCTCCGGAGTGTTGGGAGGGTTGAACATTTTCGGCACGAAATTGACCTTATGCGGACATACCACTTCAGCACGTCCTTGGAGTAGTGGCATGAGGCCAAATCCGGCCAGAAGATTGTTGAGACGTTGTGGGCCTTCAGGAGAGGAAGCAGCCGCTTCTGGAGGCACTCTTTTATGTACACCTGTCCGTTCATCGTGTCCTCACGAAAGGTGCACTCCGCTTCCCGCACGTGCAGATGGCTTGCCAAACCAGGAATTTCTTCGCAAATTTGGACATCTTCTGAGTGCGGACATGCTCCGGAACGCTGAACTTATCCTTGGCCGTGAAAAACAGGTTGCCGGGGATCTGTTTGAAGTCGGCCTTCACATATGTTTCGTCGTCCATGATGCAGCATTCAACTTTCGTCAGCATGTTGAGGTACAACTTCCTGGCACGGGTTTTGGCGGACTTGTTCTGCTTCTCGTCGCGATTAGGGGCCTTTTGCACCTTGAACGTTCGAAGCCCAGCCTTAGTTTTGGCCTTCTGGACAAAACTTCGGCTTAGGTGCAGCTTCTTAGCCACATCCCGAACGGAGGCGTTCGGATTTCGGTTGAAGGCCCCAACTACGCGGTTGTGATTTTTGGTGTTGTACGGAATACTTTTTCCTTCACTTCTGGGTTTCCGATCGGTGGTCAACCGTTCCTCGAACCGCTTAATCACTCGCGACACCGTGGAATTCGCGATTCCAAACGTTTTAGCGATGGAACGATGCGAGAGATCCTTGTTCTCGTGATGAATGCGCTAGATTTTATCACGCACGAGCTGTTCTTTCGACTCCATTTCCGCGAGTTTTGATCACAGGACTTTAAAACTTGCAGGATGTACTATGAACTAAATCCACCCAAATTTTCATTAAATTCTACCCAACGGTTAAAAAGTAAGAGCAATTTCATAGTGTGGCAATTTCATCGTGGACACCCTTTAGCCTAACATCTCACACCATCAAGATCAACTTCAAAATTGCAAGTAAGAGACCTAAAAATGATAAAGTTTCAAATTTTACCGAATGTTCTGTACACAGTCAGTTTAAAGCTGCATATCGGATAACTGAAGATATGACAGACAAAAAATTACCGGCTGGACTTGGACAAAATGAGTTTCACTTATTGTTTCGAGCGACATGAACATGTTGTAGTTAGAACCAAATATAAGCCCGCAAGTAAATTTGACCTGTGTTTTCTAGTTTATTAAATTAATTTCTATCGCATTAGCTGAGAGCTAATGCCTAACAATGAAATTTCGCTGTCACCGTGTTTAGTAGCATAGTCTGGAAAGAAGTTTACATAATTGCTGCATGAAGTTGAATGGTGTAAAGCTCGGTTCAAAGTAAATGTGGTCGCACGGTTTCATACATCCCCGCGTCCCTGGTGTTGAACCCAGACCCACTGGGGTGCCAAATAGCAGTCACGCTTACCACTACACCAGCATCTCGAAATTACGGATCATAAAATTTGAGAAAAGAAAATTAATTGTGCACAAACATCAAAGTGTTAAAATTCCCAAAGTCAACGGTGTGTCTCGCAATCAAACGTTACAAGGATATTCTGAGTGTGGATAGAGCACTAGGGACAAAGAGCTGAGGAGAAAGGTGTTGGGATACGTGAAAGGTAACCCTGGTGTCTCCATACATGATTTGGCAAAGAAATACAATTCCAAGTTTTCCACCGTGCGTAACATCTTTTCAAGAGAAAGATATAAGTATTTTTGTGCCACTAAACATCCGAATCGTTCCCTAAAACAAAAAGCGAGCACGATTACTATACGAACGAGTTTTGACGAAATTAGATGGCTGTATTTTAATTGATGACGAAACATATGTCAAAATGGATTATGAACAGATCTCCGGACGCAATTTATATCTGGCAACTGGTCGTGGAGATGCCGCTTCAGGTATAAATTTGTTTTTGCTGATAAGTTTGCTCGAAAACAAATGGTTTGGCAAGGAATCTGCAGTTGTGGCCTTATAACCAAGGTTTTAATCATCAAAGAGTGTCTGAAAAAGCGGATTTTACCCTTCATTTGGCATCACAAGACCAGAGTTATATTTTGGCCAAATCTTGTCAGCTACCACTTCTCTAAGGAGGTACTAGAATGGTATGCTGCAAAAAATGTTAATTTCGTCGCCAATGAAATTAATCCTGCGAATTGCCTTGAGTTCAGACCGATCGAAAAATATTGGGCAATTGTCAAGCAAAGACTTCGAGAATGCGGTAAAAATGTGTCCAAAGTGGAATAAATTCGGCGGTACAGTTTCACCATAGACTAACTCTAAGACCAGTAGGTCCCAAACAAATACGATTTTTTTCTTGATTCAGTCAGTACTAGCACATCGATCCCAAGCTTAAAAATGCGCCCCTAAGACCACAAATCACACCAATACACCCTCAAATATACTGTCAAAATTACATAGCTAGTCAAAACAAAAACAAAGATACTTGTACCAAAAGGTAAAGAAAAGCACAAGAATGCATGGCAAGGTGCAGACTGCAAGGTATAATTCGAAACTAGGGGTTCTCCAACAGTGAACCAATTTCAAATCGTTAGTTGCACATTGATTGTTGGTTTCACCAGCGACTGTGCAGATCATGATGGCTTCGATCACAAGTAAAGTGCGACAGTTCGTTTGAAACGATAAAATGTAATAACTTGTTGTATATAGTTTGAAAGCTGAATAAATACCAAGGGTAAGTCGCTTAGAATAGTGTTCCAGCCACGATGTCTCACACACTAGACGAATATGTTTCCTAACAGTGGCACTTTGATCCATAACACATGTGTGGCACATTCAGGCACGCTTTTGACAGTTGAGCTTATAGAAATATGAAACCAGCAACATTGCCAATATGCATTGCCTGGTTGCCATACTCAGCAGAAAATAACAATTTGGGCTGTCAACACATCGGCACCTTCAGCACGTTACGGGTACTCCCAGAATATTGCAACGCTTGTTGACACACTAAAAAAAATAGCACAGGAGAAAATTGTGCTGAGCGATCCACCCCTTGATAAATACCCTTTTGTTTTACGTTTTGATCAACCGTGTATGATGTTTAATTCTTGAGTTATATTCACTTGAACGCCCCCAAATTTACCTTGAATCGGACTTTATTATTTATGTAATTATGTTCAGACGAAAGGGAGTTATTAGCATAAATAAACTTTCCATTTAAGGGTATCGAAAAAAAGAAGTTCTATGTAAAACAATGTTGCAAAATCTACCTAGACACATTACAGTCCTATAATTTTGAAAGGATTCAACGAGGAAAACGATTAATTTTATAATTTCACTTTGCTTTAATCCAATACACTTCACAAAAACACAAAAGCAAACGAAAAACACGTAACTTTTAAATCACGGCCTGCTTCAAACTGTAGCTTTAGGATTTTCATGTGCATTGAAACATAACATTGAAACACCACGAAAGTGTCTCGATTCAAACTCCTAGTGCAATTCCTTGCAGAAAATCTGTGCGTCTTCAATCCAGCTACCGAACAACCCATATAGGGTAGTATCTTTCCGATTTATGTTTTGTTTATCAATGATTTGTGTTATGCTTCCTCCATCTGTCTCAACTCTGCTGATACTTGGTAATACTTTCTCTGGTTATGCAGCTTTCTAACATCCAGTTTTCTGATACATTGCATAACATTCCCACTATTTACCTACCTTGTCACGCTTGTTACTGCTACTACATATTATCACCCAAATCACTATCAAAGAGCAAATCTGGTATCTCATTCTCTCACCATGGATGATGTACCGACACACCGCTTGCTCTGTCATGAACCATCAGATTTCACAAGTCACTATTAAGATTTATGCCACTGTGATAGGACAGCCTCCGGTAGAGATACACCTGCTAGATAAACGAACTGGCAATGATCTTCACCTGTCTGGGCTGATGAGATGAGGATCAGTTTGACTTCTGATGGTACTCGAGGTGGAGGTGGACTCTGAAGCTATCCCTGGTAAAGTGATTAGAAAGTGAGGAAAATTTCAGGGAACATGTTTGGTAGTGGAATACTGGATGCTGGGATAGACCAGAGTGACGAGAGTCCGAAAAGGGTTCCTTTGGAACGCTCTATCTCAGAGTACAGCGAACGTGACGTCCAGTGTGGATTTTGGATTTGCCGTGGAAGGTTCTGGCAACGGTTGGCTAGCAAAAAGTTGTACGTCTTTCTATTCGGGATCGTTGGATGTTTGTTTGGATCAACGACGGCCTATTTCTATGGAACGTTGACTACGGTTGAGAAAAGTATTCAGATATCTTCGAAAAATGCTGGAATTATCACGGCAGGATCAGACCTGTCATTCGTGCTGTCGTCTCTTTTTCTGTCATACTACGCTTCCAATAAAAGAAAACCGCTGTGGATTGCGTTGGGGATTACAAGCATGGGGTTGTCTTGCTTCGTCAATGCATTGCCCCATTTCTTGTTTGGACCTAATGTGGAAGATTTGATTCTAAGCGCTGGGAACGTTACAGTGGGATCTTCGAAGATGACCGATAACTTGTGCAGAGCTGATCGCGAGCCACCAGATTGCTCAACGGATATGGGGAATCTAAGACCGCAGCTTTTGCTTTTCCTTGGGAGTTTCCTTTCCGGAATTGGAACTTCTTTATATTTTACACTAGGACTGACCTATCTGGATGACAACATTCGGAAAGAGAAGGTTCCATTTCTGTCCAGTTTGTCAGCTTTCGGAAGACGGCTTGGACCGATGTTGGGCTATTCCATGGCGTCTTTGTGTTTGAAGTATTTTGTATTGCCTGGAGTAGAACCAGGATATGGTAGTTCCGATCCACGGTGGATTGGTGCCTGGTGGACGGGATGGATCGCTCTAGGCGTGTCACTCTTTTTGGTGGCTCCTATTTTTGGTAATAGAACGAGATCTTGGTAAATTTCGTAGATAAGTTAGACCTGATTCCTTTTCAGCTGGATTTCCGAAGATACTTCCACGTGCGGCTGAAAGGAAGTCCCTTTCGAGACAAGCGAGTCGAGCTAGTGGAGCAACCATAGAAGAACCGGAACGGGAAACTTCTTTTGCTGATCTTTTGGCGACGGTGAAGCGATTAATCACAAATAAAGCCTACGTTTTCAACAATACAGCCAGCATTTTCTACTTTTTCGGATACATGCCGTACTTTTTGTTCCAAGCCAAGTACATCGAGATTCAGTACCGGTTAACGCCATCGCAGGCTAAGTGAGTTGAATTTTGAGTTGAGTTTTATCACGAGTTGATCGATCCGTATTGTTCATTGTAGTATGGTCACCGGATCTACTTCTTTGGTCTTTTCGGCTTTGGGTATCTTGGTAGCTGGAGCTGTTATTCAAAAGATCAAGCCGACGTCCAGACAGTTGACGGGTTGGAACATTTTCACCAGCATTTGCTCGGCTGGACTAATTGTGATGTACGCAGTGTTTGGCTGCAATGCAATCAACAACACTTCAATTGTTAGCAAGTGAGTTCCTGAACGGCTAGCTGTGAACTGAAGTCAAGCGAAGTTTCATTGATTTATTTTCTAATTGTAGCTCTCAAGATGTCGAATGTAGTCAAGGATGTAATTGTGACTTTATCAAATACGCTCCAATTTGTGGAAGCGATGGCAATACCTATCTATCTCCTTGCCATGCTGGATGCAAAGAACGTTTCCGTCAGGTCAATGGGACGATTGTAAGTGAAACTCTTAAATTTCACTTGTATATGTATTCTAATCGATTGCACTTGCAGCTTTTCACTAATTGTTCCTGTATAGAAGCACCGACGAACATGTCATACGTCTACACAATGTCATATAACAACATGACAGATGATGATACAAGTGACAGGTATTCTCAACTCGCCGGTACAGCTGTTTCCGGAAGCTGCCCAGTAGATTGCATGACTCCGTTCTACATGTTTCTCGTGATGGTGGCTCTCAATAAATTTATCGGTGGTACGGAGTCAGCTGCCAATTTCCTAGTCGGTCTGCGCTGCGTTGAAGAACGGGACAAAGCCATTTCCATGGGACTTTCGATGGCCGTCAACACGTTGTTTTCTTTCCTACCGGCACCGATCATATTCGGAATGATTATCGATCGGACATGTGTCCTGTGGGGACGGACGTGTTCTAAGCAAGGCAACTGTTGGCTCTACGATGGGCAATCTCTGAGGACATCGATGAACTACACCGCAGCAGCTTTGGTTCTGGTTGGAACTTGCTTCGATGTAGGGACTTGGTGGTATTCGAAAAACTTTAGGATATTTGATGAAAAAGAACACAAATCCAGCGAAGGCAGCGATAAACAAGGTGAAACCGAAATGGAAGATTCGTATCCGTTTACCAGAAATGGCACTGACCAAGCTGAACAGACTGTCTTGATGAAAGGTCAGAAAGAGTGAGTGAATAATCAAATAAACCAGACCAAACCGTGAATTTCCAGCGCCGACCGAAAAATGATGTTTTATTACATGTTGACCTCAAGGTTATGTTGCTGTTTGCTCAGTTTATGAATGATAAGCGTGTTTGCCTCAATGAGATAGCACAAATAATTGCACAGCAAAACTTTGTAAGATAAAAAAAAAACTGAAATCAACGTGAACACGCACGGGTCGGAAGATATGTGGAAATACGTGCGGCCTAATTTCAGTGGCTCCTTATATTTACAGTTCCAAAACATATTGAATGTAGTTGATGAAACATATACTTCAGAATCGATAGCAGTTCTCGAGTCAAAAACGGTTCGCAGGACTCCTTGAAGGTATAGAGAAAACGTCATTGTTCAGGCTTTTATTTTGGGCATGTTTCGAAAAAGCTTCTTATTTCTTGATGGTTGGAGATCTTAAAATATGTTAAAAATGATAATTCGTACCCTAATGATGGAGGTATTAATAGATTTCTATCACCAAAGGCAATATTTCATTATTTAAACGTGATTCTGAAGGGGTGGCCAAAATAAGAAAATATGACCAAAAATGGTACACTTACTCTTAATAAGAAAAAATGTTTATTCTCTTGTCAATCACTGGTTCAGTTACATCTCCTTTATTTGATATTTCGTTCTTGAACCATCTCATTATAAAGATTTGTTTGTTTTATCATTATTCAGGAGCCTTTCAGCCATAGTTGGTGCGGCTCCAGAATCTGTAAAGAAAACAATCAATTCTGAACGTCAAATCTCTACGTCGGATCTACGCCTAAGATCAAGTACTGTTTTGTTTTGTTTTTAATAAGTTCGTTTGTTTGTTAGGCTCAGGCGTGTGTAACACATTGCGAAGCCGAGAATGTTTTATTTTTCGATTTAAGTAAAGTGCCAATGACTCGTGGCTAGCTTAAGGTTAATGGGTCACATTATCGGTTGGAAAGGACTAGGCAGGTAACTTAGGGAACATCCATTAATTATGTCACGCAAAAAATGACTTTTTATAAACCCCCCCCCCCCCTGTCACGTTTTTTGTATGGACCTTCAAATTTTTCTGTATGGATCGGATCGTCAATTTCCCAACCCCCCCTCCCCCTTTACTGCGTGACATAATCAATGGACCTTCCCTTATTTCAGGTATTAGTTGCTGCTCATGGTTGTGACATCCACCAAATCCTCGGTACCTGTAGTCCCTTTCAGGAACTTAAGCAGATGGGTGACCACAGATTGCTGGCCAGGTACAAGTATCACGGAAACAAAAGGATAATATAACTGGAACACAATGGCAGGGAATTTACTAGAGGGGTGATGACGTTACACTTTTAGATCAGACAAACAAAGGAATTCGTAAATCACTTGCATGTAGGGAATATGAAGGGTTGTCTACCTCGGGCCACTAGGGTATCATTATCCGGGCAATTCTATATAAATTGCTACAGACGAGGTTAATTATGTAGAGATGTGCATCTAGCGAGTAGCGGTTGGATATAAGTCTTGACATCACACGAATGAAACCGTGACTTAAATCCAGACCTTTGAACCACGATCTCGACGAAACATTTGGAATAATGGATTGTAGCTGCCGCCCCAGAGAATTACTTGTCCAATCGTTTTGCCAACTTTGAAGAGAACTCTGACATACTAATGGGAAAAATTCACCATGTGAATATTCTTCTTTAAAAAATCTCACCTCCTTGTGCGCCCACCTTTGCTAGAGAGTTCGCCTTCTTACTGCCTGGAATTGAGCAATGTGAAATCTTAAATGATCGTTCGACCAACGCACACATCTGCTCTCTAATTTTTTAAGAGGAAGTAAGATGAGTGCCTCACTGATTTCATCGACTGGAGGGCATCAATAGAACTGAGACTATCCGAGAAGATGAAATAATGGTCTATAGGCAAATCGGCAATTATCCTTAATGCGAAATTGATTGCTGCCAGCTCAGCATAATATATAGAACAAGGTTCCTGAAGTTTCTGGAAGGCAGATGAGTATTCATTGTGAACACCGAAACCAAACCAACCATCCATCAATGCGCGACCCATCAGTGAAAAATCTACTATTGCAATTGACATGTTGGTACTTTTCATTAAAAATATGGGGAATTAAAATAGGCCGAAGTTGATCTGAAACTCCTTGAATGGCCTGTTTCATGGAGAGATCATAGTCAATGGAAGAGCTGTGGTAAGTTAAGCGTATATTAGGAAAATTAAAGCAACGAAGATTAATATCAGATGACATATATATAATATAGATTCGCAAGAACCTAGAATGGGTACTCAATTCGAGCATTTCTTCGAAGTTTTCAATCACAAGGTTGTAACTGATTCCACACTTGATCACTATTCTAGATGAGAGCTCCCAGATGCGGTTCTGTAACGGTTTTACTCCTGCCAGAACCTCCTTGCTCATATTATGCGTTGAATGCACACAGCCAAGGGCAATACGTAAACAACGATATTGAATGCGTAATTTAATGAGGTGGCTGTTTTATGCCGAGAGGAAGCAAAAAGAGCCATATTCGAGAACTGAAAGAATAGTTGTTTTCTAGAGTTTAGTTACGACTTCCGGATGAGCACCCCACCATGTCCCGGAAATTGATCTTAGAAAATTGATCCTTTGTTGATATTGCTGTTTAAAATACGCAATGTGAGTACTCTAAGTACATTTTGAATCAAACATGACTCCAAGGTATTGAAGGTCTAGGATTTGGTAATGTCTCTACTTCCCAATAGCTTGAGGTGCAGTTGGGCTGGGAATCACTTTCTAGTAAACACTACCAATTCAGTTTTATGCGGTGAAAACTCGATCACCAAATTTCTGACCCAGATTGACGGATTATCTTTGTTCCTTTGCTCTTTCGGAAACCAAATTGCGTATTTGATAGAAGGTTCTTTGATTCAACTCAACGGTCAAGTCTTGGTAGGATAATTTTTTCTAACAATTTCCTTGAACATTGAATTTAACATTGAACATAAGCATTGTAATCAGACGCTGGTTTCCCAGGCTATTGAATAGCTATTACTTTAACCTGTCTTCATGCGGGTGAAACTAGGTTCAATTCTATGAGGGTATTATACAGGTTAAGTAATCGTCTTTTAGCGATATCGAAGAAATTTTTTAGAAGGTTGAATCTACAGGGTGCGGTAGAAAATAATGCGAAAATTTGTTGTATTTCTTTCAAATCCCATTTTCAACTAATTCAAGCAATAATATCAACATTTTCGAGTGCAGTTATCTTTATACAGACCTCTTAAACAAATTTATTCAATGTGTTCTCCATTTTTTATTAATAACATCCTTGAGCCGACGCCGGACGCAAGAGCATGCCTTTCGGACGTAGTCCTCCGACATAGACTGCCATGTGCGTGTTATCGTTGACTTCAGGGTTTTCACACTAGGGTGTGATGTTTTGCAGGCTCGTGCTTCAACATATGCTCAAACCGAATAATTCAACGGATTAAGATCTGGACTGCTAGGGGGGCCACAAATCCTTCGGTCAAAACTTCATGTTATCGTTCAACCATTGTTGGGTTCGATTGGACGTACGACACGGCGCTCCATCCTGCTGTAGGACATCCTTTTGGTCCTTGAAGAAGTTGGCCTTCACCCAGGGAAGCACTTGGTCCTTTAAAATACCGACATACACTTCGATATTGATTTTAACTCCAGCATCAATGAAAACAGGCGGCATTTTTAAACCGTTTGATGCCACCAAGCCAAACATCATGACACCAGCCGGAACGTTCTCCATTTTCTGCGGTGAAATGGAGTGGTCCATGTGGCTGTTGGCCACAGCATCGATGCTGAAAAGTTTTTCGTCGGAGAACAGGATTATCATTTTTTCCTTCTTCAACATGGAAAGCAATCTCTTGGAACGAGACACTCGTAGTTCCTTGACCCGGTCCTTAATCAAGTGGCGTTTAAATCTGGCTCTGGAAGATGCATGCTGGTCTTCTTTGATGAATCTCCGCAAGGATTTCTCCGAAATATTGGCTTCCTTTGCAAGTTTTCTTATGGAACGCACCGGGTTGCGAGCAATTTTTGCACGGACCGCGCTTTCCGGCTTCCACTGCTTAGGGCCATCCTGCAGGAACTTTTTTATGCGGTGAACTGTTGCCAAATGGCACCCTACCACCTTGGTTAGCTCTTTCGGCTTCTTCTGGGCGAGCAACAAACTGGTGATCACTTCTTTCGCGAACATTTTGAGGAATATGCAATAAAACTAATAGAATGTTTGGATGCAGCACTTGAAAGTAAACATAATCAAATACAATTTCGACAGAAATTAGTCACTAGCTACACGAATTAACCCAATACTCAAGTTTGA
The DNA here is from genome assembly GCA_034211315.2 of Aedes japonicus. Taxonomy (NCBI): domain Eukaryota; kingdom Metazoa; phylum Arthropoda; class Insecta; order Diptera; family Culicidae; genus Aedes; species Aedes japonicus. Next base: position 27,265 of record JASCZW010005535.1, read on the forward strand.
ACATTTTCCCATTATTTTCCGCCGCACCCTGTACTCTAGTTGGTCGCCCTGAATAGGACAGATTTTAGTTGTTGACGGATGGAACACGGTTCACGATAGAAACTTTCTTCTTAGCTGCGTGAGTTGCAAGACGACCTGGGTATTGGGCAGCACACCACCCTGTGCAATGGTCAAACCGGAGAAGTTTATTCAGCTCCTCGTCGTTGCGGATGGTCAGCTGCAGGTGATGTGGGATGATTCTGGGCTTCGTATTATAACGGGTGTCGTTTCCTATCAACGTGCTCGGCGTATTAGCACTTCTTGGGCAGACGATGAATACTGCCAACTGGGAACTGCAAGCCGACGCGGTTCGAGTAGGATTTCGCCTTTCCCTCATCCTTTCCTCTCCAGAACCCGAATTGAGAAAGATTGATGGTCGGACGTTACCACATGTTTTATAATCGCTGGTACGGTTACTGTGGTAGTATTAACCAATCAGAGCGGGACGCAAATATGATGTCATTTTTGACCAATAGCTTTGTGCGTTTTGAATTTTTTCTTTAATGTACTTTAATGTAGCAACAGGAATCCAGCTTTGATGTCCCAACTTTCGAATGAAATATTTATCGTAAAATTTGTATGGACCAAATAGGAGATATAATCGTTCAGAATCTCGGTCGATTTCAGAAATTTTAGAACGGCGCCCCTGTACAAGAATAGAAAAGAGAGACGTAAGTCCTACGTCAATATGTTCTCTTGTCAATCCCTAGTTTAGTTACAGTTGCTTCTATTTGATAGTTTATTTTCGACCCATCCGTAAAGAGCTGTTTGTTTTATCATTATTCAGGAGCCTTTCAGCCATAGCTGGTTCGGCTCCAGAATCTGTAAAGAAAAAAGTCAATTGTGAACGTCAAATCTTTCCGACGAATTTACGCTTACGATCAAGTACTTGATACGAACAGTTGAAGATGTATTTGTTTCGCTATCCATGTTCAAGATGTATTTTTGTCCTAGGTGTATTAAAACTCAATAATTTCACAATGCTGATTATATACAATCATCAAACCGCATGATCCGCGGTCCAAATTAAGCATAATTTGTATGATGACGACGTGGACGTCATGGACGTGGCTACTCCGTTACTGTTCAGAAGTAGTGTAATTGCACAGAGAGAAAGCCACATATATGGAGCTTGGGAGTTAATAGCTTAACATCTTCAATGCACTAAGAAAAGGGCCTATCAACATTTGTAAACAAACACTTCTGAGGCATATCTTCCTTGCAAGTGTCATAGGCCACCCATGCAAAACAATACCATCGATGATTTTGTAGGTTTGCGCGTGTAGCCAACGGCTTCCGAGAAAACGGGCCCAGAAGTGTTTGTTTACAAATGTTGATGGGCCCTTTTCTATTGTTGATCCAAAATTCTATTTATAGATCAGTATCGGTGCCGGCCATGTCCTCGCGGTCTTCGGGGAGGGGGGAAGGATGATTAGTTTGACAATCGTTGGTTAGAGACCGTGTTTACCACTGCGTCTTCACAATTGTCAATGGGAAGCGATAGGATAGTATTTGTGTTAGTGAGGTAGGTTATTTTTAGATCATGGATTCAGTGTGGTAAGTGATGCGCGGATCAATGAAAGCGCAGTAGAGTAGACTGCATTTTATTTTAGACTAGTGATGATAGAAAGAGGTTTGTGACAAATGAGAAGGAAGGGGACGGGCCTGGGACTGAACTCCCGACCATCTACTCAGTAAGCAGAACGGATAACCACTGAGCTATCCAGCCACGTCTATGATGACGTGATTGTGTTGTACCTAAAAACTGGTGTACTGATGATAAAGTGTCCCAAACAACATTGATAATAAAAAAAAAAACGAACATAAAATGTTATCAACCTGACGACACTGATCTTAGTCGACCTGCAAGACCATACACTACAGTAGCGTGCTCGCCACCGCGTGGATAGTCATCCGTACTACCATTTCTTCAGGTCCGTTGGGGGAGCACTTAACGTCAACGTACGGTTTTCAAATTTAAGTATGTTTGTTTTCTAGTCAAGACGAACATTTCAAGAGGTGGAATTCTTGACTTCGCAACTTTTTTGAAAATAAGGGATGGCCTAATGAATACTGACCTTCTGTTGATCAATGGGTACAGGAGTTTCAACAGAACGTTACACTTTCTGACAGTTTTGTCAACCTGCTCCCTGAAAATAAGCTTGCTGTCTATGGTAACGTCAAGGTAGACAGCTGATTTGGCCCATTCCACCGTTGTGTTGTTTAGGCTAATTTTACAATCCTCAGGTGGAGCAAGTCGGGGAGAATTGGAGTGCGGGATAAGGATGACCTGGGTCTTTGCTGCGTTGATACAGATTTTCCATTCAGTGTAGTATTCTGATAGAATATTCATAATGATGTATCATCGGCGAACAACGACAGAGATACATTTTCAGGGAGTGGGGGTATGTACGAAGTGAATAGGTTGAACAGAAGTGGACCTTGTATACTTCCCTACAGAACTCCGGCAGAGATCTACTGTGCATTGAAAACTGTACCTTGCAGAGAAACACGGATTGTCCTGTCCGACCGATAATTTTTAATTATCTTCACCAGGAAGATAGGAAGATTATATTTTTTTTAGTTTATACACCAGACCATCGTGCCACACGTTATCGAAGGCCTTCTCATATCGAGAAGTGCCACAGCAGATGATTTCGCCACAGACTTGTTCCGCCTGAGGATGTTGGTTACTCGGATAAGTTGGTGCATGTCGAAATCGATGTTGTCGAGACCTCTTCCTTCTGGCCCGATGGTAGTTCCGTCTGGTAGCTCCTGCTGCACGACCTGCTGGGCGGTGTTGTTAACCATGTTGGTGAGGAAGATGTCGATTTTTGGATGGGCCCTAGATCTGCTCAACCGGGTGGGATTATCTGGGCTCAGGATGGTGTAATAGCCCATTTCGGTTGCGCCGGGTATTGCTTCAGGTTTGGTGTTTCGCATTCAGGTCACCGGCAATGATAAACTGCCCTTGTCTCCGAGTTAGTTTGCGGATGACATTTCGTAGCACCGTTGTTGTTCCGTTGGCGGTGCTGGCTTACTTTGGACAATACGCCGCGATGATGGTGATAGGGCCGACGGCAGATTCGACCGATGGCTTCGATAAACTGCAGCTGGAAGCTCGGAAATATGTGGCAGTTGATATTGTTGCGCAGGGCGATCGCAACTCTTCCTGCGTCAGAGCCGCAACGACCAAGTCACACAAATCAGGCTTGAGGTTCGTCTCCGTGATGATAGCGATGTCGATGTCGTTCCTGTTGAAAAAGTCACCGAGTTAGATAATTTTGTTCCGGATGGAACAAGCATTCCAATTTAGAATGCTGTTGGTGCGTTACATTCCCTGCTTGCACCGGAACTTCATCATACCGGACGTGGCAGCTTTGAGCTGTTCTTCTTTTAAGCGGCAGGAACGTAGTTGGCGTTAGAGTTCTTGAACGAGCTCGACCATTTTCTATTTGACTCGACCCGAACGAACTCGAGTTGTAGAGCTGTCCATCGGCGTGTGGTTGCGTGGACGTACTTCATCTTGGATTGCCCCAGTCTGACGGAGGAGACGGCGTAGGGGCGGCTACCGCGAGTCGATGCTGAACGGAGTCTGACGGGCGGTTTGCATGACGGTGATAGATTTGTCACTTGCTACCGAAGCGTCGGTAAATTCTCCTCGTTAGGCATACCAAATGTACCGCCCCACGACAGTATTACGATGACTGTCGCCTTCTCAACCCTATGACAGCCTCGCAATTGAGTTATCCATGACAGCCCATAGTGAACCAGTCATGTGACATGCAACGTTGCCGTCTTTTACTGTACACAACACGCTTGTTCGTGGGGATGTATTTTGTTTTATGGTCTAAGACAGCCTCGGATGTTCATTCGTTAAGCTTGTCAAAGATACGACAAGTACTTCGTCATACTGCCAAAACGTCGTTGACATCGCGTTTGATGTTTTAATCTGGTTTCTCATGTCGTGTCTTCGTGTTTTATGTCTACCACTACCTGTACAATGCCGAAAAGGATTCGGTTTTTGATGAGTACTGTGAAAGAACCAATTTTTCATTAGCTCGTTTTCTGCATCCGTTAAGCGATCACTGTTGTGTTAATTCAACTTCCGACGGTTATTTTTAACAATTCCGAAATGTAAATAAACGATAAACTTTCTCATGTGGTTCTATGGATTTAAACATTAGGTCAATTTAAATTCTTTTTGCGTTCAATTTTTCTGGACTATACGAAAGTAGGGTAAGGAACGGCTTAAGCACCCCAAGACCCTATTCCAAGCACGGGGTAAACGTTAACCTACAACGCTCATTTTTTGCAGTATGGTGCTTCACTACATGGAACACCATACTGCAAAACATGAGCGTTGTAGGTTAACGTTTACCCCGTGCTTGGAATAGAGTCTTGGGGTGCTTAAGGCGTTTTCTACCCTCCTTTTTTTTGGTTTTATTTAATCATTTATTTGTACAGGCTCAATTGAATCAATTTTATAGAGCCAAGTTTTTTATATATCACTTATTTCAAAACTAAAGTTAAGAAGATAGAACCGATTACTCGCGGCCGTTCAGAGGTTAAAATGTATAGTTTTAAATGCAAATAAAACATTTATGATAAATTCTTTCAGAACGCTGGTATGGGCTCAATCATTTTTGACGTTTTTTCATATTTTTTATTAAAAGTTTCCAAATATTTTTCAAAACTAGAGTGGTGCAATTATTTAAAAATATTATATATAAATTTAAGATGTTTCCACCTCAAACTAACTACCATGTTTAGGGGAATTGCTTCAACTTTCTTTACAGAAAAAGGTGTAAAAGTCGAACGGAGGAGATAAACTGTAAATTCAACCTCATATGGTTTTTATGTGAATTTTTGATTTCCTCAATTTTTTCAAGATATTGTCTCTTTCTAATTATTCACCTCATAGTTTTGGAGATGCAAATGGTTTTTATTTGATCGACACACCTGAACTTCTATAAGAATGTTTATTTCAAGTGCACATTTTTAATGATGCGTTGATGAAATCCATATCTGGTGTAGAAACTAAGAATTACATCTTCAAAGTTACGAGGCTACGGCTGCCATAGTGAATCCTGCCCATTATGACTTAAGGAATTGGGTATTTCAATATGTTCTCTCTTCAGCAGCAATGCTTGATTTGAACGAGCGGCAGACTGCCAAGCTTATTACGCAAAAAATTGAAGAAATTCTGAAGGAATATAACATCGCACTTAATAAGATTCTTACCGTCACTTGTGATAACGGTGCTAACATGTTAGCTTCCGTTAGAGAGCTAGACAAGCACGTTCAAGTTTTGAGTGTGGAGAAACGTATGATGGACGATGGCGATTATAATTTTGATGGTAACGATGAGCTGTTGACTGACTTAATCAACGAAACGGGCGTGATCAAACATACCGATAGCTGAATCCGCAGCATAAGCATCGTAATAAAAAACTGCCAACAAACCATCCTTCGATCTGAAAATATTTCACTCCACTCCCACTCCCACAGAGAGGTACCGTAGTTTGCGGGTGAAAACTTGGCCGGTTACTCTTTTCCCTAACTTCCATCTACCTCATTTTGTGCAGAAAGAATGGTGACCACAATTGCCATCTACCTACTAAAAATCAGACATCTAGAAGCAAGGATAATAAATTTCTGGCTCAATTTTCACCCGCAAACAACTGTACCTATCTGTAATGGAAAATGATTAAAAGCATGGGAGAAACCGACATCTCATCGACAGCCTTCTCGTGACAGCCGGCTTGGGTAAGCCGTTCAATGTCGTCATTTCAGGAAGGCCTAGCGAAAGAATTTACGAAACAGAAGACATGACAAAATAGAAAATTAACATCCCATTCGGCTTACTACGTTAGGAGTGTGTTGGTTTCAGCAAAGCTAGCTCAGCATCGACTGTTACAATACAACATTCTTTCATGCATACGTGCCCTGTTGTCAATACCCCGAATGGTTGGGTGCCGAACGTACAGTAGCAAGCGATTGATCGGTTGACACAGAGAAAGCCTATGAACTTTAAACTGGCTGTAGCACGAAGGCTGTACTTTTGGGAAGCCTGCTCCTCGTTCATCGGCAGTGATGGACGGCGTTGACCAAGCCGGAACTTGGTGGATGCCTGCTTGCGGATAGCCAAAAACTCCGCACTTTTGGGGCAGGCTCAATTGTCGCTCTCATTATATGCGCCACAGTTGGCGCACTTCAGTGAGGCACCTTCGTCCATCGGGGCACAATCCTTGGTGGCGTGTGCTCCGGCACACTCGCCACACCGCGGTTTCATGTGGCAGTTTCGAGTTCGCAGATGCCACAACGCAAGGCAGTTGCCACACTGCGTCACGTCTTGCTGCTTTGAGCGATACCGGTCCCACTCGACAATAATGTTGAAGAGGGCCCGCGTTTTCGTTAGGTCCGCCAACGTGACGGAATCCTTCTCAAGGTGGACCAGATAGAGTTGGTCTCGGTTATTCCCCTGTTGCTGGTGTCGGAATGGAGAAGGCCACGCAGAATCACCTTCGCGCCTTGTTTTCGAGTGCGTCGTGAGTGTAAAACTCGTGTTGCTTGGCGACTAGGTGAGAACCAACAGCACGGTAGTCAGCCTCCGCCGAGCACATCATTGTTGTGTCCTTACTGCACATCTTGTACAGCGGATGAATTTGGGTAGCTATAAGATCGATCCTAAGTGCATGTCCTTTGACGTGGTGAAGAGCAAGGGGACCTTTTCCTTCTTTGGCACCTCCTGTACCGGAAGCACGGCGAATTGATTGCTCGTTTGTAGTCTGCCTTACTTACATTTGAGGTCTGTGATAGGAAAATACCTTATATTTACGTTACTTTCAATAGTTTAATGTTGAATACCAGTAATTTTCACTATTGTAGTCGACGCGTAGACATATTTCCGATTTATTGGGGCAAACATTTTGAAAATGTATGGAGAAAAAACTGAGTTAGTAACGCTCAAAACCTGACTGCTAATGAACAAAGCATATTGGTCCTAAACCTGTTAAAAGCTGGTCAAATATGGATTTCCTCTCGAAATATGCATCCTAAAAAAGTTATGTCTTCGGAATTGTTGCTGAAAATTAAAAGTTCCTGCTAATGACATTGGCAGATCAATGTTCAGCCCTCCTAGAAACGAGGTCCATTTTTGTTTCCATATGTTTCATTTTTAGGATCGGTAAAGTTATCAAAAATATCGAATCAAGAAACTTATATCAAGTGCTTTTGCTCTGTTTTATCACAATACGTATATTATTTATTCACTCTTGACAGAAGTATTTGTCTCATAACTATTTTCTTTTAACTTTTACTGGTTGGAAATATTTTTCAAGATTTTTTTTGTCAATTTCGGAGCTGCATTGTTCTCAAAAACATCCTAAAGTAGTCGGAGCAAATGAAGAAATGAGGAAATCGTGACTAAAGATTTAAGAAAAATGGCAATTCTGATGTTGTACCACAAGTTAAGTCAAGGCAAAAGTAAGGAATTTCTATGGCAAAATTGAATTAAATAAAGATTGATAAACTTAGTTTATTCGTTTCATTCAATACCTTGAAAGTTTCACTGAGTAAAACACCTAATTTTGCCGAATTATTTATATTAATGCAGTTTCATCGTAAACACCCTTTAATTCATTCACAAAACAAAATTACACCATAAGAACTTAAATCTTTTTTTTTTATTGAAGCTGAATACTAGAAACTACTAAAGCTAAAGTATCGCTGTATCATCTGTACCCATCCGGGGATATCGAAACCATGCCGCTGCAATCTCCACAAAAGGATCCTCAGCTGTTGTGAACTCTATAATGATACAAGAAAAAAAAAGAAACAGCTAGAGCCCCTTCAATTCACAGCATGCCCTATCAGATGGGCAGGAAAAACGGAAAACTTTTCAGAATCAATTTCACTTTGCTAATCCTGCCCCTCTTCATCGTCCAACAATGAATGCTGCATTTTTCGATTCGGTGCCGTTGTACTAGACTAGCTTACCTGCAGCATACTGAGCACACTTTCGAACTCCCCGCTGCCGATCTGCTCGAAAAAGTACGAGAAATCATTGCTGGTCTCGAGCTTATCGAAGAATAGCAGGATTATCTCGTCCTGAGGCAGCAGTGCTAATATGTCATCGACTAATCCGTTCAGTCCCCGGGTGGTTAGATTTACTGCAATCAATATCGTCCTCATCCAGGGTGGTGTTGTTGATTCCGTGTTGCAAGTGGAGCCGGTCAGATGGGGGAAAGAAAAGAGGAAAGGAATATAAATTCATCAACATGTTGACTTTGGATCATATTTGCCAGCACCTTCTACTGTATATAATGAATCATGTAGGTTCCAGGAAGGTTCTTCCGCGTTGTGCAATTGGTATCGGCTAGGGTGCCTCCGGTGTTCAAAATTGATTAATAATTCAATCAACTACGCAGGCAACCTTATCGTTAGGTATGAAATGATGATACCTACGAGCAAATCGGTGCGTAGGTTCATCATTCAATTCGTTAGCTCAATCATAATCTAAGCTTTTGAGTACTGAGCTGAGAAAGTGCACCCGCCAGAGAGCTGGTGGTTGCCAATTGCACAAACAACATACCGCAATCAGGCAGGAATTTCAGAAATGCAAACAGACATTCACCTGCATCGTTTTCGAATGCACGTCGAATCTGTTTCAAAAAGAACGCTTATTATGATCCTACCGCAAAGCCTTCAATCCCAATTTGACGCATGGCTTCTCAAGCATAGGTACCGTGACTTCCGGTGACATTGATCAGTCGGGTGATATTGATCAACTTACAAAACGACAACGACTGATTGAAACTATCTTCGATATTATGAGGTTGCTTCAAAATATCGCCTTAATTAGGTTAGAAAATTTATAAACAAAGATTTACAACATTTTCTGTGATTTGGTGATAACATTCACTCTCAAGTTGTTCAATCTAGTGAAATACACGATTTTTTATGATTAATTATGTAACTATTAAGAGCGTTCCCTACACAACAAGTTATGTAAATTTTTTAGCACATAAGAATGAGTTACAAGAGATGAGAAAATAAATTCAATCAAACACATCTTTCGTCGAATTGCGTTTGTATCAGTTTCAATAGAAATAATTTGACACAAAATCATTGTTTGCGTTCCCCGACTTTTTGAAAACATGAATTACGTCTCGTGTAAAATTCATAATTTCTTAGTGTGTACCACTAGGAGCAGGGTGTACAGGGTGTCTCACAATAGGTGTCACTAAAACAAAATGGAATTACAGCATTTATTTTTCTTTTCAAAGATACGTGTGATAGAAATAAACCATATTAATTAAATTCGAATTTCTCGCCATTTTTCTTGCTAACACACGCACGATTTCCAGAGGCAGGCACGATTTCCTGAGGAGTTTAGTCCAAAATATCAACCAAATGTTTCGTAGGGCCTATATGTTGAAGCATATAACCCCAAACAAAGTAGTCAAGTGGGTTGGGATCCGTAAAGATATAAGCCATTCTTCGATTGTGATGGAATCGGGCAAACTTTCAGCGCACCATGCTTGTGTCTTCTTTGCCTTGTGAGCTGGAGCTGAGTCCTGTTGGAAACAATATGGTGTATTCCCATACAGCGTTGAAGCATGAGGAAGCAGATGGTTCTTCAAAACCTGCTCGAAACAATATTGAGTGTTGATTTTCACGTCAGTTTCTTTGAAAAGAAGAGGAAATTCTCCATTTCGTGAAACGGCGCCTCATACCATGGTTTTCGATACATTCTGATGGCGTTCTACAACTAGTTTATCTTTTAGAATATGGGCACTACTTTTGCCATACACACGATCATTTTGTTGATTATGACTGTCCTGAAGAAGAAGAGCTTTTCATCCGAAAATAAAATCTTGCAATCACTGTGCTGAACAAAAAGATATCTGCTTTGGACCCTCGCTTACTTTTGACGCTCTGTCAACCCGTGAACCCATTTTTTTTGTTCGGTTTTCATTTCAGATCATGTCTGAGGAACCTGTTCATTGAAGCAGGGGACTTTTGAAATTGTTTGCTCAATTTACGGCCAGATACGGCGAGATAACGCCTTATTCGCTCCCTCACACATTTGATCTTTTTCTTCATTCTGGCAGTTCGTCTGGCACGTCTTTTGTATTGAAAATGGACATTTGCAGTTTCTTTGAAGCGTTCGAAGTTACGAAAAACAAAACGCTTACTTATTCCAAACTGCTTAAGGCTTACATTAATTGTTATGTTATATATTCTCCGTGCGAGGAGTAACGATTATGATGTAGAAGGAGATGTTCGCTCATCACCATGAGGCACCAAGAGTGAACAATAATGTTTTTGGCTAGAATGAAAGATGTGAAGAGAAAGTGTTGAAAGTTCCGCCAGAGTGCGGCAGGTAGGAAAATTAACAGATTTTTTTGAAAATTGAACTTTAGTGATCGTCAGTCGGTGCGAATCAAAACAAACCCAAAAAAGGAGAGAGTTCCTCTCCCATGTGCGCATCAATAAACAGAGTGCACACAATTGATCGCTAAGAATAAACTATACAAGCCACAGTGGTACATGAGCGTCTTTCCATGCGTCAATTTTTGCCTGTTGAAGTGGCGGACTTGTTCCGTCGCTACAACCTACCCCGCAGTGGGATGTTAGGCAAAGATTGACGTCCATGGTTCGAGTACCATTGGATACATGCCCTTTCGCTCAATTTTCAAAAAAATCTGTTAATTTTCCTACCTGCCGCACTCTGGTGGAACTTTCAACACTTTCTCTTCACATCTTTCATTCTAGCCAAAAACATTGTTGTTCACTCTTGGTGCCTCATGGTGATGAGCGAACATCTCCTTCTACATCATGCTTAAGGCTGTTAAATATCTGACATGGCCTAAGCTTTTGCAAATGTAATTTAAAAATCTGCTCCCGTATGGCTGCCATGGTAGCTGATAAATATAAACAAACGGAATCGCATATTTATCTTGAGTGATAAGCTGTCAAAAGAATACACTCAAAACGGATTTAATCAATTTTGCTGTGGAAATTACCAAGCTGAAACAAACCGAGACTGAAAAAAGGTGACACCTTAAGTGAGACACACTGTATGCGTTCATCTTTCAAGCCTTAGGCCCATTTAATACCAACTGATGGAATTGGCATTCACTGATAAAACCCTTCTACACTGCAGCGTAGATGCCCCTAATTTAGTAAGAAAAACATTTTGCAGAACATGCAAACATTAATTAACCACGGTACACATTGAAAATTTTGCGGTTTAATGTGAGGCGTGGATGGTTATATGTGCAACAAAAATTGGCCAACGAGAATTGATTATGTGACTCCATTGCACGATTTGACGTCCTTTTGATAGCAAAAAGGAGACTACACTGTGGCTCTCAGATTCATTAACGCAGCATTTTCAAACAAACAATTATCTGGAATTAATTGGAATTCATGCTAATAAGCGTATTTTCAGTGTTGTTACGGTAGCGCGGATTTCGTGAATATCGTGAAATCCGTGAAATTCCGCGGATTTGGAACGGATTTGTTCAACACCATTTTGATATACCAAAAATGAGTTAAATGAATTAACAAAAAGAGTGAACCAGACATCCTTTTGCAACGTTCTTTAAAATGAGACCATTTCTTAACATGGTAACTTGTGTAGCCCATTCTAATGTAGAGGTCGAAAAAATATTTTCACAATGGCTCAGTGAACAGCATTTCAATAATCGTATGTGAGAATGACATAGCCAGATTTGTTGTTTCAAAGGGCTTGATTTTGAAGGCCAAATTTGAGGGGCAATCTTACGAATCCAAACAGAATCAAAAGCAAAGTGTTGAATTAGTGAAGGCTCAAAAAAAGAAGGAAAAGAAGTAATTAAGGCACCAGATCTAAAAGCAAGAAGAAGTAGTATGAATGAAAAAAGAAAACGCTTAAGAAAATAGTTTTAACAAGATGAAAAATAAGTCAGAGCAATAACATCGAATAATCCAGAAAAATAATTCCTTAAAGTTCTTTGAAACACAAAAATTACATTGGGCAGGAGGAAAAATCGAATACGAGAAAATAGGCTCAAATAAAGGCTAGTGAGAACAATTATATAGTTGGACGTACATGTTAAATAAATAAGAACCTAATTTGTTTTATCACTGACCAAATATGGATCACTATATTTGGTATACTTTACCTATCGTTTGTATTTGAGTGTTGTGCGCCTTCAGAGATGCACTGGGCCAGCGTGGATAACATATTGGGCCGTTGGTTATTTTTGTTTGGACCATTTTCCAAGTTGGTTATCGGTCGATTTATTTGACTTAGCTCGTCGTGACATATCAAGCTGAACAATGCATAACACAGAAAATAATAATAATTTTAACAAGCGCGTAAAATTTCTCATCTTTAAATTCCAAGCCAAAGAAGGCGTAAACAACGAAATTGTTTGCAATCTTTCATGCGCCATACAACAATATTTGCAATCATTCACACAACAGGCTAGATTCAGGCGTAACCTGCTTAAAATTTACATGAAATATCCCATTGTTTTCTCTCAAATCTAGCATAAAATTCAATCTTTTTTTTTATCTGTGATCTGTGAAGGTCATAAGTAACATTGCCAGATTTTATTCGTCGACTTTCTCTCCCCTTAATAGTTTGTCTATTAAATGATTTACTGATGTTTTTGACGTATTGGATCCTTAATTACATATTATATTACCATACGGTGTGTTGAAAATACCGGAACATGTTTTTACATAGCCGTAGGACCGCCAAGAGAAAGTCGACGAAGAGATTCCCTCGATGTTATCTAGGACCTTTTTCATTGTTCAGCTTGTTATCTTTCCCTCTTTATAAGTTTTTTTCACATTGAAGGTTTCAATTATATCACTGTTTTGAACAATGCATCTGATTGGCTCAAATACGGTGATGATCTTGGGGTGGGAATGGCTTCAGCTCCCCTCGAAACCCTTAAAAAAATATTTAAAAATTAACGTTTATCGAAGCATGTCATTTTTTACCCCATGTTTAAAATATGTTCTCCTACTGATAAAGCCTTTCTCCTCTATATATTTGATACAAGTCTTCGAAAGTTCGTGTGTAGATTTGATCTTAAGGCGAGTATTTGTGTCGGATTTGGTGCGGAATTGGCGCGGATTTGATTTTGAGCTTGCGCGGATTTATTTTTAGATTTCACGTAACAACCCTGATTTTTGCCTGGCTAAGTTCCAATAAACTGGATCATTTGAATAATTTCTGAAAAATGTTCCCTTTCCAGCGAAATGGTTAATGGTTTTCTGTGAAATATCCGGAGGTTTTTTACAGATTTTCCTGCATTCAGGCAGAATCGTGTATTTTATCAAATATTTTTTATAATTTCTGTAGAACTTCTTAATTTGAAAATTTCTGTAGCACTTCATTTGAAAATTTTCGCACAAGCTCTCGATACAGAGAGCCCAAATTTTATAAAAATAACTACTGATAATTCATTTTCAAGACGCTTGAGACGCTGATCAATTTTACCCCATATCAATGTGCTCCAGATTATAACTTTTTAGGTCATATAAGTAAACAAAACACTCATGCAAGCTAACAGAGACAAAAGACTTGTTTAAAAAAAACAAGTAAACCTGATCATAATAAACGAAATTCATTATAAACACTATAGAATGTTACAAGGCTACCCCGTTTTACAGTATATTTTTAATACAACATTTGAGTACATGTTTTGATGAGCCTTTAGGGCGTACATTAAATCATTGAATATGGTAACATAATAAGCTGCTTCTAGAAGAGAAGCTACAATGGAAGAAAAGTGATCTATGTCACCCGAAAACACGGTCGGGTTAGCCTGTTACACAGTTACCCTAGATCGAGCTATATTTCATTATGCGAATTAGTTTGATAGTGCACAAGGTTTTTATTTTTATGATTTGATGCGCCCCCAGTCAACTAGAAGACGCATGACAAGATGCAAAGATTTTCAAAAATGAATCTTCATAGTTTATGAACAGCCCTAAGCACATATAAGGTAATAAATGAACAGATGTTTCTTCCATGTTGCTTTATTCAACCTCTTCTACTAGTCTAAATGCTGCACCTTGGTCTTAACGCTACTCATATTACCCTGTGCAACACTTGCGCCATCTTTTTTACACACTTTCATCCACTTTTTCTTAAAATCCTTTTTTTTTTTGTTAAGACCTGTTTTCCGGAGCTTGCCCTTCATAATCGTCCAGAATTCATTCCATTGGGCAAAATTCTGGCGAGTTTGGCGGGTTTGCCTCCTTCGGCACAAAAACAACATCGTTGGCTTCGTACCACTCAGTCACCGGATTCGCGTAATGGCACGATGCCAAAAAAGAGTGTCGCCTTCGTGGGACCAGAGGGAGGGCAGCAGGCGCTTCTGGAGGCGAGTCCTTAATTGGCCGTTTATGGAGCCGATCGCTATGAACGGCATGCTGAATTCACCGCACCACAGATAGCATGCCACACCAAGTACTTTTTAGCAAATTTGTCAACCTTTTTGTTTTGGAACTTCTCCGGAACATCCAGGCGGGATTTGCCGAAGAAAAACTTCTGACCGGGGATCTGCTTGGCGTCCGCTTTAATTTACGTTTCGTCGTCCATTACGATGCATTTCGGCTGCACCAACCACTCGCGGTACAGCTTCCTGGCGCGGGATTTTCCTTACCTCGAAGACATGAAGTCCGACCCACTTCATTGTCTGCTGGACGAACCAGACGGAAGAATGGACCTTCTTGGTCACGTCTCGAATCGAATGTTTTGAGATTGCCCTTGAAGTTAATCCCTCATTTTCCCTGTGTTCACGGGGTCGGTTGTTTTTGTTTTTCTTCCGCAGCCAGCTCGCCGCTGTGTTATCTGAATCTGCTTGGACGATTTTACCACACGAAACACGTTAAAATTGTCGATTCCCAACTGTTTTACGATCCACCTGTGCGACTGCTTGGAAACCATATCAATAGCCACTTGACAGATTGTTACGAAATTTAGCACATGTAAATATTACACAAAGTTTCATTTTCATGGTAAAACTATGACTACTGTCAAAGTTAAAACTTCAAAATAATAACTTTGCACTACACGCTAAGGAAAAAGTACCCAGCGGAGCAGTTGAGTGTGGGTATGGCGGTACATACCTACCAATAAGTACAAGTTACTTACGTTTGGGTAAAATTTTACCCAAAACTAAGTAATTTGAACCCAACGGTAGGTAAACATGAAAAGACCCAAAGTTGGCTTCCTACACTTAACTGCCCCATTGGGTACTTTTTTCTTAGCGTGTACACGAGCCAATTCGATCAATCAGCCGACGCTTCCACGAGTTATTGGACATTTTCGACTTCGAAGGATCTGCTGGTATGTTTCGTCATCGTCTGCTCGACTTTTTTCATACCGCTGACTTATTAGTTTAAGTTTGATTAATTTAGACATTGTCAGTTTATTGCCAGTTGAATTATTTCAGTAAACAAATAAATAAAAATAATAAATAACCTATAAAAATGAGGTTATCATTGGATAAATTGTGTATTCCACAATAAAAATACGATTCAATTTATAGTTTGATAGCACCAAAAAAGAGAGGTTGTTATATATCTAAACCATTCAAGATATAACTTTTCACCAGTCAAATGTTCCAAAAAACAGTTAACTTAATTATTGATCTATTGTTGATTTAGTCATACGTGAAATATTTCATTGAAATATTCTCTTATTGTATCGAAGCTTTGATACAAGATCGGTAAAGTTGAATAACGGGCTTAAAACGGTGAGTTGACATCCTCGAAGGAGGGTGCAACCGACCTCCGGTCCTCAAAATTTCTTTCTCAGGCCTCCATGAATCGTGCGCTCAACCAAACTACCTCAGGATATTCATATGTTGAATTTTATAAAGCATAGAAAGAAGCTAAAGTCTCATTTTTATTAAGAAACTTCATGAAGTTTGCATGAACCAGTATGTAGTTCTTTCGAACTCGTTATATATTTCATAGGAGTTACGTAAGAAAAATGTTCATATAATAATATTTATCATAACTAGCATTGGTGTGGAAAACTCATAACGCAAATCTTATGAATTCATTTGTTTAGTTAGTGGATTACAATCTATGCGAGTTGGCTCTCAACGCATGTTCATTATCCGATACGCCATCAGCAAGTGAATAATTTTTTCGATGCTCAGATTTGTAAATCGTCGTATTATTGAACTATCAACTAGCATGATTTTGATTGAAGGTTGTCACTATTGAATTTCTGATTGTACAGCCAGGGCAGTCGATTATTCAATCGAGGGTTAGAAATTAAAACATTTTTTTCTTTGAATCAATCAATATTTTGCTATACATTCTACATTGAATTTTAACTAGCTTTCAGATGTTCGACACTTACTGGATAGTGCTTATTGCTTACTTTTTGCAACAGTTTGCTGGAGTGTCAATAATAAAAGAGGACACCATTTCTTCAACCAAACAACTCAACCGTTGCGAGGAACTTTCATCCATCTTTTTTTTCAGAAATGAGCACAACTGATATATGCTTTCAGAAGATCAAATCCAATCCTGCCACCCCACTGTCCCCTGACCAGATTTATCTACCCTGGATTTTTAAAACACTCTTCCATAAAACAGTTTTTCAGTCATAAGGCTTGAGTCATGTCATATCTGGACGCACTATTTATTTTACTGCAGTGCTGTTAAAGGCTGGCTAAAAGTAAATGAGTACGCACAAAAAGACCAGTAATTCGTAATTCAATGTGTTTAAAAAGTTCAGTTATGGTTGCTTTACAATGAACCTCAAAAGTTACAGCGTTATATGGTAAAATTTCTCCAGTTCGAACGAAATCTCGAACCTACCTCTTAATGAAGTCATCAGCGCCCGCACAGTGGAAACGGACACGGAATCAGCGTATTTCTTTCATTTTGACCTCACCGATGATCAACTTTGGCATAGAGACGTTTAGCATACGGACGTTTGGCATACAGATGTTTGGCCGAATGAACGTTTTGTATTAACACAATTGGCCGAACACAAATTTGGGGAGAAGATACTTTACACTGCAGCTTTTTAGCTGGATTTCTGATTTTTTATTTCCCCCTAACCCATTCTTCCAAGAACTTTAGAGATTTAAACAATACAATATAATGTTTATTAATTCAGGTGTCTCGCCAGTCGGTTTACAATTTCCTAACCCAAAATGCAATTCATGAGTGTTATATTTCATTAATCAGTAAAACTCTAAAGAACTGCTCATGTTTGAAAGAAGGAACAATCTCACAAAGAGTTATAAACCAGGCAAGTGCTTGATTCAGAAGTTTGCTTTCGGATACAGGAATATGTATCGTCATAAAAGGCTCATGTGAAAATAATCGAAAGAAGGTATCTTGCAAAAGAACTGCATATTTCTTCAAGATTATTAAAAATAATGACCCATTCCATCTATTTTTTTAACATAATACATTTAAGTTTTTAATTTTTTTTTTCAGGACATATTCATATTTGTTCTATAAATGGACAACTGTCCCGATACAAGTTTTTGCCTTTTTGAACACAAATATATCGGTTTTTAGTGAGTCGAAATAGTTGACGCTTAATCAGAATGCTTATTACTGAAAATGCACAAACATGTTGATAAACTCTAAGAGTAATGAGTCTATAATATTTCATTACATCGGGATGATACCTAATGCGTTCATTTCTTGTTTCTATTGTTTAGATATAATGCGTTTGAAAATATTTTTATTTGGATTCTTGTTTCCCTTTCTCAGCAATACATATATGCTGATAGATAATTTTCGGCAAAACTTCCATTTGGCCAAACGTCCATTTGGCCAAATATCCATTCGGACAAGCGTTCATTTGGCCAAACATCCATATGCCAAAGATTCATATGCCATAGGTCCATATGCCAAACGTCCCACACCCGAAATTGCCCAGTATTTTTCTATTAGTCGAAATTCCGGGCGATTCGGAGGATTCATTAGCTTGGGGATAATATCGATCTTGTTGGCAGCATTTTGAGGTAGTGGCAGCTGGCCAATTTGGGCCAAAATACAACTTTGCCACTATGCTTGCGGATGAACGGCATGTCATCGTCGATAGTGTGACGAATGGTTCCGTTTTCAGGCCACAACTGTAAATCGCTTGCAAAATCATGGCTTTCTTCGCAAATTTGTCGGCAAACATGAACTTGAATCTTCCCGGTACATACCCACGTCCAGTCGTGATGTAAAACGTTAGACCGGGGAGCTGCTTAAAATCGAGTTTGACGTATGTTTCGTCATCGATAAATGTGCAGCTCTTGTGTTTTGTCAAAACACTAGAAGCGTGCTAGCGGTGCACGTGGGTCGTTCCAATTAAATTTTAGCCAGCCAAGCCTCTACGGAGATGGGTACTACGTGTTCCAGCAAATTGAACAAATGTGGCAAAAATGCATATGTGGCCAAAACGTTGTGGCCTTCCAGCTCCATGGATTTGAGGCCTCTTGACTTTTTTGTTTCGCCCTATATTATGTCGAAGCTGTACGAATACAAGGACCACTTAAAGATGGTAATTATCAAAATTTGTTACAAATTGCACGCCTGCGACGCGTTCGGGAAACGTTTGGATCTTTTGAAGAAGTACATTTTATTTCAAGAGAAATGTTGTAAACGTTCCATTTAGTTCAATAAAATGAACACAGAAAAAAAATATCATTTTTTAAACTGATTTTGAAAGTGTATCAGAACTTATTGAAAACCGTGTAAGCCGAAGATTGTGTGAACATATTATATTAGCGGTAATTCTGAAGTATTTCAATAATCTGCAGGCTAATGCACAATATGTTTCTCCGAATCTGATGGTGAATTATGACGAAACTAATTTATGGCGAAGATCCTGGACGTACTAAGGTAATCGTTCAAGGGGCGTGCTGAACGAATCATCTAAGTCAAGCACTTCCGTCATGTTCTAGGGATTCGCTTCTACAAAAATGCTGTGAACCGGTAATAGTGTTCAAGACCAAACAAGAACAACATATTTTTTGACTAAAGGATGTCCAAAGGCACCGTTTGTGAATGTTCATAGTCTGGATGATTCGACAATAATCTGTTCGAAGAGTTCTTAAGACAGCATTGAAGTATTCCATTGGCTTGAGCGTTTTGGGGAAAACAAATTGAAGATGTTGATCACTGATAACCTGCACAACCTTCTGTTGTTGGCCGTGATTGAAGCCTGCCAAGAGTACAATATTCGTTGTGTGATATTCCCTCCGAACAGTACACATTCGCTTAATTCATTTTGTCTCTTCCGTGATTCCTTTGAAAGCATTTTCTTTCTATTTCAGTATGGCTAATTCCATCGGAATAAACGATTTATTTAAACTTGTGGACTGAGACGAGGTTCTCAATGTTTCTGACCTCGCTGCATCGAAAATGTTGTAATGATGTATGCCATTGATCAGTTTGTTGCTGTGTGGATGAAAGTAGAATCAGTCGCCTCAAAAAAGTGAATTAGGCAGCTTTGGAGGCGAATGCTGAGGACAAGCAATTTAACGAGTATCTCTATAATGCCTACAAGGACCATCTACAAAAAAAGCCTTAAATCAAACTAAGCGAAAGAAATTCGGTTTGCATTCCACGATGACGGATGGTTTATTCGAAGATGTGCCCCGTCTTTCTGCCTCCCGAATGCATTTTGCTATGACATGGCGATTGCAGCTGGCAAGAGATTGAAGTCTTCAACGGGATGTGGACCGGACGGCATCCCAACGCTTATACTCAAACGGTGCGTGGATATGCTTGCGTCTACGTTAGCAAAGGTGTTAAATCTTTGTTTGGTCAAGGGGCGTATTTTCTATCTTCACGCTACAGAATGTTAAAGATAAGAATATTCTTTCTATGTGTCGAAAGAATATGTTGAACTGCTAGCACCTGCTGAGCTGCTAACGGAAAAACTATCTGTTGACCTCCAGCTTCACGATATCGTATATAACGACTGTTCCAGAAAATATAAACACACCTTCTTTGAAGGGTCACTTTGAATATAATGAAATATTTCAAAATGTTTTGGCTGCGTCCTTTTGTTTACACGTTTCTGAATGTTATAGCATCAAAAAAGTGCTCAGTTTTGTGTTACCTATCAAAATGCGCGGTCTTACTCCGGAACAACGAAAAAGTATCGTGCACAAATGGTGCACTGTGAGCGGACTCACCTTGAGAAAATTGGCCAAGGAAGAGGGTGTAAGCATCGGAGCGGTACGATCTGCAATTCGAAAATATAGAGAACAGTGTACGTTTGAAGATGCGCCGAAGAGTGGTTGGAAATCCAGGGACCTCGTCGAGTAACGTCATGCGTGCCAAAGAAAGACTTGGACTTAAAACATACCGAAAGCAGAAAAAAAAACCCAAAAGGAACCCAAAACAGGCCGCGTTTGTGAAACCACGGGCCCGCAAACTCTACGATTCGTTATTGAGTAGAAATTCTGGGTGTATAATAATGGACGATGAAACGTATTTGAAATTAGATTACAAAACGCTTCCCGAAACACAATTCTATACTGTAAGCGAAAACAAAGACATCCCCAAATGGAGAAGGCAATTTTTACCGAAAAATTCGGTAAGAAGGTTATGGTTTGGCAGGCAATATGCGAGTGTGGTAAAACATCTAGTCCGTACATCACAACGGAGACGATGAACTCAGAAATACTCAGAAATAAAGAATGTCTCCAGAAGCGATTATTGCCAATGATCAGGCAGCACGAAGGTCGAGTAGTGTTTTGGCCTGACTTGGCGTCATGTCATTACGCAGAGAACACTTTAGAATGGTACAAAAGTCAAAATGCATGTTTCGTGCCGAAAGACATGAATCCGCCAAACTGCCCGGAGGCACGGCCAATCGACATTTTATGGGCTTTAACCAGAGCTAAGCTTCGAAAATTCATAAAACCAGCGGACGACATCCCAAAATTTAAAAAAGGATTGGCCAAAAGTGGTCAACATAGTGGGAAGTACCACTGTGCAGAAGCTAATGGGTCATGTTCAAGGAAAAGTTAGGAGTCTTGGCTATGATTAAATATTTTGATTAAACGAGGGTAAAATATCATATTAAACGTAAATACATATATGATTTGTCAAATAAAATTATTAAAACTTAACAAAACATCATTTTTGTTATTTTGAGAGTGTGCTTATACTTTTTGGAACAGTCTATGGTATCGATAGCCGGGATCATAGCAATCGTCGTAATGGAACTAAAAATTGAAAGTTGTATTGAGGGTGTTTAGGGAAAACCCAGGGCTGTCAGATTACCATATCGCCTAGATATTCAAAGCCAGCCAAAATACCGCAAGTAGGATTCGTTTGCGAGGTGAATTTCGATATTTTCGGGTCAGCGAGCAAACAGGACACTGAAACAGAATCTGGTGGCCAAGTTGTAGCTTATTTTACGCAAAACACCGGTGTGGATTTCTTAGAAACAGACAAATATATGCGTATATCAGATAGCACATACGGAACACCAACTGTGTTTTCCAATCAAGAGGATCTTGATTCCGAAGGAAGTAATGAAGCCCAAACTTTAAAAGTTTGCCTAGAAATACATGATTTTGCAAGCAATCTGCTCATGTGGCAAACGGAGTGCGCCGTTCGTGACTACCGTTACTATAAACGGGGAGAGCTACCTCAAGGAGTTTGTACAGAAGCGTCTGCTTTCTCTGGTGAAGGAACACGAGGGGCCTACGATTTTCTGGCCAGATCTAGCTTCGTGCCACTATTCAAATGTTCTCCAGGAGTGGTACGAAGGCAACGGGGTCACAATCGTACCTAATGACATTAACCATCCCAATGATCCTAAGGCTCATCGAAAAATACTGGGCTATTATGAAGCAGGCACTTCAAAAGCATCCTAAGGAGGTCAAATGTGAGGAAGACGTGAAGAAAAATTGAGTCTCCGTACAGAAAAAGCTGCAGCCAGATGTTGTACCGAACCTAATGAGCGGAGTTAAGCGTAAGGTGCTAGCGTACGGCTATGGTATTGATGTTTAATATATTAAATATGCCAGAAGCTTACTCATGGATTATATTTTATTGTCTGAAAGTTTGAAAAGGATCGGTCAACAAGGTAATTTTCTACAGAGTTTTTTTCCGTGATCCAATTTGATGTGCATTCCATTGCTTTCAATAAAAATGAACCCCGAATTTTTTCTTCTCAATTTTTAAACAAAATCAGTACTTATTGAACACCAATGCCGAATATTGTGTGAACATACAATATTGTGTGTTCCTTCGGAAGTCATTTTAAGGTATTTCTATAATCTGTAGGCCAACTTTCAAACTACTTCTATTCAATTTCACAGCCTACGCTACCGGACCTATTGATACTTTCGCTTCACATCTTTGGTTCTAGCAGAAATTGCTGTGGTATCCCTGGTATCCCATGATGTTGGGAAGATAATTCCAGTTTCAAAACATGATGCTCAACATGCTAAAAACTTATTTAATTGTTCAACTGGCCCCAGAATTCCCTACATTTTAAAACCCATCCAAGCCATTATCCTGAAACTTCCAATAAGCTTAACAAACGCAACCTGCCTGCACTCACAATTCCGTATCGTATCGTCCGGTTCGATAAACACATCGTCCACGTCGAATCGCAGGGCCAGATCCTTCCACACCTGCTCCACACTGAATCCGATGCTGTCCAGGTAGCGTCGGAAACTTTGCACCTCGCTCAGGTTCATAATTTCCAGCTTTATTTGCGAGTAATCTTCGGTGGAGACATAATCGAAGGCGCTCTCCACCTCGACGTCATTGTGATAGTAGTACTGCATCAACGTTTGCACGTCGTCAAACGGAACCAGGTCGATGAAATCCATTATGTCCTGCTGCAGGTGGTGCGACGGTTGCTCCTGGATATGACGAATCGTCGGCAGTTGATAGGCAAATATTTGAATCGTCCCAAGCGACGACGATGATAAAAGGGACAATAGAGTTGCGAATGCCGCAATCGTCACGGCGGGTGAGATTGTTGCTAGCGTTTGCGATGATGGGAACGTGCTCCTCTTCATGATTAGTTCGGGTAATTAATTTAAACAGACGGTGTCGTATAATTGGAGATCGAAAGTTTTGCGGCGATTCCGTTGGAAAACTTTTCAAGATAAAATATTACTTTCGTTGTGACATGCCATTGAGTTCGATTGCTTCCTCTGGCCTAACATTATTGTTCAATCGAAAATTTCTACCGTATCCTACTTTACGACACCCGCGTGAACATCCGACAGACACCAAAATCTATTTGCAGTCGCATTTGATCTTCGAATCTAGCAGCGCTGCATATCCAACTGGGAATGAGTAGATTTTGACACTCCGCGCAACACTCTTCTCCGCGAATCGGATCAAAACTTCTCGCGAACGACTCCGCGAATGGACTAAAAAATATCTTCATGCTAGTCAGTCGTATCTGGTACAAGTATTGCCTTTCCGCAGGATTCATAATGGGCCCTGTTTGCTCTCAAGTGTGTCGTTGATTGAATTTAAATTGGTCCCTGGTCAAATATAGTCTGTGTCTGCGTGGCTCGGTCGGTCGGTTGGGTAAAATTGTAAATAAGTCGTAACCGAGACGTTACCGTCAACAGGCATGAATGAATTGTTGTTACTCTGTACCCACCGACCAACCGACGACGATGATGACGACGACGACGACGACGACGACGATGTGATGATTCGATTATCCAATTTATGAGAAGTAGCAATTTGGGGTATGGTTGCTGCAGTTATGTGTCTTGCCAAGTGTAAATAAATAGCGGAAACTTGCCTTCCACAGGGTGCTCTGTGGACAAACTCCGACTGCAATTTCGAAGGGCAATCAAATCTACAGAATTCATCGCCAGTGCTAATTGAAAGTACTTCCTAATTGGATTACTTTTGGGACTTTGGGGACGGAAATGCAGCTCTATCGGAACCGACCGAAATGGCCTGTGCAGTCTTGTCCACACCTACCATGTGAGGTGACGACAGGGGGCAATCGAATTTGCGTGAGTTGTCAAAGTATAGACAAATTCGATCATAACTGGCCATTATTTTCCGATGGTCCTGAGAGACTTGAAATGATAAGCTGTATTGATGGTCATTGGAACGTGTGTACTACACACTATCAAACAGTCGTGTAATTTTCGATGCCCTGTGATCGACTCATGGAAGCGTCCCTCGAGACAGAAGAATTAGTTAGAAGAGACTAATAGTACGTTCACACTACGTTCCAAATTACGTGACAGGGCAAGTTGATATCGATATCAAGTGGAGATGCACATAAAAACATAATGAATTTTAACAAGCGCATAAAATTTCTCCTAGTTTAAATACAAGCCAAAGGACGCGTAAACAACGAAAGTGTTTGCAACTTTTCATGCACCATACAATAATGTTTGCAATCTTTGATACAACCGGCTGGATTCAGGTGTTATATAGCTTAAATTTACATGAAATATCTCATTGTTATCTTCCAAATCTAGTATTCTCTTTATGTCCTTTAGATAACGCATAAAATTACATGCTTCTTGTTATCTGTGTGTTTACACTGCACTGATTTGATATAGTTGACGTTTGTTAAAGTGACTATGGAGAAAATAGAAAAAAAAATAGGTAAACTGATCTTTATTTGATCGTCTAGAAAAAAAAGACATCTGATTTTTAACGAAAAAGAGTTTGTGACTGTTATTCGTTTTATAATACACAGAAAAAATTATAAATTTTAACAGGTGCGTAAAACTTCCCCTCGTTTGATTTCAAGCCAACTGAAGCGCAAACAACGAAATTGTTTGCAATTTTGCATGTGCCATACGACAATGTTGGCAATCTTTCATACAACAGACTTGATTCAAGCGTAATCTCACTTAAATTTACATGAAATATCCCGTTAATTTCTGCCAAATCTGGCGTTCCTTTTATGTGCATTAGATAACGCAGAAAATTACATTTTTTATAAAACTGTGTAGGGTAGGGAACGGCCTTAGTACCCCGGGACCCAATTTCCAATTCCCAATTCCCCAATACTCAATGGGGCATCACGTAATTTAACACATAATATAACTGCTATATCATAAATCGCACTTTATCAGGTAATATAAGCCATAGTATGAACGTACTTTTAGTGAGATATAATTTCATGACATTTTTAAAAAAACTAGAAAAATTCTGTTTAACAACTTTTTAAAACATGAGGAATAAAAAAATTAGACACTTTTTTTCTTTTTCACCATTGATCACGAGGGAGTTCCTTAATATTCCACTAGAAATAGCTTATCTATTAATACAAAGGCCTATCTCGTATGTGACTTATAGTGCGTTCGCACTACTGCTTATATTACGTGTTATAGAGTATCTTACATTTAAAATACTTTTCCAGAACTAATAAATCATATATTCTTGAAAAATCACTACATTCCACGTGGTGGTGACCGTGAGTACAGAGGGGGAAAATCACAAATAAAATCAACAATCTCAATCAAAAGAAGAGGAAAAAAGCTTTCAACGAAGAATGACATTCTAAGACTTTGAGAATTGAAACTGAACCTGATCCAAAACCCACCGAAGAGGCAATTGCAGCTGCTGAATGACAATCGCTTAACCATGAATCATGGTCTGTAGTTTTGGAGAAATGGTGTGCAAGTAACGACATCTGTAAGCATGAAGCTGAAGGTACATCTGAAGCGTCTATTCTGTTTTCTTCTTGCTGCACTTCAAAATTCAGCACTGTCATCAATTGGCAAGACTATAATAATTAGGAGTCACGGACATATTCTTAGGTATATTAAGTTTTTCCATGTCTGCAGTGTTTTAATTTTTTTCATAGTATTGAGCCAAATTGCCAGTAATTCTTAGCATTTACTGTTTACAATTCGTCAACACCATAGTCACTATTGCTTTTATCTGTAGAAGAAATTATCGTAGACAACGAACGGAACCTTCAATGGCATTTCTTTTGCCTTGGAAATTGAATGACAAATCACCAAGTTTGCGCTAGAAAAGGTTTGTTGTTTGCTTATTCGCTATCATTGGCAAGATAATATCTTTTGGATAGATATTTCATAAAACTACTGTAACGAGATCCAGCATACAAAATTAAATATCTTCTCATAAGCATGCAGGTTATATACTCAACCTGATCAAAATTAATTGCTGTGTGATTTGATTTTGTGCTGAAAAAAATCGATGTTTTATTGTACAATTTGATGAAAATACACTGAACATTGATTACCTGAACAAAAAAGTTTCAACAAAATATTGAATGATCAATTTTGTGGTGTGATGTGATAAGAAGCCACCACCATTCAGGACTTGCCATGGCGCACAGTTCTTTCTAATGGCAAGATCAAACTGTACATACCTGTAATCCTCACTATTTCGTTGTATGAAGGGCCAAAAACGGTGGTATGGACCCGTAAGCAGAAGCACTTACACGAAACCCACTTAAAGGATAGAGAATCTCCTTCCAACGAAACGCTCCTATTACAGGGAATGAGCAGTACACATTAGGATTTTTGTTTGGTGGTTTGTTGAAAATAAGGTTAGCAAACTCATTGTAGACTGTCGGAGAACCATTAGACCTTCGCTGAACTTGATATGGTGATTTCCACCAAGGAAGGCATAATTGTCATCCATGAATTGGGCCAGATAACCACGGATCCCTGATCCAGCCTACACTTCGTCTGGAACCCTTTATTCCTCCCTTACCATTTGTTTCTGAATGTATGTGTGTAATTTACGTCCTAAAGTTGTCACTACAGAACAGGAAATGTTGAAGTCATGGTTGAAAACGGAAAAAAATGTCGGTTCAAGCGTTGTACAAAATCTTATGCGTGGTATTAAGAAGAAAGTTTGGAATTTTGGATTTGGTAAAGAAATACAGTGACATAAAAATATCTAAACCAAGATTATACATTGTATGTTATTCCCTGAATATTTCATGACAATTGGTTGAGATACTTGTTTTTGGGGACGAGTTCACAGTGATGCAATTTAACTGTGGACACCCTTTATAATATTTGTATTTACAAAATATAGCGGACATCTACTGGATTGTTACTGCAAAATAAAAATTAAATATATATTATTATCTTAATAGTCCTGGTCTCACTTCTTACGTGACGGACAGTATGCTTCATCGAGCACAAGCGGACTTACTATATTTGGATCTATTTGCAGCATTCGACAAGGTTAACCCACAAATTGCTGTGGCAAAGCTTGAAAGGTTTGGAATGCATAGAGCATTTCTAAATTTGCTCCACTTTTATTTGATGAGTCGTCACTTGCAAGTAGTCATTAGTGAATCCACCTCAGCATCATTTCTTTTCACGTCAGAAATTCCACAAGGCAGTCATCTTGGACCTCTCATCTTTCTTCTTTACTTCAACGACGTGAACTCAGTTCTGGTTGGACCAAGATTTTCTTTTGCGGACGACTTCACGCGCATTTTCTGCAACAACAGATGGACTCCTTCGTTGATTGGTGCCATAGGAATCGTATGACCGTTAATCCTGAAAAATGCTCGACTATTACGTTTTCTTGACTGAAGAATCCAAAAGTCCACAATTAAACCTTCGCATGAGTAATTTTGGAAAAATTGGATCAAATCAAGGACTTGTGAGTTATTTTTGACTCTCAATTGACGTAAAAGCAACACGTGTCATTTATAGTGAAGAAAGCCTCGAAAAAATAGGCTTTAATTAGCTAAGCTTAGCTTAGCTTGACTGATTGCACGTATCAATGGTTGCTGCTAGAGTTGAGTTTGGTAGACAAGTACAAGCCGGTTGAGCCAAGAATGGCTACGGTGGCGATACAGTTAAGGGTCAAACATGAATTACTCCGATAATAATTGTGTTGTAAAATTGGAAAACACAACGGAAGAAAATGCACGTCAAACTTGCTACCCTAACCTACAATGGTAATTTGAAAAACCGAAAAGGTTCGAATCAAAAGATGTATCGGAATAAGATGACGTACAAGCGTAGAATTGCTTCATTACTGAAAAAACCAGCCTTTCTTTTTCTATCCACGAAATCGGTAACTCACCTCTCGTGATCAAGGTTGTCAATATTGTCAATTGCATTTTTCGACAACTAATTATCGTTCCTCTTGGGAAAAACGACAAATAAACCAGCAAAATGGAAAGCGCTCACCTGGATAATCAGCAACAACCAGCAAACGCGTACCAATCGGTTCGTTTTCGAAATCCATTTACACCGGATTTTAGTTCTATTCAACACACAAATAATGTTTAGGTATGACTCTGGTCATAAACGCAGCATCCTCTATCTCACGCGACGGTTATTATTGAGATTCTAGTAAGGATAAATTTCATCACACAAAATATACTGAAAAAAGCCCAACCCTTCGTGGTCAGAGCTTGCTGCGATCTCCCTCGGAAAACATAGGCTTTAATTTCCGACAAACTAAAAGGTTCACCGACATTTAATTCTCAAAGGCGCGCTTCTAGGCACTGGTTCGTTCGACTTAGGATTACTGTTTGACTATTTGGAGTCCCCACTACCAAAATGGAATCGAGACGATTGAATCAGTTCAACGGCGATTTATTCTATTCGCACTAATACGATTGCCATGGAATGGTCCACTTCGTCTGCCAAGCTACGAGAATCGGTGTCGACTAATTAGGCTGGATACTTTAAGTACACGAAAGAATGTTGTGAAGCCTTTTCTAATTTCCGACATTTTGCTGGATCGAGTGGATTGCCCCGAAATTCGAGGTCAAATAAATTTTTTCGCCCGACCAAGAGCCTTGCCAGTTTGAGTGATCTAAGAGCCCGGTCTGTTGATTCCTGGGATAAATGAAGTTTCTAATCATAATACAAATTAGTGTGAAAGTTTTTCTCTGACTCTCTTTTTACTGCTAGTTCTCCTAATACAGATAATTCACCTTTCGACGCTCATAATAACCAGTAATTAAAAATAGAATATAAACGTTTTCAATGTAATCTGAACAATTTTTCGTGATTGTCTTGGAATGTCATAGTGACATAGTGGAATTTGATGGTCATAATAAACAAACAATTCCAAGGCCTGCGGGGAAGTCTGCGATTTTCAAAGACAGTCTGGTCCAAATTTCCTTGAAATAAACTTGATGCAATTATTTTATTCAATTGTTCAAAGACGTGAACTCCCCTCATTTAGTAGGTATGTACGTTGAACGATTATGCCTTTTTGATTTTGACCTCTGCTGTTAAATTTTCAAAATGGCAACCAAGAAAAATAAGCAACGCATCGAAAATTTGCTCGCGGATATCTGAACTCTGAATTATTCACACACCAAAGTATGCGATTTTTTTTTAAATTTTCCGTCGGCCTATTTCCTCACATGGTGACAACCGTCGTCAGAAGATGACTGCACCTCCTGGACCCTATTGACTCATGAATATGAACCGGGACCAACACAGCTTTACTTCCCTTCCGACGGAAGACGTGACCAGATTTGTTTGCCTCAATAAAACCACCGACGTCTACTGGGATTGAACCCAGACCTACTGGGGTGCTAAGTAGCAGTCACGCTTACCACTATACCACTGACGCTGGTTCATGCAAAATTGTTTTAAGTGGTTAAATCTATTGTCACCAATTTAAAGTGTTCATGCTGTGTTTGTAGTCAGCCAGAAAGCCTGGACCGGGGGAAATCAAAATCTGGAAGCCACAGCGACGAGAAAAAGAGTGGCCAGCGATTTAAAGTGGGACCCCAACCTCTCCGTTTGCAAACTAGCTGGGAGTGTCGTCTACAACCGGTGATGGAGCTTATATTCGTATCGGACAGTCAAGATAGAAGACGGTTGTGACTTTAAATCGATAAACAAAACAAGACGGCCAAAACACGATTCCGAAACTTTCATAAAGCAATGCAAATTCCAAACAATTTTATGATCAATTATTATTACACGTACACAGAAACAAAAACGAACCATGAACTAGTTCACGTTTTCATGATTTTTGCTCGAAAACGTGAACTAGTTCCCGATTACGCGATTGAGTTCACGGTGTGTTTTTGCTTGTTCTCGAATTCATGACTGCCGTTCACGGATCTGGGCACGGATTTTTTTCCGTGTATGAAAAATCGCTTTTAATAAAGTTATTCGAAATTTCGATAGTATTTAGAACTCAGGTTTTGAGCTATTAGCAAACATTTTACCGAAACAATGCTCTAAAGCATCAAGATGTTGTTTGCAAGTAAGTAAATAAAAGTTTATACTGTCCCTCTCAAAATTCAACCACTCAGTAATCCGGAAAATAAAATAGCTGAGTATGAGAAAAAAAAAAAGATTTGCCTGAGAGTTTTCCTCCGTAGCAAACATCTCTCGAAGTGTTTTAACAGGTAGAAACACTCATATTTGATGTGTATCGTACAGAGGAACTGGAAGCATCAGAGCAGAAAAAGATCCGCAAAATTATGACAGCTTTTACAGGGAAATAAAAACCGACTTTCAAACATGGAAAACCACTTCAAGTTCTTATGCTCTTTTCAGAGGCAGAAGTTTCCTTTCGCGCATAAACAACACGTCAAAACTTATGATCACCTTGTGCTTAGGGAAATGTATGCAGCATGGCAAGTCGGTGGTGGTGGTGGCGAGCATAAAGTAATGATGTGGATGCTTTCTAACTTGCATATATTTTACAGAACTTGCTTCCGTGGCTTCACTGTCCGTGCATTCAGGATTTTTGATTTCTTTTCCAGCCAACCAACCAATCAAAAAGTGATAAATTCTAAGCCACAATTCATTGACGCAGAAGGCAGATTTATCGCCCGAGAAATAAAGTTATAATGCCGCTGGAAGTGAAGTGTGCGGTAGGACGATTGGATAAATCAACGTGAAAACCTCGGAAACATTGCCGCGAAAACCACATGCAAGGGCATTCGATTCAGATGTATGAAGGGCGGAAACACACGAGGAATGGACTCCATGGTAATGAATTCAGATTATTACCTAAAAGACGGTGGCTTTACGAGAGGAACACATATTGCGTTAATGGCTGCTCGTTGGGTGGTGGTTTTCTGGGAAATGCTTTTTGGCAATTAATTTTCCTGGAGGGATGTGGTTAATTTTGCGGACTTAAATGCTGTATAACAATCGTGAGTAGAAGCGCAAACCGAATAAATTAAACGCTTGTTAAGCAGCCTAATTTTATCACTGTCCACAACGTCTGCATGCATAATACAATCCACTCAATCCCGCTTGAAACAACTATCTTAGCCACTTGATAATTTCAAATCATTGACCGATTGCATGATTGTATCACCCCAAGCAAACTATCGAGTGAAACGCATTAAGTGAGATGCTTGTATCGGTTATCGCTTACACACAAGAGTGCACCTGAATGGCCAATGGTAGCGATTAGCAGCTTGAACTATAAATTGTCCACCCCGTGGCTATGAAAGCATCAATCATATCGCCAACGATTGTCTGGTTCGGTTCAAATTAACTTAGCAATCAATTATGAAGCTACTTGCGGTAATCATCGCATTCGCATCTGTTCTGCTGATCTCGACAACATCCGGAGCACAAAGCCCACGGACCCTACAGGATGATTTCGAAGAATTTGTTGAGCTATTGCCGTTCGATGAAATCCTAAACGTGGCCTTCAAATATTTACTAACCGATGAAGAGGTTCAGGAAGCTTTGCAGTACCTGCTGGGACAAGAGTTCTCTACCGTTTGGGATCAAGTGTTTGCCCTCAAGGAAGTGCGCGATGTGTTAGATTATCTGGAACAGGCAGGTGTTGATGCGTATGCATTCCTCAACGATTTGGCGGATCTACTGGGTTTGAATCCGGTCGAAGCGGAGGCCTTGGTTCGTCATCCGGTCAACACCCGAGGCTTGAGCACTTTTATTGATGAAGTACTGGCTCTACTACCAAAGGACGAACTACTGGCTTTATTCGAGCACAAACTGGAAACCAGTGCTGAATTCAGGGCGCTTTTTGAAAAGCTGAAAAGTGCCGACTTTCAGAAACTGTTGGAGTTGGCGGGTGTAAGTATTAAATGGATTGCACAAAATCGCTTATTCATCACTTGATGATGATTATTTTACAGAGTTCAACCGAGCTGCAAACATTATTCCAGAAGCTGCGAGATCATGGAGTTGATGTTGATAAGTTTTACGAACTAGTGAAAGGGTTTTTTGGATGGAATCTGTTGGATTAGTTTAGTTCAGAATAAATGATATTATGTTTGAGTTAATCTATAACTTATTCAATATTTTCATAGTGCTACTCATGAACAAATATGAAACACAATTTAGTGTTTATCTTTACGTTGTCGACATGAGCTTTAAATAGACTTGTATGTGTACACCGTGTCCAATATATTCTCAAACACTTTTTCCTTGCATTGGCGTCGTGCAACTAGGTAAGGTAAGGTTCACGGAGTTTTGGAACCTTCCAAGCAGAAACGACTCGAAAGAGCAAGCCAGCTTTTGTCGCGGCACGGTGGGGAAGAATATATCTTTTTCGACGAAAAGTTATTCGTCCAACGACAGATTGTGGGCTTTCTCTTCGAGAACTGTTCCAGAGAGTGATAGGAATATTCCACGCTTCTCAAGTGCTGCATCAGTGATGGTGTAGGGAGGAATTTGCAAGCGAGGCAAATTATCATTGGTTTTCATCGAAAAAGGCGTTAAATGGAATGCCGTATATTATAAAACGGAAGTTTTGGAGAAAGTTGTCAAGCCATGTGTACAAGAGGTGTTTGGAAATGATCACTATGTGTTTCAGCAGGACGGAGCGCCATCGCATACTGCAAATCTCGTTCATGGCTGGTGCCGAGTAAATTTGACCGACTTTTTGGACAAGAATGAAAGGTTCACCAGATCTGAATCCCTTGGATTATTTCGTATGGTCATACATGCTGTCAAAGGTAAATGACCACATGGCGTCTAATATGAATCAAGTCAAAACCGTAATCTAACGAATTTGGGACGAAATACCGATGGAAGTCGCGTGTGTGGTTTCGAAAAACGTCTAGAGCCTTGATCAGTATTACATTGCAATGTAAAGGTAAAGTTATCAATAACATCTGGATTATCGATTTGAAATAAATAGAGTTTCATTTTGTATGAGAATATATTGGACACGGTGTATATGTAGGAAACAACTGTCCTAGTTGCCCTGCCCTGGTGGTTCTACTGAAGAGAAAGATCATGCTTGGCTTAGAACTGTAACGGTAATTCAACATATTGCTGTATGAAAGGCCAAACAGAAAACGTAAGCAGAGACACTTACGTGGGATAAGAGAATCTCCTTCCAGCAATATAATCCAATAAAATAAATAACAAAACATGTAATTCAGCTAAGCATTTCCACTTAATGGTTTATTTGAGAAAGGAACGTCAAATTCATTTTAACTGTTGCACTATGGTCCGAATGGACAAATTTCGCGACAAAAATCGATAACTCGAAAACCATTAACTTTAGACAGATAATGTCTTCGGGAGATTTGATTTTTAAAATAAGATCTATCTTTTGGTTTGGGTTGTGACTAGGGTGGTCCTTTTTTTGTTCATAATAAAAATTTCAACTTTTTATTCCTATGATTTAGAGGATTTTTGTTTGAACAGAATTGTAGGTATTTTAATTTAATGAAACTTTGCTGAAAATTTTTTTATTCTATCTCATCTACGTATCGTTTTATAACAGTTTTTATAACTTTCGTTAGGGTGGGACTTAAAAAAAATAGTTTTTTTGCTGTAACTTTTTTATTTCAATTTGAATTTGAAAATTTTACATGAATGACTTTTAGGGTATAAAATGACGCACGTTTTGAAGATACAAGATAGTTGCTAGTTATTGTATTAGAAAAGTTGTAGGGGTTGAAGTGTAAAAAAATATACGTTTTTGCAAGATATCTTATTCCTTTATTTGCAAATATTTGCAAACACAGAGTCCGTGAACTGAAAGTACAAACAACACAACACAAACAAGATCTATGCAAAATTGTTTGTTTCCCTTTGTCCCCTTTAGGGAAAAAAATCTTTTTAAATTTGGTAGTTTTGCATTTTTTCTGCATAATTTTCGATCAGCAGCATCAAAAATTATAACCAAAGACCGTAACAACTCGAGTTTTTAATGAAAATGTTTATATTTCTATATTAATCCATCTCCGTTAATTTATTAACATTCATACCACAGACAAACAGACATAACACATCGAACATTTTTCACTACAAATCATGGTCACTAACACACCTGCGCCATCTGTTGAGCATACTGTGATGGATGACTAAGCTGAACAGATGTCATTAGTGTTTTAACGTCAAACGAGGCGACTCGAATGAAGTCTCGACCCAAATCCATCCCGCTAAACCAAGATTTCTTCGACACCTTTGGGATGATAGAATGTTGCCATCGCCCCAAATCTCCTTCACTCTATTTATACTGCCAGCTGACGAGTGACTGTTGACGAAAAATAGTTAAAAAATCGTTGAAGGCGATTTGTCGATCACAAATATCGCCTTCCATAGCGCCCACCTTTGCAAGCGAGTCCGCTTTCTCATTGCCTGGAATTGAACAATGAGATGGGACGCATACAAAGGTGATGATATAATAACGCGAAGATAAAGCACTTAGAAGCTCCTGTATTTTCATGAGAAAATACGAGGAGTGCTTTACCGGCCTCAAGGAGCGAATAGCCTCAATAGAACTGAGACTATCCGTGAAAATGAAGTACTGATCCGGTGTTAATGAGGCAACAATTTCTAGCGTAAAGTGTATTGCCGCTAATTCAGCGACATATACGGAACAAGGAGCTTGAAGTTTACGATTGGCGCTATATATTTCATTAAATATTCCAAAGCCTGCTGACTCTTCTATCAAAGATCCGTCAGTGAAGAACGATTTAGTGGAATCAACTTGGCCAAACTTTGCAGCAAATATCACCGGAGCAATCATTGGATAAATCAAAATGAACCGAATCGTCGAAATCGGAGAAGCAAAAACGATTGGAAATGTTCGGCATAGGGCTGACATCCTGTGTTATCTACAAATGGTACAAGGTCATGAAGCGCGTTTGAGGATTCAACTCAAGAAGCTTTTCAAAATTTTCGATCACCTGGGGGTTCATAACTTCACACCTGGTGAGGAGCCGGAGAGATAATTCTGAAAACCGATCCGAGAGTGGCATGCCAGCCAGCACTTCAAGACTCATGGTGTGAGTCGAGTGCATGCAACCTAACGCGATACGAAGACACCGATACTGAATACGTTCCAGTTTAATGAAGTGCGACCGAGCCGCTGACTGAAAACAAAAACTACCGTATTCCATAACCGACAAAATCGTTGTCCGGTACAACGTTAAAAGATCTTGTGGATGCGCTCCCCACCAGGTCCCGGTAATTGTGCAGAAAAAGTTGACCCTTTGCAGGCACTTTCGCTTCAGATACTTAATATGGGATCTCCAGGTGCACTTTGAATCGAACCAGGCCCCAAGATATTTAAAGGACATAGAATGAGTTATCGGCTTACCCCAAATTTGAAGCTTCGGTTGTGCTGGGTTATGGTTCCTACAAAAAAACTACCAACTCAGTTTTCTCTGTAGAGAATTCGATTCCTAGCTCGAGAGCCCACTTAGACAAATTGTCTAAGGTATCCTGTAAGGGTCCTTGCAGATCGATCCCATTGGATCTCGTGACAGACACTACGCCGTCATCTGCAAGTTGTCTCAACGAACAGTTGTCACCTAGACAACCGTCAATGTCTTTGATATAAACATTATACATGATCCCTGGGGGAGACCCATGTAGCTAAATCGTGAAGCTGAAGAGGTTCCATGAGAGAAGCTCATATGTTTCTCTGACAGCAAATTGTACAAAAAATTATTCATTAATTGTGAAAAGCCACAAGCGTGGAGTTTATCTGAAAGAACTTCAACAGATACTGAATCAAAAGCCCCCTTGATATCCAAGAAAACAGAAGCCATTTGCTCTTTTTTAGCAAAAGCTAACTGAATATCTGTTCTATCACGTCTACGGAAAACTTTAAACGCGTCAGACTTTTTATGGTAAACCTCGGTGCATTGCTGATCCCACCATGGAGAAGGAGGTTTCCTGTGAGATGACGTCCCTGGAACTGGTCGAGTTTGAGCTTGAAGCGCGCTGTCTAAGATCAGGTTGGAGAGGAAGTTATATTCTTCCAGCGGTGAAAGCCTTTCTACCGTCGTTACGGCTTCATCTACTGCTGACCTAAACCTTATCCAATCGATGTGATGGGTAAGATCATACGTGACGTTGACAGATTTCGACGGATTGAACCCGGTGGCAACCGAAATTTTTATGGGCAAATGATCACTACCGTGGGGATCTTGAATCACATTCCATGTGCAATCCAACGATAATGAATTCGAACAAAGTGTGAGGTCTAATCTACTGCCAACTGAGGATGTACCAGCCAAACGTGTTACTTCTCCATTGTTAAGAACTGTCATATTGAAGTTGTCACAGAGGTCATATATCAGGGAAGATCGGTTGTCATCGTACAGTTCTCCCCAGCCTGTACCGTGAGAGTTAAAATCTCCCATGACCAATCGTCCCCCTCCACGCGAGTCCTCACGATCAAGACGAATAATATTGGAATCATGAAACGGAAGATTGATTTCGGAAGAGAGTACTTTTGTTTTATGTTTCACAAAGAGCGAATGCATCACAACCGGTAGTGTGAGCTAAAAATTTAAAAGATTCCAATTTAGGAACAAGACTTCGACAATTCCACTGTAGAACAGTGATCAAATCCCCGACCTCATTTGGAAAAGTATCCATCGAAGGAAATGATAGCTGCAAGGAGGGGCCACTTAATTGTCAATTGCTTCAAAAAAGTCTTCACTGTTGGAAGCATTGCCAAAACAATGCTTTTGAGAGGGTCAGAAATTTCGAGGTACTTAAAGATACCTTCGGCAATGTCATCAAATGAGAACAGCCCACTAGAGGAGGGGGCTTCTATTCTTAAAATTGAGGCTTCAGGGGTTTTTGATGTCCCCAGGAGAGATGGAAAGTCCTAGGTGTAGTTAGTACTACGAAAACCAGGTGGACTGGGATTTTCCTTTTTCCCACCTTTCCTTGAATTGGGCAAGCTGGTCTCGGGCTTCTTTTCAGCAACTTTCCGTGGGCGGATGCGTCTTCGCTTCCTTGAAGCACCTTCCGGAAAAGTGAACAACGTTCCCTCTTCAGCCGAATCAAAGTCAGACTCGTCATCTGACAGAGGAGCAAAGGGATTTGTATTGGCACTGGGTGATGGTGAGGCTTTTTTCACCATTTCGGCGAAAGATTGCCTGGAACGCTGTTTTAGCGAGCGATCTAATTGTTCCCCGCGTTGTTTGTACGCCAGGCACGCCGAGAGAGCATGAGGAGGAGTTCCCTTACAGAAAGTGCATTTTGGTGTGCTGTCTGCGCACGCGCCATCCTCATGTCTCTCCCCACAGTTGGAGCAGCGCGCCTTATTGCCGCAATGGGAGGTCGTATGTCCCATCTTCTGGCATTTCTGGCAGATCATGACCCGAGGTACAAACAACCGCACAGGTAGCCAAAGTTTTCCCAACTCGACGTATTGAGGGAGCGCTGAGCCAGAGAAGGTTACGCGAAACGAGTCTGACGGTGTAAACTTTTTTTCACCCTTATTGGTCGACACTGCGCCAAGTTGGCGCACATCTAGTATCTTAACTGGTGACAGCAGAGGGTTCTTAAATCAACCAACCCCCCGCTTCAGCAGGATCTCAGGGGTCAGACTCGTATCGGTGACCACACCTTCGATTTCAATACCCCGAGCTGGGATATATACCCGATACTCGAGTGTAAAAAACTGAGAGACAGCAATCTCATTTGCCTGCTTAAGGTTGGACACAACGACCCGAAGTTTATTCGGCCTTACTTTTACAAACATTCAGAGGTTTCGATTTGGGCTGAAAATAAACAACCGATGGACAAGTTGAAATCTCTGGATAAGCACGTGATCTGGTAACTCTATGAGCTACCTCATCATTTCGTGCCATAGATGATTCATCTTGCAATAAATCATCCATGGCTCGCTTGTGGGAGCTTCTCACGCTCAACCACTAACGTAATTATCTACAATCAATCACAGATAAACAAACTAAACCTAAAAAAAAACTAAAACTAAGTAAACTCTCACACACACTATCAATCACTCTTCACACTCACACACAGACTACGATGAAAAAGGAATTCAGAAGGGCGAGAAACAAAAACTTATCTTATATGTATCACGGATCTACTGCAGCTGGGCGACGAATGTGTGCTGCTGCTGCCGAGCGACGATGAGTGACCGCGTGTACCGTCTAAGCGTGGAGCTGAACGATGACGATGATGTTGCTGGTCGGTGGTAGTTGGTGGATGGATGAATGCACGCTTCACACGATGGGCTGCTGGTATGCGTGCCGTATAAATGCGGAACAATATGGCTTCTCGATCGTGGCAATATTACTAATTGCAATCAATGACGTTGTTGCACCACTTATCACACAATGTCCTCTTCTTCAGCAAATCAAGACTGATCTCACTCGCGACGATCTCACTGCCGATCGAGAAAAACTAATACTGAAGACTGCAAACAATTCGCAAAAAGCCTCCAAAGCAACGGAAAACGGACCGAACGAACTGTACCGTTCGCTTGTTCACGAGTTTTAAGTGTTGATAAAAGTGCGAAAGAGAAAGTATGAAAAAAGAAAATAACCAACACATTGTAATCCGCTTGTTAAGAATTTCGTCAAAATACAATCTTCATTTTAAAAAACAAAAAAAAAGCAACATAACCGTACAAGAAAAATAATCCGTTTTATAACAGTAAAAAATCGTCAGTTACAACTCATAAATGATTTAAAATTTTCGCTCACTGTTTAGCATACAGTTTTAACGTGTGAAATACATAGTCTTTTAAATTTTGAAAGTGTTGGCGCACGTTTAATTTGTCTTGGCATCGAATTGAAAACATTTATTATTTTAAAGTATAATGAGTTTTGTGAAGCACATGTCAAGATTCTACATTCTTCATCGGTCGTTTAAGAAGGTGCTCTTTCATAATGGCCTAGTGTTTTTCTAATGGGCGCAGTTCCGAAGTGTTTGGGGGATTCAGATCTTTCGGCACGAAATCGACATCATTAGCAACATCTCTAACTGAGGCGCACGGTTTCTGTTTAAAGGCTCCATCTCGTTGGCCTGACGGCTGTTTTACCGGATCTTCACATCGGATCAAGAGTTAGACGTTCTTCAAACCGTTTTATGATACCAGACACCGTGGAATTCGCGATTCCCATCATTTTTTTGATTGCAGATCGTATTCTCAATGTACTCGTGCAAAACTTTTTCGCGCACGCATTGTTCTTTCGTCACCATTTTTAAAACTGTTGCGCGTCTGATAAATTCAACTCACAAAGTATAAACAAAATACACTTAACTATGTCTTCGCAAAATTTCGAATAAGTTTACTCAACGAATCAAAAGTCAGAGCAATTTGAGTGTGTGCGGATTTTAATCTGTACACTCCTAATTTAACGTCGATTCACATATCTAGGTTCAGTTCAATTTACCGTGTAAGCATACAACAGCTTCTCGGCATTTGTACATTTTGATTAGAATTGAGCTCAGTTTCTGGAAACCAGTATTAATGAAATTAGTTTAATACCTCGACGATAGCCTCAATTTGTTAGCCATCAATCTCGGTGCGTTATTTTTTTCTACTATATGTATGTACCTTATGCGGGAGCATTAATTAAACTTAAGTTTAAACGTGCACTTAGTAATCTAAATTATGAACGATGGAGATTCTAGTTGGCTAGCAATTATGCTAAATTTTTTTTTTTTTTTTGATCAAATTGTATTTTATCAAGATGATATAATCGAAATAAAAAAAACACTCGCTTTAAAACAAAATTAAGCGTGAATTTCAAAATTTCTACTGATTCTGGATCATTATTAATATTGAGTTGGACTTTGTTATCGGCTACATCAGGTTACAAACCAGATTATAAAAGCCTTATTCGAAGTATTTTTTACTGTCATGAATGAGAAGGTGGGGTATGATGGCCATAAATGGGATGGTGTTAGTAAGAGTTGAATATCAGGGTGAGAACGCGTTTTCTCGACTTCTGTGCAATGTGAGTCTGTCTTATATTTGCTGGCAATAGTTGGGTTCTTAAAAACATTTTAATGAGTTTCACATTTCAAAAAATAATGAAAAATGAGACGGCCAGTATTTGGATCAGATGATAATTAGAAAATTTCAAATATATTTCTATAAACAACAATAAAGAGATATATAACAATAGAAACATGGTTTCTCGCTCACAACATATTTTTTAGTCTCCTTAAGGTTCCGCTTGACGATGGCCCAATATTGTTCGATTGGGTGGAGCTCTGGCGTGTTGGGAAGGTTCTTGTTCTTGGGCACCACTTGAACGTTGTTGGCAGCATACCACTCCATGGCCTTTTTCCGTAATGCCAAGATGCCAAATCCAGCCAAAAAAGAACGGAACAGTTGTGTCGCTTCAAGGAAGGCAGTAGACGTTTTTGTAGGCACTTGCTCAGATAAATTTCCTGGATGACGATTCCGGTCGCAATGTAAACGTTGCTCTTCAAGCCACAGGTACAGATGGCCTGCCACACCAGATATTTCTTCGCGAACTTTGACAGTTTAATGTGCTTGATAATATCTGCCACCTTTTCCCGTCCGGTTGCCGTATAAAATTGCTGTCCAGAAAGCTATTTAAAGTCTGCTTTGGCGTAAGTTTTTGGCGTCCTGTATCACGCAGTCAAACTTCGTCACCATCGTCGTGTAAAACTTTCACGACCGTGCTTTGGTCGACGTGTTTTGTTTATTGTCGTGATTTGGAGCCATCACTTTCTTATAAGTCGACAGTCCAGCTCATTTTTTAGTTCTATTCACGGTTGAAGGCACCACTCCCAGCTTCTTTGTGACATCTCGGTCGGAGAGGTTTGGGAGAAGAAAAGCTGGCTTTATTGAACTCATACTCTTCTGTTTCATAATCTCGCGCTGAGTTGAATCACCATATCGTTCAAACCACCACGCTTCTTCTCGTGCCGACATGTTGGTACGAAAAAAAAAGGAATACTATGGGTGATCACTAGAAATTAGAAGAAAAATTCGTATTTTCCATTTAATTCCAACTACCTTTGCTTATCTTGACAGATACGCGTATTTCGTCTACAATGTGCAGACTTTTTCAGTGCCTCGTACTAATAACTCGACTTATTAGTACGATACATTGAAGAAGTCTGTACATTGTAGACGAAATACGCGTATCTGTCAAGATAAGCAAGGGTAGTTGGAATTAACTGGAAAATACTAATTTTTCTTCTAATTTCTAGTTACAGGTATTCCACTAAACAGCTCAAACCCTCTAGGATCCACTATGGGTGTTGTTTCTTGAAAACAGGTGTTGCGTGTTCATTGTGTATCTACTTTTTTTTTAAACAAATTGTTATTCACCATAGGATTTATTAAGTTATGACTACAAAAAAGTGAACACGGATAATAATTCATCACCCTGTACTCAGAAGTGCAGAAACTAACCAAAAATTATACTCATAATTGGCGAACATCAAATATTATAAAATAACACAGAAAATTATACTCATTTAACAAAAATCTACGGTATATACATATAAAGCATGCTCATTTGTTTAATCTCCTTACAAAAATATTACCCTTTCTTACCACTAGTTATTCAAAAGGTCTTCTCTTAGTTAAAGGTTGCATTCGGTTATTCAAGAAAATAGGGTATGTGTTCCTTAACTCAGCCTAATATGCAACAATAGATTACATTTTTTATTATAACTCATAAGGTATTTGAGCTGGAATCACAATTTTACTAGCTTTACATTTGCTAACATATGTTTAACCCTTATGTGATCGACAGGGTACCCGAGTACCCTTTCATGTTTTACACTTCTAAATTTCATAGTTTATTTTAAACTAGGAAGCTGAAATTTAGTGACATCCTAATTATAGTTGGAAGGCAACTTTTAACATAAAAACATTTCGTATAGTAGCAAGGGGTGCCGAAGGGGAGGACCTCGATTTTTTTTACCCCTTAAGTGATCAAAATCATATGATCATAACTCTGGGTTTTATTGACCTATTATTATTCTTTTGGCACCGTTAGGTTCCAAAACTCATTGAATTTGTGGACATTATAGGCAATGACCATTTAAATTCATCTGGTTCCCGTAAATTCGGGTTACCAGGGCTGTGTTCCTGTACGGAGACACAACAATACCGGAACATCTATTGAATTTGCAAGACTGAATGTCAGAATGTGTGGAATAACTCCTAGAAACTATTTCTATCCTATTTTGGGCCATATGCCTACTTGTTCCTGGAACGGCCATTCTGTAACAGGTTCCCGTAGGGCTTCGAGTGGCCATGAACATATTCAGAAGAATCCCCTGGTAATATGGGTATCAATTCAACGTGGCAATTTGATGATTTATCCTAAGACCTGCCAATCCGGAACAGGTTCCCGTCAGGTCTCGAGTGCTTTTGAACATTTTAAGAAAGAAATCTTGACAATGTGGTTATCAAAATTCCAACGTTTCTCAACGTGTTGTGGCCTATTTTGTTCATGGCCACTCGAGGCCTCACAGGAACCTGTTTCGACATGAAAGTTCCGAGGACAAATTATCAGATGCCAAAAAACGTTGAGAAATAGCTTTCTGGTTAAATTTAATTTTAAAGCCCATATTGTCAAGGTTTCCTTCTAAACATGAACATGGCCAGTTGAGGCCAAACGGAAACATGTTTCGGTAAAATAGGTCCGAGGGCAAATCATCAGATTGCCACTAAACGTTCAGAAATATTTAAAATTTAACACTTCATTTGATCACTTTTTATAAAATAAAAAATTAAACCTTGAAACACTTTTTTAAATTTTCGCTAGTAATCGCGAGCAAATTCCATTTAATTCCACTATGAGCTTATCTTTTGACAGATAGGCCTATTTCGTCTGCTACTTACAGACTTCTTCAGTGTCGAGTGCTCGACTCGACCAATCACAATCGTTCTACTAATACGCTCAAAAAAATTTTTTTTTTAAAATAGTGTTTAAAAAAAGTGAAAGTTCAGAAATAGCTTACTGGCGAAATTTCATGAATTTTGATACCCATATTGCCAGTGGTTTCTACTGAAAATATTCATGACCAATCGAGGCCCCATAGGAACCTGTTCCAGATTGACAAGTCCGAGGACAAATCATCAGTTTGTCACTAAACGTTAAGAAATATCCTACTGGAAAAATTTCAGGAATTTCGATTCCCATATGACTAAAATATATACTGGCACTAATTAATGAACATTCAGCAATGAAAATCCACAAAATTTCCACTTAATTATTAAA
The DNA here is from genome assembly GCA_034211315.2 of Aedes japonicus. NCBI lineage: Eukaryota > Metazoa > Arthropoda > Insecta > Diptera > Culicidae > Aedes > Aedes japonicus. The sequence goes on from JASCZW010005535.1 coordinate 70,685, forward strand.
CACTGTGCCAACGAAAAAATAACAATTCGCACTAGAAAAACTTAAAATAGCAATAAAAAATTGATGATTCACTTTCGATAATACAAAAGTGACCGGTAAAACTTTCAAAAAAAAGCAATGGAAATTAGAATAAACGCAATAATAAGCTGATAGTTTTCCGTGTTTAATAATTTAGTGGCGATTTCACATATTTTTATTGCTATTTTTTTCATTTTTATTGATGTTTTATTACTCTGCCATTCCCATATTGCCAGGGTTTTTTCTAAATATGTCCATGGTCACTCGAGGCCCTACGGGAACCTGTTCCGGATTGACCGGTCCGAGGACAAATCATCAGATAGCTACAAAACGTTGAGAAATATACTACTGGCAAAATTTCATGGATTTTGATACCCATATTGCCAGGGTTTCTTTTTAAATATGTTCATGACCACTCGAGGCCCCACGGGAACCTGTTACAGAATGGTCGTTGCAGGAACAAGTCGGCATATGGCCCACAATGGAATAAACATTGTTTCTAAGAATTATTCCATAGATTTTGACATCCATTCTCGAAAATTCAATAGTTGTTTCCAAATAGTGCCTCCCTAACGGACCACAGCCCGGTAACCTGGATTTACAGGAACCGGATGAACTCAAACGGTCATTGCTGATATTGTCTCTCAAGCTTATGAGTTTTGAAATCTAACGGTGCCAAAAGAAATAAAATCGGTCAATAATAGCCAGAGTTATAATTATTTGAATTTGGTGGGAGCCCGGGCACCCTGTCGATCACTTAAGGGGGTTTTTTCTTGTCGAACACATAAGGGTTAATAAGCCTTCTGGTAGTATGTATCACGAAAAGTTACAAAACTCATTTTACAAAGTCAGAAACTTTAGGGGGATATGGATGTAATGTCTGTCTATGGGTACCAAATTGGGTCTAATTCATCTCACTCGATAGATTTGTTATTAAATGTTGTCTAAGTACGATTTTTTTCTGATTTTCTGATTGAAAGCGTTACCAGCTGTATTTGCTCCAACCAACGAAGAATTTCATAAATCAAACTATACTTATACTGCAAAGAAACACTCAAGCGATTTTTAAATATGATTTAGCGGCCATTCGGCAATCAAAACATTATAATTCACTCTACACAGATTTTCTTCCTTTAGATTGTGTTTAGATGAGCCATCTAAAAAACATTCAACCGAAACTCAGACATCTGTATTGTAAATGTTACCAATAACAACATTTTTACTACGCTTTCCATACAACAGGCCATAGTTGGGAACCTAGCTAGGCTAACATTACATCCCCTTATCCTATTAACTTCTTGATGGTATTCCGATTTATTGGCAAAAATCTAACTGGATTGAATGCGTTCTGCTGCGTACCACTTAGTCTTTGTCTATTCAAGGGAAGGAGGTTAATATTTTAATCACGAGTCGTTTTGAACTATTTATTTAAGAACGAAAAGAAAAACCTTTAAAAACCACCAAACAATTAAACGCTTATTAGAAATGTTTTAGTAAATACTCATTGGATCTTCGATTAACGACTCATTGTTTAATGTTCCAAGCAAGCAAAGCATTGCTGACGTATCCCAATTATTTTGGTTTTCTTTTTTAAATTGCCACTGATGACCTGTTCTAAAAATAACATCAAGATAAAGCATTCAACAACAAATGTCACAAATGCATATTTCTTTTGATTATTCTAAACACTATGCCAAAGCAGAAACTTCTTGTGGTACAAGTGTGATCATGAAACTGTAGATATCGATTCTCAGCAAAAGAATCTCTTCTCAGATCTATCTAGCTGCCATATGATATAAGCGAATCTAACGATAAAAGACACCCATAAGGTCAACCCCGACCCAAAATTGGATTAACATTTTTGGGAGAATAGAACATAATTGCCCTGCCACATGCAACCGACAAGATCATTTTCCGTATCCTCACAAGTGCTGAAAACTTCCTCTAAAATCGTGGGAAAATATCGAGAAACGAATGACTCTTGAAACATCCAGTCGCCTGGGCCTTGTGATTGCCGAATGCGGAAACGTTGGAAGAAGGAGCAAATTATGTTTGCAAAATTTCATTTCACCATAAAAGAAGCAGCCAGGATACCTTATGACTTCTGGGCAATGTTCTGTGTTTCCGATACCTATATTTTCGTATAATCTTACGGTGGATGCCAAAGAAGTGGAAAACGGGACCTTCGGGGAGAGAGAGACAAAGAAAGCACACAAAACATTAACGTTAATTGAACACGGTTTGGATTTTAATTTTGCAAAGAATACCTATTCCGTCGAATGTTGTTCAGTCGAGGCCATGCTGAGGCCAGGAAACGGATATGTTAAGATTCAGCTTTGAACTTTTTTTTTAATTAGACAAAGTTAATTAGCTATGGATCGATACAGCACGGTGTTGTACCTGTAAACTTTTATGCCGCTGTTCGTGAAATGCCTCGGCAGAAATGAAAGTTGTAATCTAAAAACACAAAATGAACACTTCTACGTGGAATTTTTGTTTTACCATTAGTCATAAACAATTGAAAAAGCTTATTCTATTCTATCTAGTGCTCTGTTTTGTACGAGCTGATGAGTCTTAGTGTACTTTTACCAAGTTTCAGTAATTTTTACATTTTGTTAGTGAATTTTGATAAAATACCTTAAAAGGTTTAACAAATAAGATAAGTGTCTGTAAAAACCTGGATCTGCTGTTAAGAACTTGGCAAAAAATAACCGAGCTTGAAAATTGAAACCGATTGTGTAAAGACTTGCTCATTGAGAAATACGCTCCACTTACACTTATATTACGTATTATTTTACCTTGCAATGGCCACTAAACACTAATACATAATGCAAAGACTTATAAGTTCAAACAAAAGCTTAGATGCCGGAATCCTATGAGAACGAATCAATTTAATTGCAAACACAAATACTATCCGGATTCACCGTTTGCTGTTCAGTTCACTGTTGATTGGATTTTATTTTGCATTCGTAGAAAAGCTCCCATAGGGTTTTGTCACCATTCTAATTTCCGACCAAGCATCATATGATTTTAGAATCTGTACAGGCATACCATGGCAATAGGTTATGTTCTGTTAGTATTTCGACAAACACTTCGATAAGGGTTCAATGCAAACAGAAGAACAAAGATTTTCTGCTTTCCGAAACATGGGATTTGCATCCTCAGACCATTCGGTGGTGCTGCTTCTCGGTTGTAGAGTGGTGGGGTTAGGTTTATCATCAAGTGACCAAACAAACGGAACCTTGATTGTACTGTCGTCATCAAATAGTAGGTGGGAAAGTGGTTGGTTGTTTCACATGCAGTATATGTACCACCAGTGTTGATGTTTTTTCGGTTGCATCTAGGGGTCAATTGAATGTCTTTATAAGTACACTACAGGTAATAGTTATTCGTCATATGCAATCGTTCGATGTAAAGCAGGAGAAGAATATTCTTCTCTTTCATGTAGGAGAAATGAAAATCGCAAACTGAATCTGCACAAGAATAAAAATGAAGAAATAAAACAACAATAAAAAAACTGAAAATAAAATAAAGCCGTACCCAAAAACTTCATCAATAGTCATGTACAGTGTGAGCTTTTTAGTGGAACACCTGTAATTGGAAAATGAGAAGAAAGTTTAGTAATTTCCATTTACTTCCAACTACCGTTATTGCTTGTATTGTCAGATACGCGTATTTCGTCTTCAATGTACATACTTCTTGAGTGTAGTGTACTTGAGCTTAGTACATGACACTGAAGAAGTCTGCACATTGTAGACAAAATACGCGTATGTGTGAAGATAAGCAATAAAGGTTGTTGGAATTAAATGGAAATTACTAATTTTTCTTCTTATTTTCTAGTTTCATCAATAGACTGTTCAAAGCAATGCTCAACCAAAAATGGTTTATTCTGTTATAAAGGATAACAAAAATGGATTTTATGAAGGTCGTTTAACTTCTACAAATTTATTAGAATTAATTAATTATCAACTGAATGCAATAGATAATGAACCACGTGAGAGTTCTTTGGCTGAATTAGAATTGACCCTGGACTTCTTATATTGCTATGAACATACCATGCAAACCACCAACAAATAATAAAGTGGAATTAACTTGTCAGTATCCAAATTTGTCCGTCAAATGTTATGTTTTTTTTTTATTTGACAAGTTTTCTAGCACTCAGTTGCTTCGAAAACTGTTCGTAGACCAGTTCAATAGTTTGAGGGACAATATTTATCCCCATTATTAGAATTTGTTAACATTCTTAAACCAACATATGATCTTAAACCTGCAGAGAACATGAATTATCTTCATATCATGGAAAAATAGAAGCATGGCCGAAACAGGTGAGTTTCACTTATTGCAATGCCAATTTATTTAAATGGCCGAATAATTTGGCTATACCATTGTATTTTTTTTTTCAAATAAACTCATTAAGCGAGAGTTTTTATCTACGTTTCAAGAATATTGTTTTGATTCTTGTTATTTCTTCAATTTATTGCTCGTTTGGGGTAAAAATATCGAGAATAACTGCAGTTAATGAATTAAAACCAAATCTATTTAAGTGATTCTAGTAGTTTTAAATTTGCAATAATGACTGCATCCACAGTAATCTCGACACCTCAAAACGTAAGAAAGAACACATGTTTCGCATTATGTTTCAATTCTAGTTGTTTATTCTAGATTTATGAGATATAATTTAACTTAAAAAATGATATTTTGTTGTTTGGATAGAATTTTCAGCTCCATTAATTAGGGTTAATACAGACTCTTCAAATACTATTGAGGCTGTCTTTCCTAAATGTTTTTGAAGTTTTTGATATCTTTGATTGGTTGTTTCTGTTAAGAAAGCTTCAGCATCAGTAAGGCCCCATATCTCTCGATTGGACATAACGCTGGAAAATCCGGCGGATTTTCGGATGTTGGTACTATATTCACTTGGTTTGCTTTGACCACTCCATCACAATTTAAGCATAATGACATAATGCCAAATCGGGTTAGAACAGAGGTGTTTCTGTGTAATGGCAATCGCATCTGCATGTACTCTTGCTGATTGTGCCTGTACTGAAGAAAAATTTACTCTTTTTGCTCCACATGAAAGTTTCTTGTCAAACTAGGTATTATTCGATGCCTTCTTCGTCCTGAAATGGTCAGCTGTAGTAGTTCCTGCATCCATCGTCTGTAACAACGCATGAAAACTTCGTCAAATATTCGCAGTACAAAAGTTAAGCTCGTGATTTACCTTTCAAGCTCTGTTTGCCGATGCGAGGGAACTATTTTAACTTTTTATTACTTTAGCTTCAAACGTCGATTTAATTTTTGTACAAAACCAGGTGACATTACTATTTCAGAAATCGCAGCAAGCCGTGCTTTGAAACTGACGTGTTTTGTTGTTGCTGCGTCGTTTTCGCGAAACAAAATATCAAAAATTAATTCGTAATTCAACTTAAACAAATTAAATCATAAGACCTCCGCGTGTTTTGTGCACGACGTAGTAAATGTGATCGATTCCCTCCCAAAATATGTAATGATCGGTAGTATTTCCCCATTTTAATAGTGATTTATTTTTGCAGTAGGCAGAGTTAAATTAGCTTTGTTTTGTTTGTAAGTGCTATTAGTATTGTGCCACCCGGGTATAAGAGGTAAAATTAGAGTATGTTTCCGCATTGTCGCGAGTGAATTGATGATTATTAGCAGTTTTGTAATCGATATTGAGTCGCGTCATAACGAGGGATTTTGATAATTGGCAGTGAAAAAAAGAAGGCTAGTGCAATGTAAAAACGGCCATTTGCTAGTCAGAAGCAACGATCAAAGCTAACGCGCATGTGTGTCAGCGCGTCTGAGTGGCTGGCATATAATTTCAGATGCACTCATCACGTGGTGTACAGAGAGAGAGAGAGCTGTGAAGTTTTATTTTCATTGATTCCAGTGATTGTGATTTTGCAAGTTTAATTTCTACTCGAAAGTGTTTTTACCATTGTATTTCATTTGTACACGAAGAACTAAATATATTCGTGCTGATCCACGCGAAAAAAATGATGCGTATTTGCCGAATAGCGGAGAGCTTCTTCTGTAGAGACATAAATGTATCCTTTAGCCAGTGTTGTTGACTGCCGAAAAAATCAGCGAAAATTATTTATTGTTGTCCGTGCTTGAAACAACCCCATCGATAATGTAATAGTAAAGGCATCATACGCAAGAACTCAGTGAGTGAACAAGATTACACGTTTTGTAGATTACACTATTCCACCACGCAAGTCGAATGTTCAACAGGTCTGCCTACTTGTGATTCACTCTTCGTTGATTAAGTGACTATGGAAATGCGACCCAGTAGGATCGCCAGATGATAATGGTCGGAGACGAGAGATGATAGCATTCATTTGAACAGAATCTTTCATCATTTTTTAGTTCGAATGACATTGTTGGAAGTTTTGTTGAGTATAGTCTGGAAAAAAATCAGCCTACTCAATTAGATTTCTTTAAAATTTCCCTGCCACGTGTATCCGATAAGTCGTGACAATATTTTCAGGACTATTGACACAATGTTTTATGCACACCTTATGAATTTTATATCACATGACATACAAGAAAAATTGTTATCGATATTTCAATTGAAGTGGGTTTAATATCCATATCGTTGATTAACGTTCGTTGAAAAACATTCGCTTATTTTCTATTTCAACAAGAATGCATACATTTTTGTTTTGTTACATGTGAAAACTCTTCTTTACCGGACAGGAAATCCACTGCATCCGGGATGATAATGCCGTACCATTACCAACTAAGTAACCTGTGCTATCATCAGTATCTACAGGCCTAAAGGAACACATGTAACTTTATATTAACATGAACATCAGCAACATTTTCCGGTGAGATCTGTCATATTATAAATAAAATTGAACGATATTACTAAATACGCGCCATCGTCAAAACAGTACATATGATTTGATGATGGAAGTTTATGCACAATACTAATTTCCATTTGATGTTTGTATTGTGGCTATGCGGGGCTGGTTGTAAGTGAAAGTGACCTCGAAATGGACGTGAGTAACAAGGCATTCTGAAATGGGTTGCTGGAACTCAACATAGCTATCACCTTCCAACTTCCGGACTAAAAATATTTGTCATGTCGACGAAATTTCGTTTAACTGCAAACATTTTTCTTCCATAAAAACACTGCCGGACGATGGGCGTTGGATTGAACATACACACACATACACGCATATACACACATACACACACCTACACCTGGTGACATTCCTATTTCACGAGCCACAGGTTGGAACAGGGAAATTTGGGTTTTTTTTATAATATAATCTCGACTTTTTGGACCATGACAGGATCAGCACGTCTATTGTTTTTATCATTTCTCAGTTTCCTCTTGATCATCAAACGTTTTCAAAATTACGCCGCGAATGTTATTCACAACGAAAAGATGTTGGCGCACTTTGACCATTACCACATAGTGGTCTGAGTCGATGTTGGCGCCGCGATAGGTCCTGACGTCGATAATATTCGAGAAATGTCTTCCATCAATCAAAACGTGGTCGATTTGTGATTCGGTTTGTTATGGTTTGGCCATTTTCTTGAAGGCGGTGAAATCGATGAGGCCGTGTTTGTTCCTAAGCTGGTGGGCGCTGAACTTTTCTATAACCGGTCTGAATTCCTCCTCCTGGGCGCCCTGAGCATTGAGATCTCCATCGTCATCGTCACTTCCTAGGTGGCGGCTGCCTAAGTAACATTGCCAAAACCATCCAGATTTATTTAGTTTAATTAAAGTTTTATTAACGCCACTGGAAATCAATCTGACCTTATAATGGTGCCATGAGGTGCCAAAAGGTTTCATATTTTTGTCAGGTTTATGAGAGCCCACATGGCATCTTTACAGCGATCTGAAAACCTTGTCTTCTAAAATTTCTTTGACTGTTATAGAAAGATTTATGTTGACTTTCTAAACTCGTAAAATGCTGTTTTGAAATGCCGTTTTAGGACTCATTCACATAATCTTATTATGGTCAGTCGAAAAAGTCTTTTTAAAACCATTTTGTCTCCAGTAAAGGCATTAAATGGTAAATTTGCATTGAGGGAAGTCACCAAATGACCAAATAGTTTTATAGGAGCCATTGCGAAGATTAATTGGCTTTATGGAAAACCTGTGACTTCTTCCAATCGCCATATTGAATATAAGATCATTGAAATTGGGAATCATTTTTCAAAAAATTTATAAATAATTTTTTTTGGTACATTTGTTTCAATTATGTTAGAATTAGAAAACTCAATTTGTCTTGGATATTTTGCTACAAAATTTACAAAACAAAATTTCCCACAACACGAGAACTTTCTTAGATATTATTTACTGATAAATGATTCAGAAGAGCGGAGAATCAAACAAAGCAGAACAACAAAAACGAAGCACGATATCACCGTGAAGTTTGACAGCTGTGGCCATTTGGTCCTTTGCTGGTTTTGATGACAGCCAATAGGTTCTATGGAGGTTCTCAAGTGGTCATAACATCTTGCACTAGAACATTTTAAATATATGTATGGTTTTGTAAAGGTTTTAATGATTTGTTTTCACAACTGTCTACAGAGTGGGCCACTTTGTACACATTTCGGCTTTAAAGATGCATACAGGAGGTGTTGGTGGACAAAACAGTTTTGAATCTTATTTTATCAACAAAACCGGGATGAGTGCTATACGGCTGAAATAAAACTAAAATTGTTACTTGGGTGTGCACGTTGATTATGCTGTCATTGAAGAAACGGCCTTTGATTCTCAACTTGCACATTCTGTGGTCGATTGGCCACCAACCAATCACGTGTTTCTGCATTTTTCCCATTATTATTTTTTTTACGGCTGGCTTGTAGGGCCTGCACCAACCCCCTGTCTCGCCGAGTGCACAGTTCCGCTGCAGCACGAGGACGATTATCGGCCGCCCCTAACATGGAGAACAGACGCCGTTTCGAGTCGCCCTTGACATGGAACAGACGCTAAGGATGGTGAAGGCCTGGCAGGATTATCACGGGTAACGACGAGTTTTCTGACGATGACCGTTTCATAAGGAAGAAGCTGTCGGAATTCTTTTCAAAGTACCATAAACGGTGCGATTTACAAAGCAAAGTGCCTGGAAAGGTGAAGGATGAAAATGAAATGATTAGAAAGTGCAAAGAAAAACTAGTGGAAACAATATCCGTTGGTTCCGATGGAGGACTTCAATCGCAAATATTGGACATTTTACTCAAACTCATCCTAAAATTTAACCGAAGCTTGTTTCCTAAAATAAATACATTTACTGAACTACTGTGAAAAATTGGTTTTATTTCAATACCCATAGCCACTCTACTTCAATCAATCTAAAGTGTCACAATCATTATTGACTCACCCTCTATTTGTTCAACGGCGAGATGTTCTATTTTCATTGGTGGCGGCGCATTTAGATGTCATTTAATCTTCAAATTACTCTGTTACAAACGTAATGCAATCAACGCTTTGTGGCGAATGCGTTTTCATAACGTATGACATACCAACACTTTTGGTATCTCGTGTAAATTCCTTTCCATCTTTACCAATCTTCATTCTGTACCAGGTAAATAGCATAATCAAAGACAAACACTCAATCCCAAAAGATCTCAAATCAGATGAGAACTGATGTGTAGCTAGGTGAAAATCAAATATGTACGTACATTTCATCGCCAATGCTCAACCATTCCATTCCATCGTGGTGTGAATTCTGCGAATTTGCCAATGATAAATAAACTTACCAATGTGTTTATCATTTTCAAACAGTTTCAAATTGTTTACAGCAATTGGTGTTTTCTGTAAACAAAAAAAAAAACGGATGACATGGATTTCGTTCACTTCGAGCCATTCTCCAACACGGATCAGAACAAAAGTTCGAAATCTCCTTAATCCTAGATAAACCACAATCATGACAAACAGCAGAGCCACACTGAGGCCTTCGAATAATAATCGAGAAGATAGCTCGAGGAAGAGGAAAAATAATTTTATATTAAAAAAGTTTGGAACGCATAACTCTGTGGATTCTGCATCATTTGGCGCAAATGTGACTTGGTTCAGCGGAAATGATTGCGTGAAAAACCACTACCGGCTGCCAAAGGCTGACACCGTCGAGTATTTCAATCTCTTTTCATTTAAAATTTATCAACTTTTGTGCACTGGTTACGAGTATTTGCATATGGGGCTCCCGGATAACAAAACGGCACTTCAACTAACTTATCGTTAATTAAAAGTCGGCCTCAGTCTTGACTGCATTCGCGTTGATGTGACCGCATCGCACGTCAACCCCACTTTGATTTCGTAATCCGCCCTGTGCAACCCTCGTTCGATTCCATAATTTTCCAGCATGTCTCTGAATCCGAAAAGACGTCATTCGGAGCATTTTGCTGTATGAACGATGCTAATTCCGGTTTCCCCAAGGGAAATGTATCCTACCCTACCTTGTAAAAATCGCAGGCTGGGTTTGATTCTATAACAAGAAAGGCATTTAAAATCGTGAACTAGGAGGAATGGCGAGAGCTCAACTGTCCTGTTCCGACTCTCTGCAATACGCGTTTAATAAACTGTTGATTATTCTAAGCCCGTGGTCGCTGGCATTGCAGCATAATTACGAATTCTGTTTGTTTTGCGACTTCGTAACCATGGGAAAGTAGTGGAGATGCTTGTCATTTTACTAAGCGAGGGGTCCATTCTGCTAGGTTTTTAGTGGGTGACGAAAAATTATGAATTCTTGAAACTACTTGTATCCAGGCTCCAAAGCCAAGGGTATGGTGCCTTTTCTTGCGTGAGAGGTAACCTGTCGGTTGGGGCATGAGCACTAACTCTTGTCCTAGCGTTTTCTGGTTTATGGTTATAGCGCAATTACTCGCTTTCTGAAAAGAGAAGAAGGACACGCACACACGTCTGCACTCACGCACACCAAATATTTACACACAAGGATTTTTTAACGTTGTTGATAGATCGATCATAGCACTGGTTATGTCATACATAATGGTTTGTTTGTAAAAACATAACAGTTTGGGTCACGAAAGGTGCACTCCGCTTCCCGCACGTGCAGATGGCTTGCCAAACCAGGAATTTCTTCGCAAATTTGGACATCTTCTGAGTGCGGACATGCTCCGGCACGCTGAACTTATCCTTGGCCGTGAAAAACAGGTTGCCGGGGATCTGTTTGAAGTCGGCCTTCACATATGTTTCGTCGTCCATGATGCAGCATTCAACTTTCGTCAGCATGTTGAGATACAACTTCCTGGCACGGGTTTTGGCGGACTTGTTCTGCTTCTCGTCGCGATTAGGGGCCTTTTGTACCTTGAACGTTCGAAGCCCAGCCTTAGTTTTGGCCTTCTGCACAAAACTTCGGCTTAGGTGCAGCTTCTTAGCCACATCCCGAACGGAGGCGTTCGGATCTCGGTTGAAGGCCCCAACTACGCGGTTGTGATTTTTGGTGTTGTACGGAATACTTTTTCCTTCACTTCTGGGCTTCCGATCGGTGGTCAACCGTTCCTCGAACCACTTAATCACTCGCGAAACCGTGGAATTCACGATTCCCAAGGTTTTAGCGATGGAACGATGCGAGAGATCCTTGTTCTCGTGATGAATGCGCAAGATTTTATCACGCACGAGCTGTTCTTTCGTCTCCATTTCCGCGAGTTTTGATCACAGGGCTTTAAAACTTGCAGGATGTAAATAATGCACTATGAACTAAGTCTACCCAACGGTTGAAAAGTTAGAGCAATTTCATAGTGTGGCAATTTCATCGTGGACACCCTTTAGCCAAGAAAATTAGCTCTTCAAACGCTTGTGTGTGTTTTGGTTGCCAGTCAAATTTCTTCCCAACGCGAAGCAGACTTCGCAGTGGCTCTGTTCTGTCTGCCAAAGATGGTAGAAATCTTCCAACATATGTTATTAGCCCGAGGAAGCTACGAAGTTCTGAGACATTGCACGGAATCCGAAATGATTTGACTTTCTGGCAGCCGAATACCCGAGTTAGACATCTCATGACCTAGAAATTCAAGGCGAGAAACACCGAAAATGCATTTTTCTTAGTTCAAAAGAATTCCGTATTCTTTGAGGCGAGATAGGAGGGCATTTAGTCTGCGATCGTTTTGCCCAGAATTTCTTCTCTAGACCATAACGTCGTCCAAATAAAGAACCAATCCATCTAACCCTGCAACGACTGACTCCATCCCTTTCTGATTTTTTTCAGGAGCGCAGCGCAGCCTTTTATATCTACGTAAAAATACATTTTTTTTAAATGAAACACCCAACAATATACAATGAATGGAACATAATTAGTTCGGCACCTCGTTCGGCACTCATACATTTACCTGAATAGTCCTTGTTTTGTAAAAAAACGTTGTGATTTCTCTGGATCGTTCAAAAAATTCCACTTGATGATAAGTTTCTCTGATATCTAACTTTGAGAATTGAACTGCTCCGTTAATTTCTCAGAAAAGTTCCTCAATGATTGGCAATGGATTCCCTGATGACAGATTGGTTTGCTCTACGCATGTTGACACAAAGATGTATCTCGCCATTATCCTTCATAACGGGTACAATAGGGACACCCATGCCGACGGTTGCGACACACGCTCAATAATGTCTTAACTCTGTAGATATTGAAGTTTTTCCGCAATTTTGCCCTTCAATGCGAACTAGAGCATAAGGGTACGGTTGCTGTACGGGTTTGACATCTTTGATCTTTGGAAATGCCGCTGAAACATCTCGAACCGATCCGATTGATGAAATTGACTTTAGCTAAGCTTTGTTGTAGCATTCTCCAGGATCTATAATCGATAATATTCGCTGCGGCACCAGAGTCAATTTTATCATAACGGTCTTAACGCCTCCCACTTTGAAACGAAAAATATGTCCACTCACTATGAAACAAATGTTTTAATTCAGCAAAGCAATCATTTAGCAAAGTGACCAACAGTTCTGCATTTCCGACATCGATCATTGCACGATGGCGTCATCAATGCGGTTTTGATAGTTCAGGGAGCTTTTTTACGAGGACTTAGAATATTTTCAATAAAATAGATTTGAGAGTTTGTGCTCTCAATTGATTACGATTGAGCAAAACAACCGGAGTGGCTGTGTGTCAGTGCTTATTTTTACATTACTTCCTGAATCCAATCGTACAGAATCCGAAAAAAGCTAATGAAAAATTACGTTTGAGTGGTTCGAATTCTAACACCTTGTAAACAACCTCCCTGAACTGTAAAAAAAGTGAGGTTAACACATTCCGTGGATTGATCTATTGTGCTTCTCGAGCAATGCACGTCGAGCTGTCTTTGAGAATCCTGTTTTCATTATTTATTTGACCCCTCCAGCCGGTCCAACAAAAGGCAGACTTCCTGAAGCTGACCAATTCCTTTTGTTTTCGAAAAGGTAGGACCGATACTACACCATGCAGCCTTTAGTAGATATCGAAGGGAAATTTAGTCGGAGAGAGCAGTTAAACAGATTGTCAAATAAAGTTCGTTGGGATCATCTAATCTAAGAAGGTTAAGTGATGCTCCATTTCTCTTCGGTTGGGACTCAAGCGCGTTAATTATAGTCCTAGCCCCATTTGGCTTATAGTTATAGCGCCATTAACCGCTCTCTGAAAAATAATACACACACACGTACTTGACGGCCAAAAAATCGCTTCCTACGTTAATTAAATTTTCTTACACAAATTTGCTTTATTTAATCTAGGTAATTTTTTCTTCACTAGCACTGATTTGATACTCGATTGATTCCGAAGGAAGAAATAAATACTCACAAACACAATCCCCTCTTATCTTCTCTAATTGTTTTCAAGGCACAAGATTGTTTTAGTAAGAGGATTTGACTGTAAAGCCGCAGCTCAGAACTATCAAATAACGTAAGGACATTTCACTCGTGGAGAATTGACAACCGAAATCTATACCGTTTTCTCCAAATTTTCAACAAACATTTCAATTCTTATAGCCGAAGTAAAACCAAACCACGTCAATTCCGAAATACCACTTGCCTCCATATCTATTGAACTATATTGGCCAAAAATCCTATAGTCTGTTTTTTTCAAATGACATAAGGCTTGTTTGCGACAAAATCTGGACACTCCTAAATACGTTTATCCCTGGAAATACTACATCAGCGCGTGAAATATTTCACAGACTGATGAACGTATGTCTGTTCATTGTGTTAAATCAATTTTTGGTGACACTACAAGCTTTTAGATCGAAGATGGCATCGACAGAAGAGCAAGTGCGAAAAGCAATTGTGTGCGGATCTGACAGTAAGATAACTTGGAAAGAAGCTTGGTTTTCCTGCAAACACTGTCCATAGCGTTCTGAAATCTTTCGATACACGTTTGGCAACAGCCAGGAAGGCTGGGAGCGGAACAAAAACGGATCTCAGGAACCACCAGAAGGACGCGAAGGTGAAGCAAATATTGCAGAAGATACCAAATCTTTCGGTACGTACTGTGGCTAGAAAAATTAAAAATTTCCCAACTTTCGTGCATTTTTTCTAAGCACTGGCAAGTTATGAAGTCGTTCAAGGTGAAAACTGTACCGATCCAAAATAATAAACAGAATGCGGCGACTAAAACATGGGCTCACAAGTTGTATCGCAAAAATATGACGAAGTTTTCCTGCGTGATTATGGACGATGAAACTTATGTGCTGGAAGACGTCAGCTTCTTGGAATGTTTCATTATCCTGCCATGCAACGGAACGGCGTAGAGGAGCATTTCAGGATGAAAACAAAGGCCAAGTTTTCCAAAAAATGTTTGGTTTGGCAGGCAATATGCAGATGTGGTCGAGCAAGCCAAATTTTCATCACTACCGGAACGGTAAAAATGGGAATATACCCTGAAGAAGATGTTTTGAAATGTTGTGAAGCGAAAGCAGCCCATGTTGTACGGAAAGAGGGGAATCCACCTAACTGCCCGGAATTGCGACCTATCCTGCGTTATTGGGCTCCCGTGAAGAGAGAACTCTCTCAATATAAACAACAAGCTACAACAATAGAACAATTTCGAAAATCTTAGACAAAAGCTGCTCAATCGGTTGCTGAGAAGTCTGCACAGAACCTAATGACTGGAGTAAATCATAAAAGTTCGTAGTTCCTTTATGTAGCCTAATCACGAAACAGTAATTTATTTTAAGATGACTAATAATGCACAATTGAATGAATAAAAAATGCATCTTAGATTGAACTAACAGCAAATATGTTTTGTTCCTATTTAATCTGTACAGATTTTGACGCGAGCAAGCTCTTTTCTAAAGATACGTATTGAAACTATATCGAATAATTACATTCGATATATCAAGTAACTTTCGAGAAAATTATATCCAATCATCCTTCACAACAATAAGCCTAAGATTATTTTGAAATCTTCTGGAAAAATAAAATACAAAATATGTCGATAGTCCCAAAAACACATCTAGCCACCCCTTGCCAAAAACACTCCAAGAAAGCTTGAACGACAAGTGCTCTTCGTCATCCCTAAGAGGGTTGCGTGGTTGAAGCAAATCTTCTTGGCGAAAACGATAAACCTTGTTGATGGATGGGAGAAACGGCGAAGAAAACGAATTTCGAGTTTCACCACAACGAAACATCTTTTAGAATAAATTAAAACATGAATGGGCGACCCAACGAGTGATGCTTAATATATGTTTAATTTGTCCCAAAAGATGATTAAATATTAAAAATCTTAATCCCATTGTGCCCTTGGTTGAGAATAATCCGCCAACCCAGCGGAAAAAGTGTCTCGCCAATGAGTAAATATTTGCGCTGGGTAGCAGAGCAGTTTGGAAGAGCAAGCTCCAAGTACTGAAGGAACGCAATCAGTTTCGATCGATTTGCAGTGATTACCGCAGCAATTTGAAAGGGCAAAGATTAATGCGGCTTGTATGCCGGTGCAGTTTTGCCTAAACTAGTGGAAATGATAACCTGAGCGATACGTGTCCTGGGATTCATCTGAAGGTCCTTGCAGTAGGAAGAGGATAGGGAATCTAAACTGCGGTTCTCGATAAGGCCCTTTACTTCTCTGAACCGATTGCATGTAGTCTTTTTGGAAACCATTTGGCAGCCGACTCCTACTGGAGTGAGTCGAGTGCATACCATCCTGCTGCAATTATTCTTAACGTACATTCGAAAATCTCAATTACACCCGGTTTCAATGGAAGCTTTGATTGCAATTTGTGGTCTATAGAATTTCGAGTGATTGACTGCCAGTTTTCTGTGGGAAAAACTGGCTTCTTCAATTTGATGGACAATCAAATTTTTTTGTAATTCTTGTAGGTTGCATTTCGGTGTAAATGTTGGCTCTCCGGGCAATTCGTGTCTGGTGCAGGTGTCGCATTGATCTGCTTTTTTTAATGAATCGTCCTGAAACCTGGGATTTGTAACAATTTTTTTTTTAATTTTCTGGCATTCCATCGCACTTCTACTGTTTAATAATTTTATAGATGTGATAGGCAGAAATATTTACTTTTTCATAGGAACAATCAACTTTTGCATATACTTAAATTTTTGGAAAGTGCGGGGTTGTATGGAACCCCTTAGGAATCAGTAGTATCTGATCCGATTGTTGCTTTTTAAGTGTACTAAAACTATACAAAAATAGACCTGCAAAATTTATGGAAAGCCTCGTCGGATACATATACGGCTTGTATTGATTTTTTTTCTGCGGATTTTGCAAGACAAAAACATGCATCTTCCTCAATGTAACAAATAGCAACATATTCGTCAAATTTTCTGCCACAACTTAGTCGCAAAGGTGATCCATCGCTACCATAACCTAGAAATGCAAGAAAAAAGAAACTGGAAACAGATAATGGATGAGGTTCGCCTCCTTGCAGTTGATTGTCACAGCAGTAGCAGCCAGAAAATTCCTGCTCCGGAGGAATGTTAATTCAACTCCGAGCGAAAATATGCATCTTCTCAGCAGACGTCTAAGCAAGCGAGCACGAAATGAATGAACCTATTTCACGCAGTATGACTTTGCATCACATGACGACGTCGTCGTCGTCGGAATTAATCCCTCCGCTGCTGCTGCCGTTCAGTTCTGGTGACCATGTCCAGTTCAATTTGGGAACTATGTAATTATTTACACTCAATTTTCGGCAGTCCAGCCGAGCGAACCATCACGACCAAAGACGACAGAGTTGCACAAATAGGTCTACAATACTCTCCACATACTTTGTATGTCGTATCCTGGCTGGATGATGGTAACATTTCATCACAGAGTCACGTACCAACCTATCCAAAGAACTCGAATGAGGTTCCTTCCATTTGCATTCCGATTTGTCGAGGCTGCACATAGGTACGTACTTCGTAGGCTTTCGCTGCACGGTAGGATTTATCATTTGAGCCTCGGTATGTAAACAGTGCGACCGGTTCCGATAGACGAAGGAATTTATATTACAAAATACCTGCCGTGTCGTATCCAAGCTTTCCAATATGGGCTCCTTTACTCAGCATAATGGTACACACGTTGACGCACGTTGGATTTCCGTTAAATGTCAACGGTTCTACATTTGCAAGGTGCATTTCTTTGTAACGTTTTGAACATTAACATCCCGTACAATATTTTGTGATGGAGGAATTGCTCGCTTATGCATGTTAAAATATGTATAAGAAGAAGCATATTTTTTTTGGATAATTTACATTATTGATAATAGATTGTGCAGTCTCTTGGGTGCTGTTGTTAATTTTCGCGATTATTCGCCATTTGTGGTAAATGAGAATAGTGACAACATTAAGTACACTGTAACTGAGGAGCACTTATTAATTGGTACGAATTCACTCATTGTGGACTTATGAAGGATTTCTTATTCATGTGGTTTAGTCAGTATAGCGTAGAGGTACGGTATTACCAAATCCTAGATCGCAGTAGGCGTTGGAGTGGACGATTCAGTTTTGCGTGAGCTGTCATATTTCCTTCCTTGTTTCTCTACTAGCGCGCTCGATTATCATTCGAAAAATAGAAGTTTGAAGGTTTGCTATGGTTACTTGAAGAAAAAACAACTACACCTAATTTTGTGATTTTCCAAAAATACTGAGGGTTATTCCAAGAGTCGAAGTGACGTTTGTCACTAGGTGAAGTGAGAAAAGTCACTTGTAGTGACGTGACTCTTCTGGGCAAATCAAATGGAGAGTCACGTCACTGCAGGTAACTTTTCTCACTTCACCAAGCGACAAACGAAATAGCATAAGTTTTTCCCCGCATTATTCTCTGTGTTTCCGTGCTTTTGTTTCGAAAAAATACATAGAAATGTCATGCTGATCCGAATCAGCAACATCATCTAAACATTGATCGTAGAAAGCTATGATTTCGAAGAACGGTTT
Organism: Aedes japonicus; assembly: GCA_034211315.2. NCBI lineage: Eukaryota > Metazoa > Arthropoda > Insecta > Diptera > Culicidae > Aedes > Aedes japonicus. Next base: position 89,025 of record JASCZW010005535.1, read on the forward strand.
GGTAAGTAAAATTTAATGAAAAATAAATTTCATTTTTGGAGCTTAATGTTTTTAAGACGAGAACATTGCGGGTTCAGAATGAGTTAACCTATTTTTTTTTTACTGTTCAACTTTTACTTGTTTTTTTTTGGATTTTCATATGAACAGTACTAAATGAAAAATCGATGGATCGATAGGTACCTGAAGTAATCTTCTCAGACATGTATTGCAGATTGTGGATGTAAGAAAATATTGAATAGCTTCATTATCTTTACGGCATTTATTAATATTAACATGTCCAAAAAAAATGCCTCAGCTTTGTTATTATTTATTTATTTTTATTCAATTTTTTTTTTATAAGTGCTGGCAAAACAGAAAGTTACGGGTATTGTTGGTTTGCTGATCGTTAAGCAAATCACAAGCAAGTTAGCTGAAGTTATAGTTAAGTGCTGTCAGTTTCATGAACTTTTTTTTTGCCTGATACTTGCTGGTCAGCTCGGCAAAATCCAACAAAATTTTGCAGATTTCCAGCTAAAAAAATATGAGTGTGTATGGTTGTGGTTAAGGCCAAGGTTTGCGTTCGAATATTAAGGAAAAATAAATTGAATGAATGATGTCAAAACGAACTCTTTTGTTATTTATTCCCTGAAAATTCGGTGATAATCGGATAAAAACTCGAATTTTAAAAATGAACTTTGTTTGTGCGGACACCAATGAAAATTTTGGCATCATTCTGAAGAAAAGTCCAGATTCATCGCGTGTAAGGTTTCCTTCATTGACAAGTTTAAAAATGTTTGCTTGAAAGGCTCAACACTAGTCCCATCAGTTCTCCCCAGATGTTTTCAGTTTTTGGATGCCAGTGCATTTTTTTAAATTATGCATCAATTTTTTAATGAGCTTGAAATTTTTTGGAATGGGTGTTCAGTTGCGTAGTTTTAAACCGGTTGTAGCAGTAAGTTTTCAGTGACACTCTTTTGATTATCCTTCATTTTCAAAAACCAATAGAAAAGGGGTTCCAACTTTTGGTACTTGCCAGGTGAAAGATTGTTTTGTTTTGGAATTACTTTTCCCATCACCGATGATTTATACAGGACTACTTCTTCATGAACCTCTATATTCCTGCTGCTCTGTTCACTCCGTATGCCCTAGCCAATTCTGTCTTGTTCCATTTCTGCTCCTTCAGACGATGTAAAGTTTTGGATTTCTGCTTAAAACTTAGGATTCCTTTTTTCCCCTCTCGTTGGTCAATTTGTTCACCTTGCCGTTGGTGAGAGGGCTTATCTCATGCTATAGACCTGCATGTGAGACCAAGAATTTTACCAGTAGTGAAAGTATCACATATTCTGTTCATTCATTCGCCGTCACGCCGTAGAACGTTTACATCAAGGCACTAACATCAAGTGTGCTACTGGTGGGTTATGCCGCAATTCACTCTTATACCTCTTATTTTCAATCAAAGGGAAACAACTTCAAGTATCCTATAGGGTTTGAGCTGTTTAGTGGAATACTTGTAACTATAAATTAGAAGAAAATTAGTAATCTCCATTCAATTCCAACTACCTTTGCTTATCTTCGACAGATACGCATATTTCGTCTACAATGTGCAGACTTCGTCAGTGTCTCGTACTCGCAGTCGAGTTATTAGTACGAGACACTGAAGAAGTCTGCACATAGTAGACGAAATACGCGTATCTGTCGAAGATAAGCAAATGTAGTTGGAATTAAATGGAGATTACTAATTTTACTTCTAATTTATACTTAGTAACTTCAAGTACACTTTTCATTTTCCTGACAACTTATGTTGTTGTTTATCCATTTAATTCCTTATTTTTTATGGAATGAACAACAATAATACCTGTTTTGCTCATGGTATAATAATCAAATGTAATTGCAACACTTTCGAAAACGGTGAATATTTTAATCATTGTTAATACTGACTGTTCGAAATGAAGCACATAAAAGTGTTTTTCACAGACAAGCGTTTTTTTTTAACTTTGTCAGATATAAAAGACCGTTCCGTTTAGGTTTCAAATTAGTTCAGATCTGAAATATCGATAGACACTGGATCCCGAGCTGTTGAGTAGACTAGAATTCAAAAAATTTAAAATTTAATAGTTACAATTTGATGAAAACACCATTCCTTCTGATTGGTGCAGATTGAGTTTGATAAGGTTAGAGTGAACTCTTAGTCAGAGAAACGAAAAGTCAATACACACGATAGATCTCTCGAAATTGGCTCCAATTCTTCGACAAATGGGAGGATCCGCCGCACTCATCAATAAAATTGTAAAAGCTTGCTTGATAGAAACGACATAACTGCAATGGTACGGACCACGTACTCCGACAATCTCAAAAGGAAAGGGCATAAAACAAGGATTCCCCCTTAGCCCATGGTTGTTCAATAGTTCGGGTCAAAATTCTAATTCCAGTTCCATTTTGATTTTTAAAAGCCTTTTGGGTCTTTCAATAACTGTGCAAAATTTCAGCTTACTCGGTGAAACTATATTTTTGCGCCCGAAGTTTTAATTTTACATAGGATTTTATATGGGAAAACTTACTTTTACATCGAATTATCGGGCGAGGTGACCGGTTGCCATCTAAAATTAAGTGAACCCATTTTTTTTAAATTTTCCAAGGAAACTTTTCTTTGAAGACTGCAAAGCAATCCGGCGATTGTGGAAAAAGTTATTAGGCTAAAACTGATTACAGGCTGTGATTACGTATAGTATGAAAGTATCAGCCATACTGAAAAAAAATAGAAACGGTCTTCGTACTATGCCACGGCAAATGCTGACCACTCTAATGTCACTAAGCAATGACAAAGAGTATATAACATCAACATCAACAGAGACACCCACTATGAACCGTGCGGAAGGTACAGGAAGAATAGAAGTACCGGATGAAGAACCAAAACTTATAACAGGAATCGCAAATGTTGGAGAAGAAGATAGACCAGAGCTACCAGAAAATGTTGACCCATCGGCAGAGGACGGAACTTCAGAACATGTGGAAGGATCAGAAGGACATGAAGGAACAGAAGTTGAGAAACCGTTTTCACCAGCAAAAGAATTGGAGGGTTGGACGGTTAATATTAAAATAAGAGTAGCCATATTAAAATTCTGTGGCCATGAGATCACGGGTATCAACAAAGGTGTATTAAAAACAGTTAACGGTATAGGCTGCCGAACAGGAAGAAAATAGGAAGACCAGCGTTCACCTGGAGGACTTTTATACGACAGGACATCCAGAGAAGTAGAATCCCACTGGAAGTATAGCAGGGATGGGCATATGACAAGACGGTAATGGATAATGAAACCCGGAAGTTATACGCATCACTGTATGAATCAGACAATAGTAGTAGCTAGCAGGATGAAAACTCGCATAATGAAATACTTTCATCGGACTTTAACTGATTCTCAAGCGACGACTCTCCAATCTTGGAAGGGTTCTCAGAGTGTTAACAGATAGATGTTATGCATGTTTGCATGTATTATAAAAAATAGATATTAAGACCAAATTATAGCAATTCTTACGTTGCCTGTTCAAGAATAAGTGTCAAAAGTAAAGGGTGAATCAACGGGAAATGGGCTTCATGATTCACTTACATTTTGCAGCGTAAATCTCTCAAAAGCACTCAATAACCTACATCTCCAATCCCCGATGGCGTTCAAGTAGTCCGCATAGACTAGTTCGCCATTACCTTTTCCTAACCCTCGGCTTTGGATTGACTTGCGCTCTCATTGCCCCACAAAACGCTGCAAAATGACAATGAAAATAAAAACTTAGGATTCCATTTTTCTTAATAAAAATATTTTTCGCAATAATCTGAAAATCCTATAAGAAGTTGTAAAATCTCATCGTATTTAGATTCGTGCATTATGCAAACCATACAAAACGACCAAAAATGTGTCTCTGAACCAATTTTGTCAATACAGAAACAAGATTGTTTGAAACTCTACTCTTTCGCTTCTGTTCTTTACACGTGATGTTTTGAATATAGTAGTTTTTGAATAGAAAAAAAATGCAGAGCTTTTTAACGCACCAAACGCAATAGGCTGACAAGGGAATGGTTGCGGATGAAATTTGACTGCTGCCAATAATAACCGGTGTCCTCTTAAATTTTAAAATATTTTATCCTCAAAGTTACTTCGCTCAGAGAGGTTTTTTCCACACCGTTGCCGTGGAATGTAAATACCTCCAAACAGGGAGTTTGTTATTGATTCATTTCCAATCTCAATCGAGTATCAAGTTTGAATCAATTCCTTGCGTAGAATATTATGTACAACAAAATATTATCAATTACAGAGCACTTTCGCTGTCAAAATTGGAGCATATCAATAACGGAGCATGCCAAAAATGGAACATGCCAAATATGGAAACTTACTGTAAGGTCATGTTCAAAATATAAAGACGTTTGATTGGGTCCTACTGAAGTACAGTAGCAAATAATTGACGGGAATTGGTCCGCTACTGAAGTGGTGCTCAACTTGAGGACGCGTTTTTGCTCACTAGTTCGCAGCATCTTAGGAAAGTCCTCACTGGTTTGGACTCCACCTTACGTTTCGCATACTCGTGCAATTGAACGGATTCAGACAAGTATTATGAGGTTTGCCTTGCGTCAGCTCCCATGGTCCAGTCAACCTTCTCTATTAAGCCGACCGATGCAAGTTGATTGATCTGGAAACCCACTCAGAAAGGCGTATTAAACTGCAACGACTGTTCATTTTCGACCTTATGAGCCATGTTGATTGCCCCGATCTTCTAAAATTAGTTCTATGGAAAACTCATCCTCGTTGTACCGAAACTCCCTATTACTGAAAATTCCGTTTCAAGAACGAACTTCGGATTCAATCATTGTTTTCACTTTTTTTCTTTTGCGATGTGTCCTTCAATGATGTATTTAACGAATTTGGTTTTATTTTGTCTAGAAATAAAAGCATTTCTAGACAAAATAAAACCAAATTCGTTAAATACATCATTGAAGGATACATCGCTTCACACATTCTGCTAGAATTAGAGGTTCCGATAAAGGTATATTCTAAATTATCAGTTTGTACGAAATAGTCGAAGATGGTGTACAATAAATTAATAAATAAAACCCGACTATCTTACCGCTTCACAAAAGACTTTTGTTTTTCAGTGTTTCTTGAGGAATTAAAAATAATTTGCTGGCGTTTATTTGTGATGGTTACTGAACAAGAGAAGAGTTAGTTATAATTTTAGTTTCCCAATTATTTCCAATGATCGAATATTTCCAATGATCGAAAAATCTCCTGCCAATTACTGAAGAACCGGCAAAACAGACAGCAAAAGACAAGAGAAAGAAAACTTTCAATCAAACATTTTCTCGTAGCTTTCTAATTAATGTCCGTAACTATTGGACCAAGAACGGTCGGTAATGCTGAATCAAAGCATTTCCGTTTTCACTTTGATCCAGCAACAATAATTTATATGAGAACCACAACACCGTCCCGGTTTATTAGTGATGAAGAGAACGAACTTTTCGCATTCAAAACACAGAAAGAAAAATCAAAGAACTTTTCAGGGCTCTCGCCGGTGTACCGTGCTGCTTCAATATCCAGACACTCTTTAAAATTAATTATCACAGTCTACCGTACAGCTATCGCTACGTGAATTTTAACATAAGCTTACTTTACCGTTAACAACCGTTACGCATGTTTCAAATGTTGAAGCAATGACATGCTTATTTGTTATAAACGAAATACCTAAATTAGCAGACCGTCCGGATAATGATGCAGTGCGGTAGAGCGGGACATATCTTCCAGCGGACAGTATTAATAATTGAGAATGAATCAAAGTTCACCCGGACTGATGTCCGGAGGGAAAAAAGATCTTATACAGAGTGATGCCCACTCCTCAATTGCACGGTTTGTCGCTAAATTATGAAGCTTCTGCAATGTTGGATTGAAACTTGCTTATGTACCAATTTCGTTTCTCTCGAGGAAACACGAGTTCAGTTTTCCACCATACGGGAAAGTTTTCTTTCGTCGCTAGAAGCATCGCAACGGAGCTGTGCTCGAATGGAAGAATAATGAATTGTTATTAACTGGGATTATTATTGTCATCATAAAAAAAGAACTACAAATCAGAGAGAAAGCAGGAGGCTGTGGAATACAGGAAAAATATCAATTTGCTCTCTTTTATGAATGCCAATACCACAGCAAGATTACTCCAAATCTTTTGATCTTCATTTTGCAAAGAAGGTGCATTCTGGGGAAACGAATTGCTTTTGCACGATCTGTGAGAAAACTGAAAATAATTTATTTAGTACTTAAACCAAATTTGTTTTTTTGTTTACCTTAAAACTAATTAAAATTCACTTTTAAGTGGCTGGTATTACGTTGTGTGTCCTCGCCGTTTCCTTCGATGTCTTTACTTATGCTGGGATGAATCGCATTGTAAACAACAGCGGAAAACAGCGGAAAATTAAACAAAGCGAATGAACTTTCTAAATTAGCTTTTCCATTTCGTCGTGCAGATCTCAGTTCGTCTGAGTGTAGCGATCTGGCTGTGCGACCTAGGAAGTATAATTTGTAATTAAATTGCATCATTTACATTTCCAGGGATTTGCGCTCCGTTCTGGGACCTTGTTTGGTGATTATTTTCAGATGTTGGTTGATTGTCTTTGCATTGAGATTGTAGTTTTTCAATCCGGGATATGCTGGTGACTATTTTTCGGTGATAGACTAGGCTAGTTAATCAACATTTTGTTAGTGACGACGTATTTGGTTACGCTATATTTTTCAAACACTCAATTCAATGTACCAGATTACTTTATAGTGTCTAAAAATGATGCATTAATTCTAAGAATATTTTGAATCTAAGAAATGGATCAATTTACACTTCACCTTGCAGAGAAGTGGTCAGACTAGGGAAGTGAAAATTGATTTTTAAATTGAATTGCATATGACTGATCATTGAAATGCTTACATGGTTGAAAAAATACTACCTACTTTGAAACTTTCTTCAGCCTTCTCAATTAATTTGTTTGAAAATTTATGATAAATAGAAGGTAATCAACATATTAAAGGATAAGTACTCTATGTAGTAAACATAACGCTAGAGGAACCCCAAGGAACCACAAGCATTATATACTTGTACTTATTTAACCCATAATCAACATCTCTCATGCGAGATCGCAACAACTCAACTGTCAAGTAATGAAGCGTTAGATTAGCTTTAAGAATGATAGTGATGCATTACCAATGCAATAATACTACTTTAGCAATGTCTTATCGCATGATAAAAGATACGGCACTAAATCGATCATAGTGGGGACCTTTTCAGTTTCAATCAAACTTTAATGATGCACAAAATGTAATGCATATGCCTTATATATGCAAGCTTCTACAGCCTCGTAATTACTTGGGTAGCGTTTAACTAAATAATGATAAGTCACAAGTCTGCTTCACCGTTAAAGTGTTACAGTAGGCAGCCGTTACACGGGCAATGCATGCGAGTAGGGTTGCCAAATGCACAGATTTATCTTGATTGATACAGATTTTTTTTTTAATTTTTTTTTTTAAACTGATATCTTTACGTAAAGATTACAGATTTTCGAGATAAACCAAGATTTTTAAGATTTTTGACAATTGCATGTTCACTCAAAAACCTCAGATCTATGATATGGGAAGGTCCATTACTTAGGTCACGCAGTAGGGGAGGAAGGGAGTAAAAAGAGGGGGGGTTATAAAAAGTCACTTTTGCGTGACATAATTAATGGACGTTCCCTATGTGTACATTTCAAGATCCAACTTTTTTAACAATGTTACTTTCATTGTGCTGTTTTCAGAGCATGAAGCAAAAGAAAACAAAATGACACTGACACCAACAATCAATAGGAAACTAGCGATTTAAAATTGTCCTATTGTTTAAGAACTTCTTGATCCCAAGTGTACCTGAGAGCTTGTACCTCGCAATACATTCTTCAACTTTTCTGTACAAGAATCTTTGTTTTTGCTTCCCTTTGTTAATTTGACTAAACTTATGAAAGGTTTTTTCAATGTGAGTTAAATTTTTAGGGGTGATTCACTAGGCTGGGGATGTGCTGGTAAATCCTGTGCCAAAAACTATACCCATTTTGTTCTTGACTAACCAGCCTCTACTAACACTACAGACTACAGCCACTACACTGTGTGCCTCAAAATGATTTATTCATAAATTTTTTGAGATAATCTTTTAAATTTTTTTCTAGAATTTCCCAAAGCTTCTATGAAAGTTCTCAGGCATTCCTTGAAATATTCCTCCTGGCGTTTCTATAGCTATTTTTCAGGAGTTTGTTCACTCTTCTAGGGTTTCTTTCAGAAGTTTCTTCTGGCCTCTCATCGGCAGTGCTTCAAAACATTCTTATGATGATGTTTTTGGAGGAATCTCTGAACTTGTAAAGTTTTGCGAAAGAACTACACAAAAACTTTTAAATAATTCTTGAGGTAATTCTTGGAGAAAATTTTGATATGTTGGATCAGTCCAAGAAAAATGTTTTGCATGAATTCCATAAACTCATTAAGTTAATTCTGATTTCGGATTTGTAGAATTATTTTTTAAATGTTGTGTAGGGAATTTTAATATACAGTTCTCCAAAAAAATACTTCAATAATTTCTTCAAGTATTAGTCGCAATGTACAGTGGTCCAGAATGCGAACTTAGCTGGAAAGATACGTTTTCAGCCTAAGTTTCAAGTTTTGGAGCAAAATTGTCTTCTACAAAATTGTTTTTTTAAATTGAGTAAAAAACATTTGAAAAGGGCGAAATTTTATATGAAAATCTTTAATTTCTCCTACAGAGTTTGAGTTGTTTATTGGAATACCTGTAGCCAGAAAAGAGAAGAAAAATTAGTATGTTCCATTTAATTCCAACTATTTTTGTTTATCTTGACAGATACGCGTGTTTCGTCTACAATGTGCAGACTTGTTCAGTGTCTCGTACTATTAACTCGACTTAATTTTTTGTTATCTCTAATATAATTTTGCTGTGCGAAAACCAATATTAATATTGCGAAATTTTTCAACAGTGCCAAATCGATGGTACCGATTACAAACAAAAAGGCACAGGAGCTTTCGATCAGATGGAGCATTGGTATTGATGGGTTCTGACTGATCCGTCCAGAAGCTACTGAAACCTGATGATTGTCCCTATTTTATAATTATCAAGTGTTCTGGCTCTTTGTGTAAGCTATACATACACAGAAAAAAATAATTAAATTTAATAAGCACTTAAAATTTCCCCTCGTTTAATTCTAAGCCAAAGGAGGCGGAAAAACGAAATTGTTTGCGATTTTTCATGAGCCATACAACAATGTTTGCAATCTTACATACAAAAGGCTAGATTTAGGCGTTATCTGGCTTAAATTTCCATTAAATACCCCATTTTGTTCTGCCAAATCTAGCATTTCCTTTATGTGCATTAGATAACGCATCTACCACCAGATGGCTATCGTTGGAGTAAATTGTCAAACGGAATTTAGAACGGTTTTCGGAGCTCGTGTTGTTTTTCTCGTTCCAATCCAACTGCGACAACAATCAAACCATACTGCGCATTTTCTGTCATCCTAAAGACACGATGCCCATTATCAATAAAGCGAACCGTATCTTCTTGTCAGAAGTTCCGGAATTCCTGAACATGGGCAATCCGCTGAAGTCTCACTAATGGTTCTCCTTGCGAATATTTGTGAGGAATATCATCTAAGAGACGTGATGCATTTCGGATATTTGATTTAAAGGAACATCTTAGTAAGAAGTGCTTCCGTAAAATGTGGATGTGACGAAAATTGGGTGGCATTTCCGTCTGAGGGCTTCAAATGGTGAGTTGACAACCAGAAAAGAGGGTGCGACCTGTGTCTGGTCCGCACAAGTTCCTGCTTCACGGCTCCACGAGTCATGTGATTGCATTTGGCGTTTAGTAGCTACATATTTTCTGTTTTCCCACTGTATTTATGGTCAAACTGCTAAAAGCTTCCGATTCATTTGTGCTTTGAACGCGGTATCACTCAAGCACTATCACACAATCGAATCAGGAAACGAAAATGAATCACCAACAGAAGCCAACGAACAAATCAATAAATTGTACAAGCAAGCAGTGATGAACACGCATATAATTGACAGGTGACGAAGTTCATACTTTGTTCATTCAATGTTTACCTTGACCCATCAGTTTTCGGTGTGATAGGTGAAGCAGAACCTTTCATTGTGTGCGTTTATTGAATCAAAGAAGAACGAGGAACGAATGAATCATGATACGATTCGAACCATCCTTGTTCCCATGCTATTCGTAAAGTAACGGTTGCTGAAATAGTTCAAAGGTTCAAAAACTGCAGTTCCAGCTTACCAGCGGCACGATCAAGACGCCCATCGAAGACAAATTCTCGGATTAACAGGGCTATCTTAAACAAAAATCTCCCAAACGGAAATCGAAACGATCGAGCTCAAAGCTTAAACTTTTGGAGGTACTGTCTGCAATGAGAAACGAACTGGCTATCATGAGATCCGAAAAGGAGCAGTTGGTTCACGCTTTGCAAGCTAACAACACTAATTCAGTTGCTGTAAACAAACACGGTGCGTCAGAAAACGAGTCCCTGCTGGCAACAATAAACAATATGTCCCTTGGGTCACTAAACATCCCCGAATGTAAGCCGTCGGAAGGGGAAACAGATGTGGATAAGAAGGCTTACGAGCACTGGAAGGAAATTCTGGTTGCGTCATTCAATCTAGTTCACGCAACTGACGAGCAAGCAAAGATGGATATTTTCAAGATCAAGGCTGGCACAAAATTAGTGGAGGTTATGCAGGGAACTTCCACCACTACGGACATGTCGGATGAGTCTACCAAACCATTCTCTAATGCAATCGCTCGTTTAGATCAATATTTTGGATCCAGAACATACATAATCGGCCAGCGTGGCAAGCTTATGAACACAATTCAGTTGAGCGGAGAATCCAACATATCGTTTGTACGACGAGTAACAGCAGCAGCAAAACTGTGTGACTATAAAAACGATGAAGAAATGGAAGCTCCCCTTGGGTAAAGCAAGGGGTTAAGAGTTGCCCTTGTTTTCCCTTCGTTTGCAAAGTGCAGAAACCGACTTGGGTGAAAAGGAATATCAAGTCAAAAGGAGTCAACTGTTGCCATGGATCCTCAACAGGCAAACAAATTTGTCCGGGCTCCTGGAGTAGCAACCGAAGATCTCGACAATAATTAAACAAAATCGAGAATAATCAGCTCCCAAAGTTACAAAACAAATCTAAAATGAGTTTTAAATTCATGTGACACCTCAAGCAGTGTAAAATCAGCTTTATGAACATGGCCTTCGGACAGAATGGCACTTAAGAAGCCATAGTTATCCGCGAAAAACATTGAAAAATGGCTTCAGTGGGCACATTTCACGGACATGATGACTGGAAGAATATCATTTGGTCAGATGAAACTAAAATAATGCTGTTTGGTTCTGATGGTATCACAAGATAATGGCGGAAGACCGGTGAAAGCTTGAAAAAGGAGTGTTTAAGGCCGACAGCCAAACATGGTGGAGGTAAATACATGTAACATCATTAATTGTCAATTGACTTAGCCTGATTTTTGAATGCAGGTAGGGTCATGATTACTGATGCTGGGTGGCATCATCTGGTGTCGGAGAGCTTGAATTCATTGTCGTTATAATGTGAAGGAAGTTTATCTGGGCATATTGAAGCGAAAACTTCAAACAACCGTCTGAAAACTGAAAATGGGCTGAAGATACATATTTCAGCAAGATAAGGACCCATAGCATACGTCAAAACTGGTATCGCAATAGTTCAACGAACGCAAAATCGTAGTCACCTGACCCTAACCCAATAGAACATCTGTGATCTGTTTTGAAAATTAAGGTTCAAGAACAACATCTAACATGCATTCAGCAATTACGATAAGTAATTGCAACGGAATGAGACAAAACCACACTGAAAACGACTGCTAAGCTTGTTGAATCAATGCCGCAAGAATCAATGCCAAGTTGTTATTGGAGCCAAGGGCGGTCACACAAAATATTGAACAACGTTATGTTGTTAATTAGTTATGAAGTGGATAATTTTTTTTGGGTATTTTTTTCTAGGAGGAAAAATATCAGGTGAATTTGATGGCAAAATGACACATACTTCTTTACTTCTCTGCCAAAACGAATGGGCTTTCATCGAAGCAAATCAAGCAAAACAATGCATTAGGTCCTAAGTAACAATGAGAGATTCTCTTCGTCGACTTTCTCTTGTCTATTAAACGATTTGGTGATGTTTTCAACGTATTGAATCCATAATCACACTTTATACTACCGTACTGTATGTTGAAAATAGTTGAACATGTTTCTACATAGCCGTAGGAGCCCAAAGAACAGGTCGAAAAAAAAAGTCTCTCATTGTTACTTAGGACCTAATGCATTGTTTTGCTTGAAATGTTGAAAAATGGATGTTGGTGAAATATCGAAGCAACCCTGTTATTGTCCCATTACATTCAAATACGCCTCAGCACCAAAACGTCAAATCTCATAATAACTCTGTAGTAATCAACCGTATGGAAGCCCTGGTATACCATTTTCCGTTGGATTGCGTCCAGTTTGTGGTTGGTGCCTTCAAAAAATCACTTTGGCTAAAGGTAGGTTATTTTAATTAATCCAGTAGGTATTCATTTAATAAATGATATTATCAGCGAGTAGTGTTCGCGTACGAGAAATTGTAGAATTATTCCTGCAGTCTTCCACTTGATGATGTGGCATCGTATGCGATAAAGAAAATCACATACTAAAATCAAATCTTGGCACACGGTACGGCAAGTGCCACCGCCTAAAGAATTTGATTTTTCTTAAACATTCAAAATTGCAGGATTCAGACTTTCAAATTTTGAATCATACTCCAAAGAAAAATGTTGGAGCAAGGAAGAAAATATCTTTTGGTGAAGAAACCCCTAGGACCAGGCACCTTAAATCCAAAGATTTGCAAGAAAAATACACCACAGCAGAATTGGGTTCGGCCACGGTAACGGCAGTCGTTGCTTGGGTTGTCGAGCACCACTTTGCATTTCCGGAGAAAGCTTCCCGTTTAAAGAAAACCTTGTTCTATCAGCTGAACCAGAGATCAAACCTTTTCAGTCAACGATGCTTTGAGGTTTTTATGTGAAAATGATCTAACAAAATAACAGTACCAAAACATAGGGAACATGACGCTAAAAGATGGATATGATATTTAAGTTTTATATGTTGTGGTCCACCAATTTCTCATTGGCATAGGTTTTGTCGAAGATCAAGATACATACAGTTTTCGCGCTCTTGTTTTGGCCCGAGCTTACTGCTTCAGGGACTTTTTCGGCACCTTCTGTTTTTTGTACGTTCTCAGGGAGTTTCGAGCTTTGATCCGTTGAATCACCTAAATGCTGGTATTGAATTGCTAGGCCAAATCCCGCATCGATACCGATGGGTTTTCCCTTATGTACTCAACCTCTTTCAAGTCCCGGCCGGGTTGGCTGGGACCCGGTTTCCTGTTGGATCGGAGCAAATCTTTCACGAAAGGGGTCTAACCAAACTTTTTGATTACATTTTTGATACTGGTGTGGTTCACTTTCACCCGTTTTGCAATTTGTTTGTAGGGTGTCATTTTCGAAGCACCGAATGTGTTGAATTTTCTTTCGCGTGTCCAGATTGATTCAACACATCTTTGAAGCGATCCACTGTACCGAAACGAATCGAATGCAAAATTGTCATTGACATTTTTACAATCATGTCACGGCAAAACACACTTAAAAATTAAGCCATTTTAGAGTTATTACTGTTTGAATGTTGCTAACTATTTTTGCTATCCTCTTTAACTCTTTTGTGGCTCCAAGCCAGTTGAACCCATTAAAAAGTTTTCTTTATACACCTGCCTTGGTGCACTATCTAATCAGAATCTGGCTTGGTATACTTTCTAATCGGAAGTCTGTGTTGGGACAATATTTTGCTTTTAGTGTTTAATAAAGGGTGTTCCGATCAAAATGTTGTCAAACGAAAGGCAAATGTGTGGGCAAATGTCCACTTGTCCACTTTATTCGCCTCAGAATGCCAGTTTGCTTTGAACTGTTTCTCTCGCCAGTTTGCCTTGAACTCAATATTGTTCGATTGGACGGAGCTCAGGCGTGTAGGGAGGGTTCTGATCCTTGGGCACCACTTGAACGTTGTTGGAACAGCACACCACTATATGGACTTTATCCGTATTGGCAAGATGCCAAATCCGGCCAAAATAGAACGGAACAATTGTGAAATAGAACGAAACAAGGCAGTAGCCGTTTTAGTAGGCACTCGCCCAGATACATTTCCTGGTTGACGGTCCCAGTTGCAATGTAAACGTTGCTTTTCAAGCAACAGGTACAGATGGTCTGCCATAATAGATATTTCTTCACGAACTTTGACAGTTTATTGTACTTGAAAATATCTGCCTTGGTGCACTATCCAATCAGAATCTGGCTTGGGATACTTTCTAATCGGAAGCCTGTGTAAGAAAAAAATTTAGCTTTTAGTGTTTAATAAAGGGTGTTCCAAGCAAAATGTTGTCAAACAAAAGGCAAATGTGTGAGTCCGCTTGGCCAGTTTATTCGCCGCAGAACGCTAGTTTGCCTTGAACTGTTTCTCGCTCACAACAGCTTTTTGAGTCTTCTTAAGGTTCCGCTTGACGATGACCCAATATTGTTCGATTGGACGGAGCTCAGGCGTGCAGGGCGGGTTCTGGTCCTTGGGCACCACTTGAACGTTGTTGGCATAGCACACCACTCCATGGACTTTATCCGTATTGGAAAGAACGGAAATAGAACGAAACAAGGCAGTAGCCGTTTTTGTTGGCACTCGCCCAGATAAATTTCCTGGTTGACGGTCCCAGTTGCAATGTAAACGTTGCTTTTCAAGCCACAGGTACAGATGGTCTGCCATAATAGATATTTCTTCGCAAACTTTGACACTTTATTGTGCTTGAAAATATGTGCCACCTTTTCCCGTCTGGTTTTCGTACACAATTTATGTCCAGGAAGCTGTTTGAAGTCTGCCTTCACGTAAGTGTCATCGTCATGTACCACGCAATCAAACTTCGTCAGCATCGTCGTGAATACCTTTCGCGATCGTGCTTTGGCCGACGTGTGTTGTTTATCGTTGCGATTCGGAGTCACCACTTTCTTGTAAGTCTTCGGCTTTCGATTTCCCCCCGATCCAGCTTTTCTGGGTATCGATAAACGTTCACTGAACTCTTTCAATACGTTAGTAACAGTTGATTGAGCCACATTCAGCAATTTCGCCAACTTGCCAATACATTTTGATATTTTGATGCGTTGCTTCTCTTCCTTCGACGACATTTTGATTACTGAAGTGCTAATCTCAAACTCAAAATAAAGGCATGGTAGCATCATATTTTCAAAATAACGGGTGTGCAAAATTATTTAATGCACGACGAAAGGAAATGCGTCAAGTTTAAGTCGACCAAATTTTGATCGAAACACCCTCTAGGTGATGATAGTATATTACCAGTTATTATCGATGTTTTTAATAGTTTACATTCGTGGAATCATTAATTTTAAAGAAATAGCTTGATAGTTGCAAGAATTTGCAGCTTATGAATGTTAAAATATCAAAAATCTATCGAAAATATAAATATCTTAAATGCTTATAGCAATAGTTCTCTGAATATTTGAAGTGGTTATAATAATATTAAGTTAGCGACAGAAAAGAGTTTCAATATAAGGTCCCGTAAAAACAGAATTCAGTGTTAATCATTCTAAAAATATGTTTGACTTTTGTCAAAACAATACACTATTTATCCACAAAGTATGTAAAGTCATCACAGGAAATGAACCATTACCAAAACAAAAAAAAAGGTTAACAATGATATCCATAATCTTCCACGTTCATTGTTTACCAAAACGGTTCATAATTGCAAATGACTCGACCAAAATCCCCTTATCCCTTTTTTCGGCAATCACAAACAAAGCAGTCACCGGAAAGAATTTTAATCTCTCCATTGTTTACCGAGCAAATATTGACCCCAACGAAGAAACGTGAAGCCCCGAAAGGATCCCTGAATACATACACATTAAGAAACAAGCTGTTGGAATTTCCCTTTTTCTTTGGCTGTTGGAAAGTCATCATTAGCACGCATGCCAAAAACGACATTCCATGGTCCCATAGGCACCACACAGCCCCTCCGGCATCCGTTTCGGGGCACACATTATCCTGGCTCTCACAAAATGACAAAATGCCAAGAACCATCCCAGTGAATGGGAAAGTCAAATAATGATGTTTGTATCTCTGAAGGCAAGAGGTTGGTTTTATTGCCAGTCCCTTAAGAGTGGATTTTGTTTAAATTGATCATTAAATTTTCTTATCCGTGGTGGTTCGATTGGTTGATTGACTAACAATTGGAAATGAATCTTTGATGTATCGATTTCTAAAATAACGCTTTTTTGCATCACTGATTGCTACGATTTAGTTTTAATAAAATTAATATCTGGAGTAATTTATGGCCTAAAAAACAAATATTAACAATGACTTCTAATGTTCACTCAACGACTCACAGGAGTTTTAATATATACAACTACACCAAATGATAGAGCTGAAATTCTTCTTGAGAAATCAACGTTCAAACACAGGGTTTACAATTGGAGTTTAGGTCCTAATCATGAATTACTTGAGGCATAATTTTGCTGTAATTTTTAGTGCAAACAGCATAAGTTTATTCTCACAGGATTTCAAAATAATTTAAGTCACCCCTTTGCCCCCTTCCAAACACAAACAAACAGCGTGTCACACGTGCTGATGATTTCATTAGCAATTTCACAACACCAAACACGGTGATGTGGGTTGTGCGTTCCAAAAACAAAAATCTCTCATTATAATTCATCCTGCATGGGGCCATGGCCACCGGACCGACTTTTGCCCTGGCAGGGTGCTTTCGACTGCCAATGATGACATTTTTACCACATTTGCCTTGACACTGGAACCGCAACCAACGAAACTAACTGACTGACTGACAGGGGACTAATCTCGCACTCATCGTCGTCGTTGCTTCGTTGACTCCTTGCGAAGTCCGAGACAGTAAATGACATTATTTTATATTTTTATCCACTTCGTCGTTGTGTTCATGACAGGCTTGTTTTTTTCTCCTGTTGCTGCTGTTTGATGCAAAGGCAACCCATTTTGAAAAGGGCAGACATGATGAAATTAGACACTTTCCTATGGGATAATTGAATTCCGGCCTCTCTCGACTGATAAAAGCTGCGGGATTATACAATTAGCTGTAGCTGCTTTTAATTTTCTTTGGCCAATTAACGTTTACGGGATAGAAAAAGGAGAACGTATGAAATGGGATTATGAGCAGCAGATGGTATTATGTGAGATAATGGGAACACCATTAAGATACAGGAACCCTTTTTCGGACTAATGTGTAGCCATTTCAATGGAATTAGTTCCAAAATTTCGATCGCTAAGCATCACCCATGTAAATCGATTATACATCTGTGGTAAATGTTAACAGTATGCTGCCAAAACTGAATTTAAATTTTCTCCATTCCATCTCAATCCACAATCCATTCCGGTGAAGAGGTTCAGAAAGGATAAATTCAATTACCTGCTTATCAGGGCGCAGTTTCTTCCAGTGAATGGAAGGAAAATTGAAAATTTAATAACATTTTCCAAGTGTTGCTAGCTCTATCTAGGATTCGTAACCGGTCTCAGCAGTTAGGTACGTTTTTTCCACCCGGTGAGAGCAAACAGAGATACGTATGCGGAAATATGCGACGATTTTTTAATAAATTTGAATTTGTATTTACATAAAACAAACATAAATTCAATCAGATTCGAGTTTACTGCAGACGGCATTTCGATTATCAGCTGTGCATTTTGAAGATGGTACCGTGTTTATACTTTCTAGTTGTTTGTACATAGATAGTTCCTGGAGAAAAAAACATTCTGCAGACTTTCCATTTTGAAAAGATCCAGAATTGGACCTTCCAACCGACCACAGATCGTTACTTTGCTGGTAATTTTTTTTTCGTTCTTTGGAATTTTCTAAGCAGACAATGCTATCTTTTTCATTCTTCTTATTTGGCTGTTCATGCCATACGGGGCCATACCAGCTGATCAAATTAGAATTCTTTGAAACACTTCCAATAGTCCACAAGCAAAAATTGCTACCCGAACAGGAGACAACAACATATGAAAACCTAATTTTGATCTTGATAACTGGCCTTGGTATTAAAGTGCTCAGATTAAGAGGTAAAATACCTAAACAAAATACCTATGATTTGCAAGCAAAATATCTCTCGAACAACAAAATTTGTTATTTCGGATACCTGGGAACACCTGAGAGGTATTATTTTGGTGTTGTCTTACCTCAATTCGGTATTCACATAGCGTTGTGGAAACAATTTTATGGTATTATCCTCAGGTATTTTATCTCTTCATCTGAGCTCCTAAATACCAAGGCCAGTTATCAAGTTATTCGTTCCTGAACGGGTAGGGAAACTGAGCTTAAAATATAAGTAAACGGAAATCAGAAATGGCCGTAATCGTGCTGATTTGTATCTCCACTTCGGATTTTTGAAGGCACAATTCTAGATTATTAAAAAGACAGCGGATGGATAACTTTAATTAAAATATGGCTCCATTGCAGCAAACAAGAGACTACAAGTTC
This sequence comes from Aedes japonicus, assembly GCA_034211315.2. Lineage (NCBI taxonomy): Eukaryota > Metazoa > Arthropoda > Insecta > Diptera > Culicidae > Aedes > Aedes japonicus. The sequence goes on from JASCZW010005535.1 coordinate 107,687, forward strand.
CGTAAAACATCAATGCACACTGGGCCAGGATTGGGAACTAGCAGGAAAAAAAAATTGCTCTCTAAGGTTGCACGATATTGAATAAACATGGCCAACGAAGCTTCTTTGCTTATTAAGGACTACATCCTTAAAATAAAATTAGTTCAAAATGTTACCACAGAGATAGCGCTGCGAATCAAAATTGTTTTGATTCACATTTTAGACCATCCCGACACGAATGCCACATACATGGTAAAGTAATAAATAGTAATAATAATAATATTCTCACCATAGTACATATATTCATCACATTCTGCAGCAATCCAATTAATTTCTTCAATAAATAGACGCAGTAACCAAGAATATATAATCCTGGCAAATAAAATTAGATCTTGAATATAAGTAAAAGCTACAAAAACGTTTCGGAGACTTAAAGTTCGTAAAAATGAGTGAAGAGCGTTAACTTGTTTGCATTTTTTTCTTGATAAAAATCAGTACGATTAACATATGTACACAGATGAGCTTAATGATTTTTGTGATATTATTAATATAGGTTCATAGCAGTGGCAACTTTTCCGTATTAAATTGGTTGTTGTGTGGAATGTTTTGTGTGATGCTAAACGATTAACTGTAAGTGGACGAATAAATTGTGAATAACTTGAATCCTAGAGGGTTTGAGCTGTTTAGTGGAATGCCTGTAACTAGAAATTAGAAGAAAAAATTGTATGTTAATTCCAACTACTTTTGCTTATCTTCGACAGATACGCGTATTTCGTCTACAATGTGCAGACTTCTTCCGTGTCTCGTACTAATAATTCGACTTAAAGAGAACCTTCGCCACCTGCCGTATATATACTATTTTCTAAATACAAAACGTTTACCTATCATTATTTTGTTCACATAAACGATATGTCCAATGAATAACTCAGAGGTATATTGAGAAACATTTAAGTTGACTTAAAAACTGGATCATTTCAAACAAACCATGCTTAGTTTGAGATTTAAACAAGAAAGTTATTGCATTTTGAAATGTTGCTCAATTTTGTTCACCGATTTCACACTTTTCAAAGTGGCGCCACTGTCTGAGAGTGGGTGGTGGTATCTGGCTACAGCAATTCCATTTGATGGAGGCGCAACTAGCTGATGGACTTAATATAATTTGAACATGATCTAATATAATTAATCTTGTGCTTTTCACCTTATACTAATTAACCTTGTGGAAATGACTTCTTCGTAGTGGTCATATTAATTCGGGATTGGCTTAGTAGGTGGCGCTATTGTACATGCAACATGTTTGTTTTTATGGATTCCATCATAAAAATATCTCGAAATCCGGGCCATATGGAAAGTTACTGCCTTCAGCAAAGTTGTTTAGTAGATCAAAGCTTTCTGGCTGTTGGATAGTTGTCCGGAACTGGTTCACTACGTGGCGCTATCGTACACCCAAAAGTTGAAATGGTGGCAAAAAATGAAATTCCAGTTTGCAGTGACCCAGAAAACGTTTTATGGTATAAACGAAGCCATGTAAAAGTGTGCAAGCGGTTGGCAGCACACAGATTCCTAGAAACAAATTTATCGCTGTGTGCTAAGTGCTTCGACAGCCTAAGCCACCGTTGGGTCTTTGTTCAACCGTCAACAACTTTTCAATGTTGGTGAGTCAATACCACAGAATGCCGCAACGCTATTTTTATTTTCAATCGTCATCGGACTTCCTCTCTCTCTCTCCCTTTCATCAAGTTTGCTCTGCTTGGTCTCCGACGTTTTAAAATAAATGAAATAAACGAAGCCTTGCAAGTGTGTGTGTGTGTGTGTCACATGGTTACTGTGTAGAGCCATCACGCTGGTGGTCGTACTTCGAATCTCGGTCACGGATTGAAGTCGTTCTTTTTTGTTAGTCATTGAATTTTTAGTCTCGAATCACACATCCAACCACTAATACATTGCAAAACCTTACTAACGCATTGAATGTTTCAAAGCGAATGAGGGTGTTGCTTTTTTGCCCACGACCAATGTTTTCCAAGTTACGATCCATTACGAAAAATGAAATAGAATCATGCGAAATTGCATGACAATCTTGCTTTTTTATTTTATGAGTACATACATGTAAAAGCTGTATCTCTAGATCCTGGCCGTCTAGGAAGATGTCGTCTTCGACATATTTGTTCAGGTGGCCACCTGGCGGTTGTTAGTCGATACCTGATGCCGTTGTGGAATCCAAGATGGTGACATCTGGTTATAGAAAAAGGAAATTACTGTCAAAAACCCTGCAAAATATACCTATGAATCGGAAATGGTATATAAAGGCAGAAAATCGATGTCTGACGTAATTTTTGAATCCAATATGGTGGCTTCTGATACGGAAAAAGTGAGAAATGGCATGTAATCGAAATACGTCTTGAAGCCGGACATCCATATTCGATTCCATTGATGAATCCAAAATGACGGCTTCAGTACCGTAAAGAGTGAATAATACTGTCAAAAAGCATGAAAAATTGATATTTTCGGATAGGGAATGGCTAATAAAGATTGTAAATCAATGTTCGACACCATTTTGTAATCCGGAATGGCGGCTTGCGTTTCAGAGAAACTGGGAAATATTGTCAAATGCCTTACAGTATGGATACATTTGGATCGAAAACGGCGTTCAAGTGCTGAAAATCGATGTATTACGCCATTTTGGAATGCAAGATGGTGGCTTCTGTTTCATAGAATAGAGAAACACTGTCGAACATTTTTGAATATTTATTGACCGGAAAAGGCGTATGCAGGGTGAAAATCAATTTCGAATGCCATTTTGTAATCAGAAATGGCAGCTTCTGTTTCGTAAAAGTGTGATGGTGTAAGGTTTTATACAAACTGTACGTATTTTTTGTAGGACGCTCAAAATCTTAAATGCGGGCTCAATCAAAAAGAAATCTTAGAGGTCATCAATAAATCGATGACAGTGTCGGTCAGTCTTCACGAAAACACGAGCGGCGCTCAGCTTGAGCTTGACTCTCACCGGTGCGCGTTTATCCAATACGCGCTCTCCTTCTCGTGTTTATGTTTATCGAGCACATCAAACACGAGAGCAACGGATGAACGCGACATGTTTGCACTCAGATTCGAGCTCAAGTGCAAAACATGAGTTTGAACACCAGGCGTAAAACTCGAATTCAAGCGTAATTGTTGGTGCCTATGCTCGATCACCAACGGGTGGAGGCGAAGGCTGATTGTGTTTTTTTTTCTACGGCTACATCTGCAAGCAGTCAAAGCAGTGTGTGCGTTTGCTTCGAAATACTACCTAACAAAAGCCCTACGCTTAATTTCAAAACTAATTCTATTCAATTTTCAAAACCTGCCGAACTCTGCGGGGCCTATCGATACTTTCTCTTAGCATCTTTGATTCTAGCAAAAATTGCTGATCACTACTGGGCCCCATGATGTTGGGAAGATATTTCTAATTTCAAAACAACGCAGCATATTCCGCCGATTATCGTAATTGGATAAAGCCTTAGATGCGTTATTTCATACACCTTTTTCCCGCCGTTTTTCAAGTTAGTCTTCATAAAATATTTCAATAAAGCAATTAAAGTAATAGATTTTTCAAAGAACTATTTCCTAGGTAACAGTTTTATCACATTTTGGAACCTTTTATTTTCTTTTGAATATTAAAACGATTAGTTACGCTACGAAATTTGTAGTAAAACAAGTTTTCACATTGGAATAATTTAATATGCTTAGTTACTACTTCATATTCCAAACACTATAGCAAATTTAAATTTCAAAGCAAGTACTTAAACAATGTTGCTCCATACTTTCAGTTGCTAGAAAAATATCATTTGGTGAAAGTATGAACACTTGGAATTGTAACATAGTTCCAAAAAAGAACACTGGCAAGCTGTGAGGATTTGATCAGGTTTAATTCAGTAATACTTAACTACAGTTATTTACCGATACCGATTATTTACCGATACCGTTGTGTCAACAGTTTACAACACAAGGTAATGGAACAAGCATGCTCAACGACCTAACCGATAACCATGTTCGAAAATAAGGCCGATATAAGTATTTCATTTATTTTATGTCCTAGACCGTTCGTGAAAAATAACGAGTGTTGAAAAAGTAAAGACATTTTTGAATGAAAATAGTTGTACTATAGAAAAAGTAAGTCACTTTAAAAACTGTTGAAAACTGTCAAATTCGTGGTGCCGATAAATAGGGCCAAAATTTTTTTTAGATCTCTTAGTCCTTCGAAATTCTTATTGTAGATAGTACAATTCGAATGATGAAAGATTTTTTCCATATTTGATAGACCGGTCTGTGTATAACATTGATTAGAGTGGTTTAATTGGAAAGCTTAATAATTGGAATACATACCTTCAAAGACCGATACATAAAAGATTAAATACCTTTTAATTTCACGAATTTTGCGAGTTATTTGACATCCAGGTGGTTTAAGAAGTAAACACTGAAATGCGCGTATCTGTCAAAGGATTAATAAAATTAGAGGAATTAAAAACTATCTAATTTCTTACTTATATGTTTTTATCAATCCGAAGAAAGTAACAAATTACGCATTTTAAATTTTGATCACTTTATTCGACTAACACGGTTCTCCCTAAGCTCAGTAGGTAAAGACGTAGCTACAAAGCCCCCGGTCTGGTCTAGGAATTTTTCGTTAAGGAAAATTTCTCGACTCCCTGGGCATAGCATATTATTGTACTTGCAACAAAATCATATTAATGCAACAATGGTACCTGGCATCGAAAGCTCTCAATTACTAACTGTGGAAGGGCATTTAGAACACTAAGTTGAGAACAAGCAATAAGCTAATTGTGGAAGCAATAACCTTGAAATGCTAAAAGAAAGAAAGTTTTGACAAACAAAATACTTGAAAACAATATAAATTTTATTTAAGTTTTGTTTGGAGGAACTGTGATGAAAGAAAAAAACGACAAGCTTATGAATTTGAAGCAAATCTTTTAATATATAGTAAGCACATGTTAAAAATAAAATAATGGGTTTCGATGGAATCGGATTATTAATTCTTATTTATAGTAAGATACAACTTTTCCATAGCAACTGGAATTAGATCTTGGTTGAAACGAAGGGTCATTAGGTCATCAAGCGTCTCAGATAGCATGCACAAACGATGCTGCTCCAATAACAGCTTAATGCCCGAAAAACAGCGCTCCACTGATACCTGCGCCGGTGATGGTAATAATGCGATCATCGCAAGTTCGTATAGCTCTGGATCCCCATACCTCCGAGATTCCCAATGTTTTAATATATCGGTGTTTGCTGGAAGCCGCTGTTTGGTGTTCGCCAACTCCAGAAGTTTTACCTTAAGGTCCACTTGTGAAGGGCAAAGTTTTGAAGAAGAAGCTTGCTGGCACTCTTTTTCCAGTAAGGCTTCCAAATCATCGTCGACTGAATCGGCTGGCTCTGAGTCAGCCGGTTCCGGATGTTGATCACCAGTCTGAGAGGGTTTAATCGTTTTTAAAATGTTCCCAATCTAAAGCACGTGTTCCTACGTTAGTTAAAAACAGAACGTTATGAGTTGTTAGTCCTTATAACAAGTTTTTTTTTATTAACTGTTTTTTTATTAACGTACAAAATGGCCCGAAATATTTCAGATTTGGTACGTCAATAAAATCGAGGGGCTTAAAAACCAATGTATTATTATTTTTCAATTACTATTGTGTACTAATACTTACGATAGCAGCCAATTTGTCATCCGTTGACAAGTATGGTGTATCCATAAAGCACCATCGTTGATCAAACATCATAGCTGCTCGGAATGCATCGTTATCCATCATTTGCTTGGATCTTCTATCAAGATTTTGCTGAACTGCTTCGGAAAATCTATTCTCAGGAGAAATTTTCTGGATTTGCATTTGACAGATTTTGAGGAATTTGAAAACGTCACCCAAAACAAGGCCATCACTTTGAACGCTCTTTGTGAAGGCGTACAACGGCCCAAATGCAACTACGTATTCCTTAACGTCTGTCCAGTCTTCCTCCGTCAGATGTAGCTCAGCAAACTTTATTCCCAGATCCATGAAAAACGATTCATTTTTGTGCAGGCTGTTCATCATATCGTACAGCGAACCCCACCGCGTTTCGACATCGATTTTTGGAACCGGTACCCTAGCGAACTCGAAGAAGGGGCCGTATTCCATTTTACGGCATGCTTTCACAATTTTTCGGATCTCGTTCAAAATTTCGTCGTCGCCTTTTACTGCATCCTTAGCGACTAAGTTCGCAGTGTGGCCTGTGCATTTCATGCAACATATGCAGGGCTCATCACCTTCTAGCAGGATGTTCTCCACGGCTTCCAGAAATTCATCAACCTCATCAACCCGTCTGAGTCGTTGGGGTCTCCAGACTCGTTGGAGTCGTCAGAAACGTTGAGGTCATCGGGGTCATATACGTTATCGAAGCTGATGAACAACCATCTTCGGATGCGCTGCAGACTTCTTGGAGGGTCGAGTGCTGTAATTTGTTCAGCTCAGAAACACATTTGAGCATGTTCTTTCCATTGTCTGTGGTACATGCATATACATGTGTTATGTCAGTGCGGTACATCGTCAAAATCTCTGCAATTCGGGTTTTTAAGTTTTCTCCTGTCTGTCGTGTTTTTATTTCCATCATAGAGAGCGTTCTTGTTTTCAGTTTCCCGTCGATCAAGACTCTCACATTGACGCCAAAGATTTTTCGGTTATGACGTTGAGCTCCGTCAAATTCTAGGCAGAAAATGTTTTTCAATTCTTCTGCGATAATGCTGCGTATGATTGTGGCAATCTTAGCAATATCCGCTGTGATCGCTTCTTCATATGATGGAATTTTAAGCGCCTTTGCCACAATCCCAATGGTCGTTTGGCATTGCTTGGAATTAAAAAAATTGAATGGAATTGATTTAATTGCTGGCATCTCCACAAGAGAGCTGTGGAACTCGATAGGGTCGACGTAGATAGTCACGGCCTTTAATCGTTTGGCTGGGGATTTGTACGCCGTTTCAATGGAATGGTCTGATTTACGTTTATAGGCAGTTATTCCAATTTGACCTGCAATGTTTGGATGGAGTTGGGCAATGTGCCGCTTCGAACTACTTGTACTGTCTTTCAATTTTCCAGGGCATCCTTCAACCTTACATTTGAACACTTTTTCTTGTTCATCGTAGGTAAAAAAAACGTTCCTTGATGTTTGTCATAGTTTTCCTAGCAGTAAAGCGTAGATAAATGACAAATAAGCTTAAGTAACAATAAATTATTATCATCAAAATATAACAAACAATATAATGAAATTGAATAGCTGTCCGAATTGGTGTGAAATATTTGATTGAACAGGTTTACAAGGTTTTTTTCATAGGCAAATGAAACCATTGCAATGCGTACTGTTTTGATTACAACGAAAAAAAATCATCAAGGTCATATTTTACTTCTAAAATTTGTTCAAACAAGTGCACAGCAACATACAAATGAAACTATATCTTAACTTGTGTTCATTAGTTTTACATTTTTTGTTATCTAAATGAAATTTCTTCGTCTTAATCGCAAATGAAAACTATATTTGAATCATCAAATCGATATTTGAATCATCAAAATTGAAAGTATCATGTTTTGGACAAAAGAATCTGATACTATAATCGGAATTTTGTCCATAAGTACATAAACCATTTATGCACAGCTGTTATTTCTGTGCTGTCATGAATGTATTATTATTGGATTTTTTTTTTAAACATGCAACAAGAAATCTTTTTCCTAGTTTTCTTCTACTACATTTATAAAATCGTATTGTTCTCACAGAAAGTAAGCAGACAGGTACCTTTCTTATATTTGTCCTCAAACCTAGAAGAATTAAGCATCAATTTGAAGGGTCAATCTTAAGAAATTGTCGGGTGGATCAAGTTATAAATTTTCAAAAAAAATTATAACATATTTAGAAATCTTCATTTTTAGGACCTCTCCACCCTACTGACGATTTAAAACTACATTGGTCTTATTATTTTCGATGAGAAACAAACCTACTCATCATTTCCGAGTTCAGAGAGATTGTATATCTAGTTTTCATAGCAACTGTGTAAGGTGTAAACCAGAGGAGATATAGGAAATATCAACAACTGATTTTCACCCGAAACTTAATTTTTTTTTATCTTCATTGATTACTTACCGTTTGGATCGCCGAATATACGTGAATAAACCACTTACGCACAAAGCTATAACACCTCTATAAGATTATTATAAACCGGGGTTGCTGCTTGTGAAATCTCTGTCCGACCGAAAACAGTACAAGTTGAATGTCGTAAGGAGCAAAAGAGAATAAAAACAATCTTTTGGATATGAAGCTGAACCACACGCAAACATAGATGTTTTGAGCACTGCTGCGAGCGCCGCTGCGAACGGGGCACAAAACATGAGCACGAAACTTACGCTCGTGTTCATGTTCATTTCAATGAGTGCATGTGTGCACTTCAAGAGAGTGTGTACTTCATCAATCATCTGCGCTAGGCTGTACCTAGAAGACTGGTGTCGGTATATCAGTAATATATCAGTGCTAAATATCAGTCGAAAATCGATTTAATCGATTCTATTTAGTAGGAATGTAGTTTAATTTTGGCTTGATGCTGGATTCGTAAAGAAAGAACATTAAATGTAAATATATTGATAAAAACGTACAATGATTCTCAGTAAGAATGGATGTGAGTCTCTATCTTATTGCAGAAGAAAGAACCTCGTAAGTATTTTCTCCCTTTTTCTCCCTTCAAATATTTTATTACGATTATTCGTTGCCTAAATGTTAGAACCCAAACAAAAACGCCAAAATATTTTTCCATCAATCAATAGCACTTGTAGTTCTAAACAACATTTAAGGTGACAGATATTTTCCATATTCAAGAATTTTCGAAAACCCTCCATTATGTACCTCAGTTATTCGAGCGTCTTGAAAAATGTACATTCAATTTGTGTGAACTAGTAAAACTTTTCACAAAACAGACGCCAACATCTTGAATTCAAAAATGGCCTCGGACATTGATTTTCACAAAATTTACGCCGTTCGGGAATTTACCATGTTTGCATTATTTATTATGACTGTGTGGCAAGTACAATTGTTGATCCCACCACGTCCAGTTACCCGACGAGCCTCAGCCTCCCCACATTTGTGAACGCGACCGGCCGTATGCGACCACACCCTGCACTCGCCAAGGGATCGCCGAGTGTACAAAGACACACCTGAAAGGCAAGCGCCAACGAGAAAAGAATAGAGGATTGTAAACAAGCGATATCTAATTTGAGCAGTGTATTCAAGAGCTAATCCAAGCTTTTCTTTTACTTTTCATTTTCACTCCTAAATCATTATTATAACGAGGAACCGGTAAAATAGAGTTAATATATTAGATAAACATAAAGGCGAGAGAAATCCAGATATTTCTAGTGATCTAGATTGACGAATACTAGTACACAAAGTTATAGATTTGGTTGATAATCGCCGTAGTTTCACATATTACCGAGAAGAATTGTCGGTGACGAATCACCAAACGAATTTTGTAATCTACTACGAACTCGTCAGAATAAATTTACGAAATTATTGATTCGTCCACCGTCCCAACAACAATCATACGCTATGCCCAGGGAGTCGATAAATTTTCCTTAACGGAAAATTCCTAGACCAGACCGGGAATCCAACCCAGCCACCTCCAGCATGGTGTTGCTTTGTAGCTGCGCCTTTACCGACTGAGCTAAGGGAGGACTAGCAGAGTATTTTACAGTGTTTCTAACTTTTGAGAAACAGAAACTTACATCTTGGATCCCAAAATGGTGTTTTGCATCGATGAAGACTGTATCATACGCCCTTTTTGATCCAAAGGTACCCATATTGTGAGTATTTTGACAGTTTTTCCCACTTTTCACGAAATTTAAGTTGACATATTGGATTCCTAAATAGAATCGAAAATTGATTTCCGGCATTTGACAGTGCATACAAATTTTCCCAAAACACAAAGCCACCATCTTGCAATCGAAAATAGCGTCATACATCAATTTCTGGCCATTTTCTCCAATTGCGATCCAAAAACATCGATAAACCAGGGTATTTGACAGTATTTCTCACTCTTTCCACAACCAAAACCGCCAACTTGGATTTCAAAATGGAATCGGACATCGATTTTCAGCTTTTATTGGCCAGTTCTGATTAAAAAATAGCCATATTGCCGGGTATGTCACATTTTTTTAACATATTACGCAACAGATGCTTGCATCTTAGATTCCATAATGGCGTCACCCATTGATTTTTCTTTTCCTGATCTAAAATTATTCATCTTTAAGGGATAATATACTAATTGAACTTGAAAAAGAAATTTAATTTGATTTTTTAAATAAACGATTTCACCGATTTACACGCGTTTTCCCTTGACCAAATTATGACCGTATCACCCTTTAGTAAAAAATGATAATATAGTATTTATACTCGCAAAAAGTTGATGTTTATTCAATCAACTTTTAGGCGATCTTTGAGGCGATGATGTTTGTATTTTGACTAAGGGAACGTTGAAAAACAACGTCCATATTTTAGGGGAGGGAAGACAATCTAGAATTAGTATATTTTCAATAGGTACATAAAAAACGTGATGAAAGGGTGTAAAAAATACCGAAAATCTCTGGACGTAATTTTTTAATGTTCCCTCAGTGAAATAAGGCTATGAAATTTTTTTGTCGTAAGTGTCAAAATATATTGTGATGCATTTTGATTTATTTCTATCATTCGGAAAAAATCCAGGAATTTCACAAATATTTGAAGAAATAAAACAAAAAATATAGATAAACCAAATACAAAACACAAAAAAAATAACAAACAGTTTATTTTAAATGGACCGCGCGATTTTTTGGAAGTTAACATCATAGGTTTCGCCCTTCATTCAAAACTGCACAAACAATTTTGATGATACTTCTTGAAATTCAACAAAACTACTTCAATGGAAATATACATCAATTATAATTTCTATCGATGGTCATGAACTGTGAAAAATAATTTCGTGATTTCATCGCAACAATATTCAAGCATATTTATGGCTACAAAAGTAATCGATCAAATTAGTCCGCAGTATTTCAGGATAACTAATTAGTAACCTATTAAAAGTTAATTTATAGTTGCTGTGTAACAGCTATGGTAACGTTACATTTAAGTTGTGTAGTAACTTGTTTCTAACTTTGTATTGTTACATATTGATTACTCAGTAACTTGTTATGTAACATTTGATTGTTACACGTTTTGCGTTTTTTGGTAACACAACTGTTATATAGACAGTTGCAGTAATTTTGATTTTACATACAAATTCGTTACATAACAATCGCTGCGACTTTAATGTAACAACATGTGCTACTTGGGAAGAGTCAAAACAGGAAGGATCACGCATGCAAAACACAATTGAAGACACCAAAAATTAATAATTCAGAAAACGTCCCGGAAATTCATGAAACATCTAAAGATTTTTGGAGCATTATAAAAAGTTTAGGAAACATTCCAAGGATTTTTCCATATTTTAGGGAGCTTCCTAGAAGTTCAGGATTCTTCCCAAAGGCTCGAGAAACTTTCCAATAGTTCAGTTAATATCCCCGAAGCTCAGACTACTTAAGTTTTAAGAAAAACTTAAACCTAATTTTTAATACCAAACTAAAACGAGAATCAAAAAATTAACTTAATCAACACCAACTTTTGAACAAATTTAGAAATTGACCAACATTCTTGATTTTTTCCAATTTCTTGTAAATTATTAAAATATATGTGATATTCTACTCTTTGTCATGAAAGATGTACCATATAACTCTTGGGAAGCTAAATCTGTTTCTCAGAGTTATTTACAGAAAGTTGTTACTATAGTATTCCATAGGTGATCAGCAAACTTTTTGAAAATTAAAACAAGTTTCCAGAAACGCAGAATTTTTCGGCAATTTAATGGACTTCTCTCAAATTCCGCCACTTTCTTCTCTAAAGAAAACGAGCAAACTTCATGATTGTCTTGAAACTACCAAAAAATTATTCAACTTTCGAGAAGCACAATCAACTTCTGTCAACTTCATAGTAATCCAGTTCTGGAGTTCAAAGTAATTCAGAAAATAGTTTTTAAAGAGTTCGTTCAGTTTTTAGAAGCTTGTATAAGCTCTGATCAATTCACGTAACTACCGAGAAGTGCTAAAATTTTCTTAAAGCTGCAGAAAATGCAATTGAAAAATATAATATTTAAAAACCTTTTCTGGAAACATCAAATATTTTTGAGTTTATCTTCAAGGTATCATTGATTTCCACAAGAAAGCTTATCAAAACTGCCATGGTAAAATCTATCCTCTTCCCCAGAAGAAAAGCCTTAATATCCTGATCCCCAGTAAACCTGCACAACATTTCTATGCAACAGGTTTTACTAAAATGTATCTGTATGAGCAATTTTCGTCAGCTTATCTTGACCAATCTATCAATAAACCGAGTTATTAAAATATTTCTATTCGGAATCGAAATTTGTCATCAAATTTTCGTAAAATCCACAACATTCATAATTCCGGGAGCTTCGAACTAATCAGCGTTTTTTTGGAAAATACAGTGGCTGTAAAAAAAACTAAGAGAACCATTCGTTATTCAGGAATGAAACGAAAAAACAATTCGCTGGCACCGTGAGCAACTCGAGGTAATTATCAGCATACGAGACAAGCAACACCACTATATGTCTGGCGTCAGAATCACCAGCACTAAACACGGCCACTTTGCTCAATAAAGTTGGGTTTTTGTTTAGTAAAAGCTGAAATTTTAAAGCCTGATTCAAAGTAAATGTGGACGCATTCAAGTGATCATAACTCAAGAATTGAACAATATACACGGTTGATCAAAACGTCAAACAAAATGGTATTTATTCAGCTTTCAAGCGATTTATAACAAATTAGTACATTTCAGCGTTTCGAACGAATTGTCGCACATTACTTGTGATCGATTATCTGCACAGTCGCTGGTGACACTGTACCGGCGAACTCATTCCACTTTAAATGCACTTCTTTATCGCATCCTCGAAGGTTTCGCTTGACAATTGCCCAATATTTTTCGATCGATCAGAACTCGGTCCATTCGGAGGATTAATCTCTTTGGCGACGAAATTAGCATTGTTTGCAGCATACCATTCTAGTACCTCCTTAGAGTAGTGGAAGCTGGTTAGAGCCAGCCAAAACCTAACACATTTCTTGTGTTACCAAATCAAGGGTAAAATCTAATTTTTCAGACAGACTTTAACATAAATCTTCGACATAATTGTTTGAAATGTTGGTTTAAGGCCACAACTGCAGCTTCCTTGCCAAATCATAATTTTCCGAGCAAACTTATCAGTAAAAACCAGTTGCCAGGTAAAATTTTCGTTCGGGGATTTGTTCATAATCCATTTTGACATATGCTTCGTCATCCATTAATATACAGTCATCAAATTTCGTCAAAACTCGTTCGTATAGTAACTGTGCTCGCTTTTTGGCCACTAAATTTTGTCTCAGGGAGCGATTCGGATGTTTACTGGCACAAAAAGACTTAAATCCTGAGTGGCGAACCAGCCCAGGCGGCTGAAAGCCACTTTAATAAAAAACAAAGAAAAATACTTAAATCCTTCTCTTGAAAGGATGTTACGCACGGTGGAAAAATTGGAATCGTATTTTTTTTTACCAAATCACGTATGGAGACACCACAATTACAATTGGTACAATTAAAATTGGTATTATCATTTTATAATATAACATCCCTTCGCTATTTTATCAATATTCTATGTCATTTTCACTGAAAAAATGTAGGAAGCATTATGTACGACAAATTCTACTCAATAAAGCCTTTCCCTTATTCACCAAAACTATATAATTTATAATCATTGCTTTCCTGTTTCCCATTATCATTTATAGATCCAGACCAATAAGAGCTATCGGACTTTTTTTTGTCTGGTTTTACTTAATCTACGTTTTTAGAATTATTCATGCTTATGTAAAATTTATTGCTCATAATTGTTTGCTGTTTTCAGCTTTTTCAAGACTATTAGGATATTAAAACATATCTAATCTTTTTTTCAGTTACAAACCAGTGGATAACAGATATATATTATACTTACATTTATTATGTTATTTGACTATAACTGTGAAAACAAATTCTTAATAGATATTAATTTTATCGAAGCTGCAACAGCGGAAGTCCTTCGATGGCCAGCTAAGTTACGGATATATATTCTACTATAGTTTACTGGCTTGCTCGTATTTTTATTTTACATTATAACGTCAGATTCTTATTTTATGTTGAGATATTAAATGATATGATATTATCTATGATAATGGTGATGATTTAACCTGTCTTTCAGCTTTTCCAGGACATTTGAGATATTAGGGCCTACCTGTTTTTTCTTTTCAGAGAGAAACCAATGGATGTCTGATGTATTCTGTACATACATGTTTACTATTTCAAAATGTATACTAGTATTTATAGTATAATATTAATAATACTATTTTCATTATATTATTGTATATTACTTATTATCATATTAAATTTTCAGGATGTGGAATATCAATGTTGTATACATGTACATGTATTTTCGTTTTATATATTTAAATTTTCTTACATATCATGAATATGAATAAATCATAGATATTATTAATTGAATACATTCATGTTTCATCATATATGATTTTATGTTTAGGTTGCTTCGGGGTGCAGTGCAAACTAATACATGTTATTGCTCCCAAGAACCAGCAGAAAGGACATTTCGACAAGCAAAGTATACAGTTTTGAAAACATACAGAACAGGCTATCAATTTTTCCGTCTCAAATTACATACTCCTTATATATACTTATTTCATTTATATATTTCATATTTGATATATATATATATTGCATGAACCTGATTATATTTCATTGATTTAAAACATATAAATTTTGGGATGGGAGGGTGCATCAGGGCATCATTGAAGTTTCAATTGGACAATGGAGTGGATGGCCAACCGGAGTCTAGGAGGGGATGTGTCTATCATTCATGATTGCTACATTCCACTCCAACAGTTGTAATGAATTTGACGCGCCTTTCTCAAACAAACCATCTAGTGGAAAGCTTAATTGAATTGCGTATTTTGTTATTCGTTTTATTGGATCATATTGCTGGAAGGAGATTCTCTTATTCCCGCAGGTTTCGCGTAAGTGTCTCTGCTTACGGACCTGCCCAATCCTTTTTGGCCCTTCATACAGCAATATGTTGAATTTAGAACGGTAACAAAGCATGATCTTTCTGTTAAGTGGAACCGCATGCAGGGCAAGGCCCACGCTAGGATGGTGGCTTCCTACATACATACATTAGGCTGATGAAAATTTGAAATATTTGCTCCCCTAAGCTTAATCGACGCCAATTGGGGTCCTGATAGTCCCCAAAAAATTTTTAACACATTTGGTTTTAATTTGGCTTTGCACACGCTATTCAAAGTTTGTATGGGAATTAGTATGAAGAATCTCAAACTTACATTTCCAGATCCCTAAAATCTTGATATTATGTGCTTAAACCAAATCTTATATACATTCATATAGTGTAAGTTGTCAACTATCAAAATGCCGAAGATACCTGACATGTAAATTTTATACAAAAATAGTTATTCAATAAAACATAAAATACACACTTTAGGTATGAGAGCATGAGCATGAGCATATTGATCACCCGTGGTTTGCTACTTCGTTATTGATCGAGACCAGCTGAAATTGCACAGAGAACCAACAGAATGTCACCTGGGAGTAGTGAATCATTCTCAATGTGCAATTCCTGGTGGTCTCAGTTTTTGGATCAATACCGACGCTGGCCACGCCCGTGTAGATCAATTAGGGAAGGGAAGGAATGTTGGTTGGATACTTGTTGCTGCAAGAGGCCGTATATACTACTGCACCCCCACAAGTATCTCAGGGAAGGAGTTTGTTAGAGGGAAAGGGTTTGTTCGTAGGTCCATCTTGGTAAATGGTGATTATAAGTCCGTTTTTTAATTGTTTAGTCGTTTTCGATTTACTCTCCTATCAGCCGGCTGACTAGAGATGTGGAATGAACTTATTTAGGTTTGAATGCTGATTTAAACCAACAGTAACGATGCTATTGGGGACACGCGTGTGGTTTGTTTTAATGTAAAACACATATAGTAGTTCTGTGGAATGCACGCTGCATGCAAGCAGAAAACAATTATATGATCCAAAGAAAACAATTTTTTTGTTATAAGTTATATTGTCCAATTGTGACACTATCTCCTCTTGCATTCGAATCCGGAACTACACTTTACTTCATTACTCTGAAACACAATTGATGATCGCACGCGGAGCTTTGAAGCGCATTGTATACACCAGACCACGCGCGCTTAAGCAAAACAGATATCAACGAAAGCTACGGCTAGGATTACCTTCCGCGGAAGCTACCATTTGAGCCATATTTTTATTCTTGTGAGTCTTACCGCGTCTTACCACTTTTTGTATGTCTTAAGCAAGCATCACACCAGCGATGCCACTGGCAATAATAAATGTACAATCAACCCCGCCGCCAGGAAACTCGGCCGAACTGGAGCAGAGTCGGAGCGTCCACGGGCAAGTCGTACGACAGATTTGGCAAACCGTCTCACAAACCCGTCGCACAACCTGTCCACAGACGCCCCGACCCCACGTCAACCCCTCAAACCACGCTCCATGTATATGTTTTGAAAACTCTTTTGTAGTATACCAAACGGTCAAGACATTTTTTTGCAATTAATGGAATTTTCCCTACCGCACAATATCCGCTACGGGAGGTAAAACTATTCTGGTATAAAAAAAGAGTAAAAAAATTCTTAGCTGTAATCCAATCAGTTCCGTATCCGATCAAAAAAGCCCGATCAGGCCACCAGCAACGAGCAAAACCCATCGCCACCAGCTGAATACTGCACGGGTAATGTTAAATCTACACACTTTTCTCCATAATTGCTAGTTGAACAAAATCACAGCACATTTTAAAACACGAAATCACCATTAATTAAATCCATCTAATTAATTTCAAAATGCTAGATAAAACTGTAAAATGCTAAAGTGATTTTACACCGTTTTGTAAAAAGTTTGTAAAAACTTTCAGAAATAATCCATCAGAAAGTTGATCAAATATGGGCATTTATACATGATTTTTCAATTGCCATGAACAACGCGTTTGTTTACATTTTGTGACTTACGTCCTTTTGAAAAAGTACTCGAGAATTGAAGAATTCTCTAAACTTGAAGACAACGCCTTGGGCTTAGACACGGATTAGCTAGATTTGGCGGCAACTTAGGTATACATACCATTTTGAAGCGGTTTCAACGCTAACTTTTACTGCGGTTTTTGTCGAAGGCCTAAGAAGTTATAAAAACAAGATGTAAAATAAATCGCTGACTATATGAGCAACAGGGTTGACTTTGAGAAAGATGTATAATGTCATTTCAATGATTATCACAAAAGCTCAAAAACATTTGCTTTTGCTATTAAACAACCATGCAACAATTACTTTCTCTAGATTATTATCACGAAAGTCTTCAAAGACTATTAATTCTACATTTTCAATTGAAAGACCATTTGCCCTTTCATAACATATTAGCGGTAAAGTAATGTCGAGGAATTCTGAAGGTAATCTATCGTTCATCTCGTGTTTAGTTCTTGGAACGAGTACTTGAAATTGGAGCAGCAGAAGTTTGTGTGTGTGTTTATGAATATTACCCAACTTCCACTGGATGGCAGCAGATGATGGATAAAACCTTCATGCAGCAATTTTTAGTATCTTTGCTTGCAAAAAGCTTACATATATACGGAAATTAAGAGGTGACTGCTCATTCGCTTCTTCAACACCTCATTTAAAAAACGGAAGCAGCTGGAAATTACCCTTCTATAGGGTAATCTCCACTCCAACACGTTCTCGATGTTGGTATAATCATGGATGTATCAGAACTTCCAATAAAATGACATAAATATAAGAGACAATTTGTATGATTTGATCAAAAAAAATTTAACTACTTACTACTGCCACGAGTCCCACAGAATACCATTTTAGGTCAAACAAACTTGCCATGAAGGACAAATTCCAATCATAGACGAATTCTTTGATAACAGCCTGTCCAATCGGGTGGATTCAGGGTCCAATCTGTCTTTGACTAAAGTTTCGTTTCCCGCAAACAGGTTCATCTTGAAATATTGACGGGAGAGACGATGTTCCTGCGAAGCTCTTCGTGGTGCAACCGCAATGCAACTTTTCATAACCAAAAACTTCGTCACCGCAAAAGTTTTACACTGACTTCACTCACAACTTTTCACTGATACTAGTAGATTGAAAAATATACTTAAATCGTACGTAAAACTAACATTATAATTATTTATATTCTATAACTTGACAAGACTGAAGAAAATACGTCTGCACCGGTCAAACACACAGCCTACTCCCCATAAAATACACACTTTAGGTATGATGTTTTATTCTTATTTTTGTTTTCTTATTATTTATATGTTTTTTATATTTTATATTCATATATTTTATGTATTTTATTTTATTCATATTATTATATATATTTTATATATTTTATATTTTTATTTTTGTATATAATATGTATATAACATTACATATTTTTACTTCTTATTATTATATTTGTTGAATAACTATTTTTATATAAAATTTACATGTCAGGAATCTTCGGCATTTTGAAAGTTGCCAACTTACACTATATGAATGTATATAAGATTTGGTTTAAGCACATAATATCAAGATTTTAGGGATCTGGAAATGTAAGTTTGAGATTCTTCATACTAATTCCCATACAAACTTTGAATAGCGTGTGCAAAGCCAAATTAAAACCAAATGTGTTAAAATTTTTTGGGGACTATCAGGACCCAAATTGGCGTCGATTAAGCTTAGGGGAGCAAATATTTCGAATTTTGCATCAGCCTAACATACATACATACATACAAATCACGTATGGAGACACCTTTCACGTACCTGAACACCTTTCTCCTCAGCTCTTTGTCCCTAGTGCCACTTTTATGATGGATGCACTGTGCTTTATACAAATACTACCTTTATTCAAATCCCAATCTCGGAATCAGCAACCGAAAATTGTTTGCAAGTTCTGATTGAACCACGTAAAACCCTTAATTCCATTAATTGAATTTTCATCTTTGTGTGGACTGGAATCCCTGAGCATCGTATGTTGAGAATGAAATGTTGCATTTTTATACTTCACACACCGACAGCATTTGAGTAATTGTTGAAATGTGGTTTCACCTGGCACTGCCAAGTGGAAGGAGGCGAAATATTTCCACTCTAGATGAATTGCGGCTGTTTCTATTATTGCCCATGTATCAAATGAATATTAATTACAACGTCGTCATCAATCGTACCGTTTGCTCAAACCAACGCATCGAATGTTACGTACTCTTGACTTGGCTCGCTGGCGTTTCGATTGTGCCACAAGGACTGACCGCCTGCTTGCTACAAACCACCATCAAGGAGAGCAGCTTTTCATCGAAACCAATATTGCACTGCCGAGCCTTTGTGTGTTCGTGTGGGTGAGTGTTTCGTACGTGCAATCATCTACCGTGTTGGGCTCTGCCCGAATGGAACTACGGAATAAAGCGGGTGGGCTCACTTGGTAGGTAATTGTTCTCCAGAGATTATGGTTTCGATATTAATATGATTTTGCAATTTGGTCTTCGTTAAATGATACGGGGTTTCGGTTTCCGACTATGACCAGCAACAGTTGAACCGACTTGGTCAGTAGATTAAAATTGCTAGGCGATGGGAATGAGATTTGCCACGAAAGGGCCTCAAGGCGATCGTTCGGAATTAGATTTCTTGTGGTTTCGATGAAAGGCGATGATGATTTGGCTTTCTAACGGAACGAGATCTCTTGAGGGTCGAACAAATCGAATCTCGAAATAGGTGCTTTTGGGGAAAATATGTCTATTTCTGCTTAGGAATATGTGAGTGTTTCATGTATTTCTTCTTGAGTCAATGTGCTGCATGAGTCAATGTGCAGAGTTTTTTTTTACACAAAATTTAATATTAATTGATGCCAATAACCATTTAAACAATGTAGCATTACTCAGCCATTAGTGAGGTTATTTCCCAATCATATAAACCTATAGCAGTCTAAGATGGTAGAATTGCAACAAACAAACAATTGAATCTGCCATCCCGCCAGCTAAACCGGTATATTGAAAATTTGTATCACAACCTGATTCCCGGTTGTCTTCTAGGAAACTGAAGCAATTTCGTTTTTTATACCCACTTACCGCCTACCCTCCCACTTCAAGAAAAGGATGAACTCCAAATTAACCTTTCGCCTTCCTGGAACAGTATGTCGTGAGCAGAATCAAAATAAATCCCCAAAAACTTCCATCCTACCCTCACGCATACACCGTAGCATCCCATTAGGTCCAGGTAGCATCTCGAAGTTTGTATGCAAAAAAGCCGGAAATATGCGTCCATTGGGGTACCGAAAAGCAGCGGATAAAATCTATTAGGCTCTTGATAAAGAGATATTTACTCCGAAAAAAAACGAGGAGACAACTCTGCCCGGTGCCAAAGGTTGAATAGAAAATTGGGAAAACTTTTAGCCCGCTTCCATCTAACGAAATTTACGCCCAGATTGACTTGGGAGCATATTTTTCCTTGCTTTATTTGGAGCTAAGTTGGTAGATGGGAAAAATAGGCAAAACTAGCCTTAGGCAGCGAAAAGGATCTTCCAATTTGTCTTTTTTTTTGTCTTACGGTGAGGCAGATTTATGGCACAGTTCCCGGCGGAGATCAAAAATTGTCCCCGACCGGCTGGTGAAAAGTTTTAGTCCTCACGTAAATAGTCACAATATATTGTACACCGAGATGGTGTGAGAAGATGAGTTCAGATTCTTTTCCAGAGTTAATCAAATAAGGTTAGCGGAGTTTTATAATGTCAATTTACTGCGCTACCTATGAGGGAACAAGAATTTTCCATTATGAAAGGAACGTGTGCCAGCTTCGACGTAAATTCAGTTATTTGACAACAACGCTCTGATGACACTTGACAAATAACAGGGGTGCCAATTG
The DNA here is from genome assembly GCA_034211315.2 of Aedes japonicus. NCBI lineage: Eukaryota > Metazoa > Arthropoda > Insecta > Diptera > Culicidae > Aedes > Aedes japonicus. Next base: position 128,737 of record JASCZW010005535.1, read on the forward strand.
CACGAAGTTGTTAAGGTTGTTGAATTGTTATTCATGTAACTCTGACAACTAGAAGGATATTCATTTGTCCAAGAAATGTGATATGTAGAACTTAACTTCAGAAATAAATTGGTGATGGTGTACATTATTCCAACCATTTTTAAAGCGAAGACATCGATAATCATCGAAAATTGTATTGTTGTTCTAAACGTACATAATAGGATAGAAGATGTAATTAGCGGTATTAAAAATGTTCTATTGAAACCTTTTGACTTAATTGAACGGATTTATAAGCATTTTAGGTGTTTTTTTTTAATAACTTAAAGCTGTATTGATTGACATGTAAATTTTTACCTGCATTGGAATTTAATTTACTTTGTGTTCCTCGTTCCCTCTTAAGATAAAAGATTGTACTCGAAAAAATAGACCACAGACAAAAATCATCAAAACCGATTGTTTCTTCCACAATATTAGAGTTATATTTAAAACAGTTGAATAAGACGTTAATCCTTCTTTCTTTAAAATTCTCGAACTTTCATTGGTACACCCGCCATCAGGTTCCATGCGATATTCTCAGATACGCCCGCCCTGACGATTCTCCATCTTCCCTTGAAATCAAAGGTACCATTTGTTTTCTTCTTAATTTCTAAGAGTTTCCGCTTAACTACATCCCAGGTTTTTTTTTCTATAGGGCGTAGTTCTGGATAGTTTGGTCGAATGGCTGTTTTTTCACGTTTTTGACTTCTTGTACCTCATATCAGCACAGATTTTACATAGTGACTAGAGGCAAAATCAGGTCAAAACAGAGCTGGAGAGTGGCTTCTGATAAATGGTAGCAACCGCGTATGAAGACATTCTTTCATTGATAGTCATTGACAAACCTTAAAGGTTGTACGGAATCAAATTGCACCACTTGCAAATGGCTGTAACTTTTTACCCGTTGGATATTTTCTATTCAAATATCAAGTGAAATTAGTTCAATGTGTATTTGTTGACTCAGTGTAAGTGTCAGTCGCAGATGTACAAAAGTCGCGAAGATGGAGTCGGAAGAACAGCAGCGGTGCAAAGAAATTTCGCACGTACCCCGAAAGTCCGGATCCTTCTCATCGTGCCTTCAGCAGAAAGCTAGGAATGGTGCATTCTACGGTGTCTCGTGTTTTAAATCGGTTCCACGTACGTTTGACCATCTATCTGAAAAAAAGAGGAAAAATGGATCTCCTTATAGTTGAGGATCACAAGCGCGTAGGTCAAGCTTTCAAGAGGAATCCCAACAGTTCAGTTCAAGATGTGGCGAAGAAACTAAATCTAACCAAAACTTTCGTGCAAGATGCGAAAAAACGTCAAGGACTACACACGTAAAAAGTCCAAAAGGCACCTAATCGCGATGAACGGCAGAATACGGTAGCTAGAACACGTGCACGGAAGCTCTACACCCAAATGTTGACGAAACCATATTGCCTCGTTATGGATGATGCGACGTATGTAAAAGCAGACTTCCGCCAGCTTCCAGGGCTCCAGTTTTCACTACCCATCAAATATTAGATGTTCTCAAGTACGGTAGGAAGCAGAAGATGTCAAAGTTTGCCAAAAAAGATATGATTTGGCAAGCAATCGTGTGGAAAGCGGAGCACCCCATTCGTGACTACTGGAACGGTCAATGGGCAGGTGTACCTAAAGGAATGCCTCCAAAAGTGTCTACTTCCTCTTCTGAGGTCACACGATGGTCCTTCGATTTTATGGCCAGATTTAGTCTCGTGCCATTACTCGAAAGAGGTTTTGGAGTGATACAAGGCTAAGGAGGTTATTTTCGTGCCGAAGCATCTCAGGCCCCCGAACGCACCGGAGCTGAAGCCAATTGAAAAGTACTGGGCCATCATGAATCAGGAACTTCGGAGGCATCCTAAGGAAGTGCAATCAGATGAAGATTTGAAGAGAAAATAGATTGCCACGCAAAAAAAAGGTGGTCCAAATGTTGTACAGAACCTTATAAGTAGTGTAAAGAAGAATGTTCGTGCATTTGGATATGGAATTGAAATGGAATAAAAAAACATGAGAAAATATTTATAACATGTTTTATTTTACTCCCTGAAAGTTTGAAGATGATTGGTTGAACGGGTGAATTTTGCCGAATATTTGTGTGAGTCACAATTAGATTCCGTACACCCTTTTTTTGATAGTGCCGGTAGGAACAAAACTTTTAGATTTTCGAGTCAAATTAAAAAATTCTCCGAGAATTTGAACACCTTCTTTGTCCGAAAATGCTCGGCAACGGCGTTTTTTTTGCATAACAGTATTAAAAGCCAGGTACGCTGTTCAAAGTCCTCGAGTACGTAGGTTTCGTCGCCCATTATGATACAAGAAGATGTTTTCAAAAAATTGGTGTAAAGCTCCTTAGCACGACTTTCTTCAGTCAAATTTTTCTTATCATCACGGTTGAGCACCTTTTTCACTTTGTACGCTTTCAGTCCTTGCCTCTGCTTCACTTTTTGTACGTATGATTTTGACTTCCCAATGCGAACCACATTTCGCACAGAAAGATTCGGATTTTTCTCAATAATGACTACGCCCTGATTGTCTATTTGTCGGGAGCATACTTATCGGTTTATATCACTTCCAACCTTCCGACCCACAGTAAAGCATTGGTCAAATGATTCACAAACACAAATTATGGTACTTTTTGGTAGTTTTAGTTTCTTGGCAAGTTCGCGTACCGATAAATTTGGATTTTGCTGCTGTTCGTACAAAATGCGTGTGTGTCCTTCCACTTGATTCGACGAAATAAAGAGGGGAGCTTCAACTGTCATATAAGTGAAACGTTTCAGTGATCCGTGAAATATTTCAAAATCTAAACAAAAAGAAAAGTATCCGAAATTAAACGTGAACACGTTTTGATTGGAATAATTCGATGAAGACATGTCACTTTGAAGCGGGTCCAGTTACGGATATGTTTCTTCACGTAATAATCTCCACGAAGAGGCTTCTAGATCGCTCATCCGACCACGTCCATGCAAACGTTAAAGGTAGGGAGGATTTTCTATCCACCTTAACAAGGCAAAGGGGACCCACGTAGCCTTTTTTTTTGTTATTTTTTTTTTTTTTGTTGGGGCGTAGAACCTCTGTGTCCATTGAGTTGAACTTTTGTGGTATACTCCTGTTTACAATACTAATTCGCATCTTAAAGCTAGATCACCATTTTTCAAGTGACCAGCCTAAGACGCGTCTCCCAGTCAGGCAAAATTGAGTTTATAAAACCCATCACCTTCCCAGGATTTGCAGTCCAAATTTCTTTAGGTTGCATATAGTCACTGCACAGAAATTTAAGTCTGCTCTTGTACACAGCATCACAACTGCAAAGGTGATGTTCCGAGGTTTCACGTTCCATGTTACAGAAACGACAGATATCATTCTGAACCTGGCCAATGTTTTTCAAATGATATCTAAGTTAACGCGGGGACCATCCAACTTTCCAACACATCATCACCCGTCACCAAAGAACAGCTCATCAATATCATAAACAACGTACAACCGTAAGCACAATCGACATCTAGCTCATCGAGGTCACCGGACAGCAACCAGCCAACGCACCACCGGATAGCAACCAGTCAAAGCACCTAGGACTTGCCGACGCAGCACTCGACAACAGTACAACAACACGCGACATCGACTTGGACTACGGACCCGACCACCTGAGCTGAGAACTCAGGACGTTTAGGGCCATTGGTAGGTTTCAACCAATTTCAATCAATAAATAAAAGCATTATTAGTCTTACCTTCATCAAGTGTAGTTCAGTGTTTATTTTTAAAAACTTCGAAACTCCATGTGAGTTCTTAATTTCTACTCGGGCAATGTCCGGTTACCAGGCCAGTATAGGTACAAAGAACTCTCTTATTGAGCTCCAGAAGCTTTTTACTAATTGTAACATTTGAAATTATAAACCTTTTCGCCTGAGAACACTTTGTGGTGACCATCCAATTGGTCATCACCTTTTGCTCTTCCCAAGATTTTAATTCCATTTTAATGGAACAGTATGATATACCGCAGATTGGTTCTGGGCCAATAAACTGTGCATTTGAACCTTGTTTAGCAAGCTCGTCTGCCCTTTCATTGCCCTCAATGCCACAGTGTCCCGGAACCCAGAATAAATTTACCGAGTTCTCTTGGCACACCTTTAGCAATGAAAGAATGCATTCCCAGACAAGTTTGAATGTATATTTATAATCACTTAACGCTTTGAGTGCCGCTTGGCTGTCTGTAAAAATACAAATATTTGCATATCTATATTTTCTCTTCAGACAAACGTTAACACATTTTATTATAGCAAAGATCTCCGCTTGGAAAACCGTTGGATAGTTTCCCATCGCCACTGAAATTTCTACCCCAGGGCCGAAGATTCCTGCTCCCATTTTTGTTCCAATTTTTGAGCCATCTGTGAAGAATTTTATTGAGCCATGACGAACAGTGGGGTTTCCGACTTCCCAATCTATACGTGACGTTTCACATATCTTGTAAGGGATGTCATGGTTCGTAGTCATCAGTAGATATCAAAGGAAAATGGAAATGAATGGTTGAAGAGAATAGTTAAACAAAATGCCCTGTTTGGTGTTCAAATTATTTTTTAATTTAAAACGGTCGTTTGGAGCCTCTAGTATAAAAAGGTTAAACGATGTTCCATTTAACTTCAAATTGTTGGGACTTTACCGTTTACTATATTCCTTTCCAACATCATGTGATCCCAGTAGTAGCCAGGAATTTCTGGTAGAACCAAATATGCGAAGAAAAAGATTCGGTTGGTCTGATAGCGTCAAACAGGCTTTTAAATTGAATAGAAGCAGGGTATGTGTCCCTTAACTCAGCCTATTATGCAATGATCGATTACATTTTTTATTATAACTCATACAGTTTTTAACCTGTGCGCGAGATTCAACTAGTAAGACACTTGCTAAGACATTTGGTAGTATGTAAAGTTACACAACTTTTTTTATAAAGGCAGAAACATTCGAGGGATATGGGTTCAATGTCGGTCTATGAGTACCAAATCGGGTCAATTCATGGATACAACTTCAATCCATTCGATGGATTTATCACTAAATGCAGTCTTTGCACTGTTTTTTCCCTATGTTCCTGAATTAGGGCATTGCTAGCTGTATTCAATTCACTTAATACAACATTTCACAAAACAAACTAAAATAAAACTGCCTCGAAACAGTTAAATGATGTTCACATATGCTTTATCTGCCATTCAATAATGAAATCATTATAATTTCCTATACAATGATTTTGTTGCTACGGTTTGTGTTAAGATGAGCCACTTAAATATAAACTAATAACAACATTTTTACTACGTTACAACACAACAGGCCATAGTTGGGAAAATACAAAAAAATATGGGGTCTTCTATTTTCTTGTAAAATTATTGTTATTTTAGCAATGTGAATAGTTAGTTAGTAACGTGTAACTATTTTCTGTACATTCAGACTGCAGTATTTGCTGTATCGATTCAATTAAACCAAATTTAGATCATTTGAAGATCGTGTAGATCATCTGTTCAAAATCGAAAATTACGCGGAATTGAACAACTTTAAGTTGATTAATATTGTCCCAATTGCTTCGGATAACATTGGTCATTCTAATAACAACATGATTTTGTACCCATGCCCTTACGCTAAATTTTTCAAACATCTGTTTAATTCCAAACTGCCGTACATTGACGAAACTTTCAACACTTTCTCTTCAAATCTTTCATTCTAGCAAAACATTACTGTCCACTCTTGGTGCCTCATGGTGATGAGCGAACATCTCCGTCTACACCATAATCGTTACTCCACGCACGGAGAATACAAATCATAACAATTAAAAGTATGATTTTGTTGATTATCGCTAAATTAAGGACACATTTGGAGCTAGGCTAACATAACATCCCCTGACCCTATCGAAAATTGCTTAAAAAAGCAGTTTTTCCAACGTTTTGCTGTGTTTAACAACTTCAAAGTGAAACACGGTAAGGTGTTGTATGCTGATCCTCTTAACAGCATGTTTTGACGGAAACCCCATTCCTGTCCTGGACATTTTACTGAATCTGATTCATGCAGCACTGTGTGTTCAATAGATTTAAGAACCTTTTTCAGGATACCTCACATCAAGATTTTAGTACATTGAAAACGTACTTAAGTGCGAAACTACAGAATTTTACACTTTAACACTTTTCAACATTTCTTGTATTTTAGGGCCAACCGAATGAAGATCATCAATAAAAAATACGAATGCTTGTGGTATTTTTCATTTACAAAAACATACACTCTATTATATAAATATTTCAAGGGAATGGGAAGGACCACCAGCGCACCCGATTGAAGCACTCTGGATGGAGAGAGCGGGAACGCCAAGTCCTCATTGCTAACAGTTTGTGAATAGAACGTGCGCTCTTCTCCCCGCTCATTACGGCATCATCATGTTAGATGGCTTGCTCGTTTGACCAATTGTTCAATCTTGTTGTTAGAAGGATATTCTTTACATCTCTTTGGAAACGTATAAGTGCTGGCCCTGCTAAAACATGTCACCACGTAGGCTATTCTCTCGGAGCAACTTGCTAAAAACACTCCTGTGAGGCATGATCGGACTTCGGATATTGATATACGTATGCCTCGTTATAGGTTTTAACTGAGAATAATTGAGGTTTTAACTGAGAAAGAATGGATAATAAACTATGTCACAGAATTTGGGTCACGTAATTTAAACAAAGAATGATGGAATAGATTAACTTTGGATTGGACTTGACACATGTAAACCATGTGTACATTGTTGGGATATTATGGGAAAGGACATGGGAATTCAGAGAAGGTAGTATTTCTACTACACCTGCACTGCATGCCAGGAGTCCTGCAGGCATAGATAATCCTTGCACTGATGATGGGTTCTTATTATGACATCATCATACGATAAAAAAAGATAAGATAAGATTAGATAAGATAGGATAAGTGACGAAAAAATTATAAGGATTTAGGTGTAGTGTCGTTTTATAAGCACCCTATTCGGTCTATTCGGTGATGCTACTTTGTTTCATCTCTAAGGGTTTTTTTTTTTAAAGAAATTTAGCCTTTGAAATGATTTTGACGTACACTCTTAAAAATAATGAAAATTACCTGAGCTGCAATACACTCTGAAAAATAATTAAAATTACATGAGCTGCAATAGACATAAGATTTAAATTTCGTGTCACGTAAATCGATTAATGGCTGAATTTTATGAGCAAATAGACGCAAATCCAAAAATAATGGTTGTCATTTAAAAGAAAATACAATATGATGTAAAACAATGCTTTGTGATGCAATATCACATACAGAGCTAAAAAATATGTCATGCAGATTTAATTTCATGGCTCGAACACTTAATATTACACGACCGTGAACTGACAGATACCTACACGACTCATTTGTTTGCATAGAAGTATGGAAGTTTGCAACAATCGTTCAGTATTGACAACGCACTCTGCAGTATATCTCTCTTTCCCTCCGATGATTGACGCAATTGTGATTGAAGTATTATTTTATCATTACTTCAACACATTCAATAGATCAGAAAAGTATATGTTTTATCGTTTTTTTTTTAAGTACAGTATAGTTATGCCAGCGTCCATGTTGAGGATAAAATAAATCCTCGGTGGAGCGTCTATAAAAAAAACACTTTAGCGATTCGGTTCTTTGGTATATATTTCTGAACAAAAACTTTAATCAAATAACTCTTTCTAATTGAACTCATAAGAATTATAAGTATAATTAATAATTTCTAAAAATATATTAACATTTATAAACAAAAGTGTTGTGACTTGAATTTACGTCATGACATGTAAAATTGATTGTGCAGATTTTGGTACATGTAAATTTGAAAGAAGACGTAAACTTAAGTCTTACTAGCCGCTTCGTTTGGGTGCATCTAACAAGCCTTAATTTTACATGAATTTTTCTAAGTGTGTGAGCGTGTTGGCTAAATGCATTGTCTAGAATTATTAGCGATGATGCGCCTTCTCAATTTACCACTTACTCCAGAGACTGTGAATTTAGTGAGTTTAGTATGCTAAATGTAATTATTACCCATCAGTGGACATGCATCCAGACGGTAAAACAGTTATCAGTTATTATTTTATAACGTCTAATGTATATCAAAAATGATTTTTAGGCACTTAAACGTTAATTCAATTGAATCAATAAATAGAATTAAACTAACGAAAAAAACTACCTTAAAGTAAAAGCCTCATTGCTAATCATGTCTTTTGGACAAGAAGGTTATGTGTGCAATAGTTGGCACATCAAACAGAAAGTGTATTCTAAAAAGTGAAAGAAGCATCAATTAAAGTACCATCGCCAGCACCAGAAGAAAAAAAAACGGATGGCAAAAATCGCTTTCACAAACGGGAAACGAAAGAGGTTAATTATAGGCAATAATCTCAATAAAAGCATCTGAAAGGGCGATAAATCGTACAGGCACTTTTCGTCGCCTTCGACGGTTCGCCTTCCTATGCTGCCAGGCGAGGGATGGAAAAGATTCCTGATTCTGTTGGTATGTAGACGACCGAAGGGTTCATTTTGTTTTTGCAGCTCGCAGAACAGAATGGATGTCCAGCCGAGGAATGTCGAAAAGTGCTAAAATACAGCAGTGGAGAAGATTTATCGACGATTGAAGTTGTGCTTCACGGCGTCGGAGGGAAGGCTGAAAGCTTATCTTTGATCTTTCCATTAAGATTGTCACTCGTCTAGTTCTCTCGTTTTTTTTTCGGGCCTGGTGTATAAGGATTCGAAACAAAATTTTAAGTTTCTTGCAGTATCAAATAAGAAAAATCATCGAATGTACAGAAATGTGATGAACTAAAATGCAAATCGTTATTAAATATCTTCTTACCTTTGCTTCAGTTGTAATTTGTGTACAGTTGAAATCACAACTCCCTTTTCGAACTGATTGCATTTTTTTACTCTTGCAAATCGAGTTACGGGATGGAATTTTCCGAAGACAGAGATGCGATGGTGCCAGCACAAAGGAATAGGAAAAAAGAACCATTCCAAGTGGGGCTCTAACTAATTGAGCAATCAATCAATTATTCAGCTGCAATTTTGCCATCTCAAAGAGCTTGATTGCTTTTCGGATGCACTTTTTTATAATTCGATCGAGATTGCAGCAGTAATTGATTTTCAATGCGGAAATGGATATTATTTTAAAAGCACATCTGATGATAGTGTACTGCTTTCTCTTATCTTAATTGAGGGTTAAGGTTGAAGTGGTCTTGTGTTGTTGTGATACTTAAGAAGGATGGTTTTTGTTTCAATTGAGGTAAATTTAGTTAATTTGTGCGTCGCATGATCTCAAAAATACCACCAAAATGTTTCCTGATTATATTGATATTGACCGTATTTTTCATACGCCTCGTGCAACATATTACACGTACGTTACCGTCTCAAACGTTAACCGCCAATTAATTACCCTCTAACCGAGAATTTACGGCTGCTACTGAAATGATATACTGCAGCAAATTAAATACTGCTATCATGGTGGACCAGCAGCGTTCAGAATACAAATTTGCATGCAAGTCCATATTTATCAACAGAGACAAATATATTTCATAGGAAATACGTGCAATTTGTGCAAATTTGAATAATTTTATTGTCATGGCTTAACGACGGTGTGTAGAAATTTTAGCAACACACGTTAGGAAGAATGTGGGAGAACAACTTTCATTGTCGAGCATGTTCCGTTGATTGGGCAATTACAAAATTTAATCAACGGTAAACATGCAAAACTAGGCAAACCGGTGAAATGACAACTGAAATACTGGTATGTGTACTTGAGTTAGGGAAACGTTGTCAAGTTTTGCGTAATCTCTTTGTATCATGTTGTAATATTTTTTACAAACTGTTAATGTATAAAAAGCGGGAAAATGTCACCCGCCTTTGCAATCTTCTTCATTCAAGTTCAACCATTGTTGTAACTTGTGATCGAGTGGGAATGTGTCGGTAAGTGCGTTTTAAGCTCCCCGAGGGGCAATTCTCAGTCAAACCACTGTCAGGTCGAAGAAAGCATTTCGATGTTTCGCGTATTTTACAACTGCCTTACTGAGGAAAGCGCACGTTGCGTAATACATGGAACAGAACATAGGCGTGAGCAGCCATTTTGATTGGATAAAATGTTTCGAGAGACATTTTTTCAGTGTTGAAAAATAATAGAACGAGGAGTCACCGATGGTGTCGGACGAAAGGCAAGGTGGCGATATCCTTCCGTGCCTTGGGCTGGGATTTTAATGTGACCGGCTAGATGGTCAAAAAGTATTCTGTGTTTCTGGTTAGCGGCCAAATGGTCTGACACTAGACCAAAACATGTACTACCACAATTTGGCCAACAAAACCCCTCCAGACAAAGAGAATCATTTTGAACCGAAGTAGTGCTTAACCCTAAATATTATTGTTTGGATCATGAAGGTCTCTAAAGCTGCTCCTCACCTAATACTTTAAAATAATGTGAACTTATTTAGTAACGCCTTCTTGAGTAGTTGTTTATGGTGACTTCCCCCTATGGCAATTTGCCGTTTAATGCACTAACTAGAGGAAAAATGGTTTTAAAAGTCTTTTTCAACTGACCTAGATAAGATTATAAAAATGAGTTCTAAAATGAGTTTCAAAACAGCCTTTTAAACAAACCTTAGAAAGGAGTAAAAGGAATTGCAGAAAACAAGGGTTGAAGATCGTTGTAAACAAACTGTGTAGATTCGTAAACCTGACTAGTAATTGAAACCTATTGGCACCTCTTGCTGCCGTAATAAACCGAGTTGATATATAGTGGCTTTCATAAAACTTTAATAAAACTTAATAACGTTGGATCGTTTTGGTAATGTTACTTAGGAGGTCTGTTTACCCCCTTTGCTGGGGGAGCCTCAGAAACTCATGGCTGTTATCATTATCCGCAATAACAAGTGAGCGGAAATAGACAAATTCGTCGACTACCTCGAAATCATCTTCGTCGTTCGTTACACTGCTTCCTAGTCCGGATCTGTCGTGCTTGGTATGCCATGACACGGTTCCGCATGACCTAATTATCTTCAATGCAATCTTCACTGCTTCCCGCTTCGTTCTTATATGCTGCTTACCCATCACATTAAATTTCATATCGACAATAATCGACAATGCAAGAGATGCCATTATCTTGACGAAGCCCTCCCTGCGGTATTTATATGGGCCCGATATTTCGATATCCTCATAAAGCACTGGGCTCCATCCAACGAAGCATTGATTAGACAGTTCCTCTTCCACAGAAAGTTGAAAAGTGAAAATTTGGTCCATTGTAGACTGTCATTAGGTAAAGCCGGCCTGATAACGTCACGAGAATCTATTTGCTAGTGACGGAAGTCGCCGAATGATGATATGTGATAGCACTTAAAAGGTGGAATTATGGACGGTGATCGCAAGATAGTTGTCAGAGCAAAGTTTATCGGCTTTCTTGTAGATCACCTCACAATCATCTGTAAGGATTCGTTGAGTTCGATCGAGTTTTTGACGTAGGACTACGTCTTTGTTCTTAATACAGGGGTACACGTTGCGAGTACAAAAATTTGGAGCGTCACGAAATATGCTTAAGTTTTGAACGTTAATAACTAAGTCATTCCTCGAATGATTTCCGAAATTTTTGCCTCAATCGATCGGAACATTTTCTACGCTTAGGTTTCCCATACAAATGAAACGCATATTTCTGCATAACGCCAAAAAAAATTAAGTAAATGGAACCAAATTTGACAGATGAGGGTTTTTGAAGGAGAGAAATGGTGATTTGAGACTCTTACGCCTTCTGGAGGAGAGGGGGGTGGGGCTCTCAAACAAATGAAGCAAAAATGTCTGCATAACTCGAGAACTCATAAAGCAAATGGAATCAAATTTGGCATGTGGATTTGTTTGAAGGAGAGACATATTTCTATGGTGATTTGAGTTCATTCTGCCCTCTGAAGGGCGGGGGGGTGGGGGGGCTGTTGCGCCCATGCTGATTTAAAATTTGTTTTACATGAACACATTACCGCCATTGTTGCTATCACAGTGTGTTTCACTTAAGTCGATAGTGTTTTATCAACGATGTTTAGCAGGGAGTTGTTCAATGAGTTCTGTCTATGTTTGAACCATTCCTACAATACTACTATTCTGAAATTGCTTGTATCTCTTTGACTTTAAACAATTCTAAAAAATACAAAAGTATATAACATACATAATAACATATTACTTATTATTGATCTCTTTAATAGATTAAATAGTCTTATCTACATTTAACCATCTCATCTAAAATTTAATGAATGTAGATATCAAGACAGCCTATATCAAACAATCAAGGTTGTAGTGCGAAATGTTTGGTTTATGGAAATTAGATTTGGAACGAACCGTTTGAACAATCAAGCGATCTAGATTGCACATTGCTTCGTAGTCCTACGTCACCTTTTCGTACAACCCCATTGGGCTGTACCTTGTAGTTTTTTTCATTTCTGAGAATAATTACTTGATAAGCGTTAGAATATTATAATATTTGTCAGCAAATAGGCTAGCATAAGGAAAAAAGTAAACGTAATAATTAAAATTCAATAAAAATCATTCATAGGAGACATGAAGGGACCATCAGGGCACCCAAGAGATGCATTTTCGATAGGATGGTTGGGGCCGTTTCCTCCCTATCTTTAACATTTTTTGTTATGTGGGCTATTTGGTTTATTCCTTCAAACAAGGATGTAAATTCATTCCTGTTTGTTGCGAATTCTTGGTCCATTCGCCGTCATCCCTATCGCTGAACTGGCCGGCTTGACGTGCCGCAAGAGCTCAATAGAGATTGTTTGTGAATACTAAACTAAGATTCAGTTCCACTTTTTTAATATCAAATTAATTAGTTTTTCTACTCTAGTTATCTACACATATTTTCAGCATTTCAGCATGGAAAAGCTGGTTGGCGTAACCTGAGCAATGTCAACTTGACAAAAGGGAAGTGAGTGGCTGCGACTGAAGATCGGTTTCAAGCAGGGTACATTGTCCATTCTCATTTAATTAATAATTTCAGTACGCTTCGGGGCATGTTTGCATTTCAAATTACTTTTGCATTTCAGTGTATGGAGCAGCATGACAATTTAATGCTTGGAATGCTCAGTTTGTTTTTAAGCGTTCCAGCATAACATTTTCATTTTCATTTCTGAACTTCAACTACTAATTCAAAAAAGACACATTCTAAAATATTCCATTTACATATTTCAGAAATCATCGAACCAGGCTCTTCGATCATTTAAACTGCTTTCATCGATCTAGAGAATAGTCTGTTGATTTTAAAAATGAAACAAATCAAATATTTTTTCATTGAATTTAGCTTCGTTGAAAGGACGAATTTTCTCTGCTTTTCAGCTTTCACAGGCATATTTGGATTGTAATACATATCCAATTTTAATTTTGCAGCTAAAATCCAGTGGCTGTCAGTTATATTATGTAGTATTCTATTACGTAAATTACAGATTTACAATCAGAACAAAGGGTAAGGCTGGTATACAGGGTACCAGACAAAGTGAAAGCTAGATGAGGGATTCATGGTTATCTAGCCCAAGTCGTGGATGACAAGTATGCTTTCCTTGATTGAAATCACCAGATCGATATCAGTGAAGATTTAATTACCTTCTGACAGTCTATAGTGAGTTTGCTAACCCTATTTTTAACAAACCACCAGACAGAAATCCTAATGTGTATTGCTTACTGTTAATTTCCGATAATAAGAGCGTCTCTTTGGAACGAGATTCTCTATCCTTCCAGTGGGTTTCATGTAAATGCTTCTGCTTACGGGTCCACACCACCGTTTTGGACCTTCATACAACGAAATAGTAAGGATCACAGGTATGCACAGTTGGATCTTGCCATAAGGAGGACCTGCACGCCATGGCAAGTCCTGCACTGGTGGTGGATTCCTATCACATCACATCACATAACACCACGGTTCCGCTATTCGCCTTCATATACGAGTATATAATTAGTTATAAAATATTAAAGTTTGGATCAAATCACTTTTCATGTTATTTCAGTGCTAGAGACATGTGCCAGAATCTTTGCTTTTGTTTCGATTCGTTATGTTATTTTGACAGAATATTCTAAGGTGTGTTGGTGTGAGTTACATTATTAGGGGCGAATCATTGAGGTTGGGATCGAGCTTGGAACCGGTGTGCTTGAGCCAAAAAATATATTCATTGTTTTATGACTATCCAGTCGTCGATATTACTGTAGGCATGATTTGGTCCACTGCTGAATAATTGTTAAACATGCTAATCATAACAAAAAGGAAAAATAACGTGAGTTTTGAGCGAAAAGAGATTTAAATATCTTGTCACGTAACGCGGGAAATATTTCGCTGACTAATGAACGTATGTCTGTTCATAGTGTAAAATCAATTTTTGGTGATACTGGTAGCTTTTAGATCGAATATGGTGTCGAAAAAAGAGCAAGTACAAAAAGCAATTGCGTGCGGTCGTAATGAAAATCCGGATTTGTCAGTAAGAAAACATGGAGAAAAGCTGGGTTTTCCTGCAACTATCCATAACGTTCTTAAATCTTTCAAAACACGTTTGACAACAGCCAGGAAGGCTGGGAGCGGATCAAAAACGGATCTCAGGAACCACCAGAAGGAATTAAAGGCGAAGCAAATATTGCAGAAGAGACCAGATATCTCAGTTCGTTCTGTGGCTAGGAAAATAAAAATGTCCCCAACTTTGGTGCATACTTCCATGCACCGGCAAGGTATGAAATCGTTCAAGGTGACTGGTGGCTATTTACTGCACCGAACTGTAATGGTAAACAAAATGCGGTGGCAAAATCCCGGGCTCACCAGTTCTATCGCGAATATTTGACGAAGTTCTCATACGTAATAATGCACGATGAATCTTATTTGCTAGAAGACTTACAGCAGCTCTCCGGAATGTCTTATAATACATGGAACGGAACGGCTTAGAGGAGCAGTTCATGACGAAGAAAAAGGCAAAAAAAAATTTGGTTTGGCAGGCAATATGCAGCTGTGGTCGAGGAAGCCAAAGCTTCATGTTGAGATTTTCATTAATGAGTCCACGTGGTTTGTGAGCAGGCTCTAATGATTCATTAAAACATCTAATAGTAAAGGGTGTTCCGGTCTATAAATTTGGCCAAAGAGGAATGTTTGTGAGTCAATCAATGTTTTTTATTAATTAGTCAAATTCTTTTTCTTTTCCAAGTTCAGTTAATACAGAATCCATGAGAAATATTAAGCTAAGCTTCTTTTTGGCTGAATACAAATTGCCGGCTCTTTTGCTAAACACCTGCCATAAGATTTTGTACAGTCTCCGTGTCCAATTTATTCGCCGCAGAACGCCAGTTTGCCTTGAACTGTTTCTCGCTCATAACAGCTTTTTAAGTCTTCTTAAGGTTCCGCTTGACGATGAACATTGTTCGATTGGGCGGAGCTCTGGCGTGTTGTGAGGGTTTTTGTCCTTGGATACCACTTGAACGTTGTTGACAGCATACCACTCCATGGCCTTTTGTCCGTAATGGCAAGATGCCAAATCCAGCCAAAATAGAACGGTACAATTGTGTCGCTTCAGGAAAGGCAGTAGATGTTTTTGTAGACACTCGCTCAGATAAATTTCCTGGTTGACGGTAAAGATGCCCAGATGCCACAGGTACAGATGGCCTGCCACACCAGATATTTCTTCGTGAACTTTGGCAGTTTAAGCTTGAAAATATCTGCCACCTGTCTCCGTCTGGTTGCCGTATAAAATTCCTGTCCTGGAAGCTGTTTAAAGTTTGCCTTGACGTAAGTTTCATCGTCCTGTACCACGCTACCAAACTTCGTCAGCATCGTCGTGTACAACTTTCGCGTTCGTGCTTTGGCCCACGTGTTTTGTTTATCGTCGCGATTTGGAGTCACCACTTTCTTGTAAGTCGACAGTCGAGCTCGTTTTTTAGCACTATCCACGGTTGAAGGCACCACTCCCAGCTTCTTTGCGACATCTCGGACGAAGAGGTTGGGGCTCCGCTCGAAACAGCGGGTAACTCTTTCTGTAGTCGCTGTGACCTCCAGCTTTCGATTTCCCCCCGATTCAACTTTCCTGGTTGTCGAAAAACGTTCACTGAATACTTTTAATACGTTGGTAATAGTTGATTTAGCCACATTCAACAATTTCGCCAACTTGGCGTGAGAGTAGCTTGGATTTTCACCATGCACGTGCAAAATTTTGATGCGTTGCTTCTCTTTCTTCGACGACATTTTGATAACTGAAGTGCTAATCACAAAATCAAAATAGAGGCATGATGCTTGACACACACATCTTCAATATGAGGGGTGTGCAAAATTTGTTAATGCATGATGAAAGGAAATGCGTCAAGTTTAAGTCGACCAAATTTCGATTGAAACCCCCTTGATATTATTAGAAACAGTGAATATTACGAGTGATGTTATCCTTTTTGCACGTAAATACTTGAAGATATAGAACAAAATATAACTTATTTGATTGTTTTATTTGATGTTTTATTTAATCCATAATTGAATTCTTATGTAATAAATAATGTCACTCTCCAATTCAAGATTCAAAACCTTCCATTTCAACAACCTCTATGATATATTTGGTAACCCCAATTCTATGTCCGTAATGCGTTGAAAAATACCCACTTAAATGAAGACTGGGATGTGTAGTTTTAAATTTACAAAATCGTTGCTTTTGGTTTTTATCAACCTACTTTTAACACGGTTGTTTCAATGCGTCATAAAAAGTTACATGTATAAATGCGTTCTCTTTCTTGATAAATTATGAAACAATTACTGCGTGTGAGATGAAATGCATATCAGTTTGAATTTCATTACTCGTAAATTTAATTCTCGCAAATTAAAGATGCAGACTTAAAATAAGGCATTTTTGAAGGTATACGAAAAAAAAACGAATTTATTTCAAATTCAACCCAGCATAGCACATGGAGTTCATTTGCTTATAGTTTTCATTAATATAAACATGGCGACTTCTAGCATCCTCAACATATTTTTGATGATGGCAAATAACTGGGTTTTGCAATAATTTAATTTAAAAATCTACAAGCATTTGGAGATGAAGCTACAAAAATATTCCTACAGGATGAAATAATGCTAATATTTACCATTATAACGTCGTAAAACATTTGTTTTGTAAATTTTATATCGTTTCAGGAAATTTTGTAAAGGAAATATGAACTTAATCCTTGAGATTAATACTGACATAAAGAAGCATTCGTAAAAACATTAACCGTAAATAGTGACAAAAAATGCAATTTGAATTTTTTTAATGCAATTTAAAGGTATGCCAAAACCTTATTTATAAAATATCCCTGGATTTCTCTGGAACATTCCGGTGGCCCCAGGAATCAACATTGTGTCCAAATGTCCGCTTTAAGTTTAAAGAAATGATGTGATGTGATGAAAAAAGAAGAAGAAAAAAGTATTGCAGAAGAAGAAAGAGGTGTCACTCAGCATGTTTTGGATGAAAGAAAGCTCTGACCGCATCGAGACCCCTTCAGAGAAATCTGTTCCAGGAAAATAGCCATATCTCGGCCATTTCAAGGCCGACTTTTGAGTTTTTGCGTATTTAGTTGAGAAAAATATTTCTGAATGGCATCCTGTACAAAATTTCACCAGAAAATCGCCATGTGAAATGTCCCCTCCGGAAACCCAGAATATCTCCGGTCTCCGGTAACCATGGCTATTCTCGTTGCTGCTTTATAAAAGAATTGAAATCGGTCAATATTTCGTGGCCCTAAGTGAGAGCGCCCTAAATGTATTAGGGTGTGCAATGTTGCCGGGTGGTCTGGCACTGGTTCTTTTTGTACACAACCACGGATGGATGTCATCATTTCTTCTTGAATAAAACTTGACGATTGATAATACTAACCAGCCGACCTGACGGGTCGGTGGTAAGAATCTGACTCTCTTTATTGAAACCATACTTAAACTTAAACCTAAACAATGCCCTACGCACTCTCCTCTTTCATTCCTCAAACGTTCTCTACTTAAGTTCAATACTAAGTCGCTGCGTTTCATACTCGAAACAGTTTCTTGTCAACAAACTCACTCAGCTGTTTAAGCCAGCTGGTGTGATTGTGACCATGAAAATGTTTTAAACAAGTAGTGTGAACTCGAGGAGTGAACTCTTCCTTGATTACAACTCTAGGTGACAAATCACCCAGAGGTGTGTAAAAAGGGGCCTCTGTGGCGATCCGTGATGGCATAAATGAAGACCAGATCAGTTCGCCAGAAGGGCCGCTTTTGTTTATTATGTATATTAATGGCATGGGGCGTGTTTTACGATTTTGCGACATTGATCTGCCTGCAGATGCCACAGTAGTGTGATTCATTGCAGCTTGGGATTTAAATGATGCCGTTTTAAATACTACCGAAGATTTTCTAAGTAGAGAAAGGGTGTTTCGATCAAAATTTGGTCGAATTAAACTTGACGCATTCCATTCATCATGCTTCAACAATTTTGCACACACCTCATTTTGAAGATGTGTGCGTGTAGCATCATATCTCTGTTTTGCCATGCAAGTGTGTGCAAACGGTTGGCAGCACGCAGATTCCTCGAAACAAATTTTAGCTGTGTGCTTAGCGTTAGCGCCTCGGCAGTCGAAGCAACCGTTGGGTCTCCCGCAATAACTCTTCAATATGGGTGAGTCAATACCAGAGAATGAACTAAGAACTCCGCTGTCAAGTGTTCTTTTCTTATTTTCACTCGTCATCGGACTCCCTCTCATCATTCTTCTTGGTTTTCATACGTTATATGAAACAAACAAAGCCATGCAAGTGTATGTGAGCGACATTTGATTCAATACTGAACCGCTTTACATTCCATTGCGTTCAACTTGTTAAAAAGGGCTGGCTGGCTGTCTAAAGCCGCCACGCTGGCTGCAGCATTTCAATACTCGGTTTCTGATTGAGAACCTTTTTTGTGAGCCATTGAACTTTTGGACTCCAATCTTATGCTCAACCACTAATACACTGCACAACCTCACGCACACATTTTTTCTCCATGTTAAGATACATAACGATAAATGAAAAAAAAAACATGCAAAATTGCATTACAATCTTACATTTTATTTTGGGTGTAGTAGCAATTGTAAATGTTTGTCCCTTGCGCTGAACCGGCCGGCTTGACGTGCCGCAAGGGCTCAGTAGGGATTCTAGGACCCGAAGCTAAGAGTCAGTTCCATTGTGGTTATATCACATCAATTATTTTTCCACTATAGCAGCAGCACATCGATATTGTAGATATACTATTCTTTGTAATTTCAGGTCATCCAAGGAACTTCAAGTATTTTTAAATAATTTTAAATATATTTTGTTTTTTCGGTGGTTGTGATAATTTATCTAAGGTTAGTAGTGCATGAGCGGGCCCGTCTACAATTGCAGCAGGATCACAATCTGTAGATATGTGAATACAATTAAAATTGGTATTATCATTTTATACTATAACAACCCTTCGCTATTTTATCTATATTCTATGCCATTTTCACTGAAAAAAAATGTAGGAAGCATAATACACGACAAATTCTACTCAAAAAAGCATTTCCCTTATTCACCAAAACTATATAATTTATAATCATTACTTTCCTGTTCCCCATTATCATTTATAGATCCAGACCAATAAGAGTTATCGGACTTTTTTTTTGTCTGGTTTTACTTAATCTACGTTTTTGGGCATTGTTCATGCTTATGTAAAATTTATTTCTCATAATTGTTTGCTGTTTTCAGCTTTTCCAAGACTATTAGGATAATAAAACATATCTAATCTTTGTTTTTTCAGTCACAAACCAGTGGATAACAGATATATATTATACTTACACTTATTATGTTATTTGACTATAACTGTGAAAACAAATTCTTAATCGATATTAATTTTATCGAAGCTGCAACAGCGGAAGTCTTTCGATGACCAGCTAAATTCCGGATATATATTCTACTATAGTTTACTGGCTTGCTCGTATTTTTATTTTACATTATAACGTCAGATTCTTATTTTATGTTGAGATACTAAATGATATGATATTATCTATGATAATGGTGATGATTTAACCTGTCTTTCAGCTTTTCCAGGACATTTGAGATATTAGGGCCTACCTGGTTTTTCTTTTCAGAGAGAAACCAATGGATGTCTGATGTATTTTGTACATACATGTTTACTATTTCAAAATGTATACTATTTAGTATTTATATTATAATATCTTACTATTTTCATCATATCATTGTATATTACTTATTATCATATTAAATTTTCAGGATGTTGCTAGGTTGCTTCGGGGTGCAGTGCAAACTAATACATTTTATTGCTCCCAAGAACCAGCAGAAAGGAAATTTCGACAAGCAAGGTATGCAGTTTTGAAAACATACAGAACAGGCTATCAATTTTTCCGTCTCAAATTACATACTCCTTATATATATATACTTATTTCATTTATATATTTCATATTTGCTATATATTGCATGAACCTGATTATATTTCATTGATTTAAAACATATAAATACTGGGATGGGAGGGTGCATCAGGGCATCATTGAAGTTTCAATTGGACAATGGAGTGGATGGCCAACCGGAGTCTAGGAGGGGATGTGTCTATCATTCATGATTGCTACATTCCACTCCAACAGTTGTAATGAATTTGACGCGCCTTTCTCAAACAAACCATCTAGTGGAAAGCTTAATTGAATTGCGTATTTTGTTATTCGTTTTATTGGATCATATTGCTGGAAGGAGATTCTCTTATTCCCGCAGGTTTCGCGTAAGTGTCTCTGCTTACGGACCTGCCCAACCCTTTTTGGCCCTTCATACAGCAGTATGTTGAATTTAGAACGGTAACAAAGCATGATCTTTCTGTTAAGTGGAACCGCATGCACGGCAAGGCCCACGCTAGGATGGTGGCTTCCTACATACATACATAGTAGCAATTGTAAATGTTTGTTTTTTGTACTTCGGAACTTATTTTTACGTCTTGTCATGGAAGCTATCATTTTGAATTTTTATGGCGAAGAGCAGACGAATATGTCTGTATAACAACTTCTTTATGTGCACTCTAGAAGATTGCCTTGGTTTTTTTTAAAGAGTGTAATGTAAATGCACTTTTTTTCATTAAATTTTCTAACCAAACATAACTATTCATGTTTAAAGTAGCCGATAGGAGAAATCGTTCGTGGATTGTTATAGTCTTTTAAGTAGCTTTTCTATGCATTTATTTGTATAACTTTGAGAAAGGACGTGAATTTAAGTCTTAAGCCACTTCGTTTGGGTGCATTTAAAAGGAATAATCTTTCATGATATATTCATAAATCTTCTCAACACTTCTCCAGCTTCTGAGTACCGTCCAATGTATTGAAAGCAACATTGAGAATTCAAGGAGCCGATTATTGGAAGTATTTCTTTGAACAGCAAACCCTTCGCCTACCTTCGTCTGTGTATTAACTCCACCATGTGTGTAGATGGCGAAAATTACTCCATCCTACCAAATTAGCCGTTAGCAGCAAATATGCGTTACGCACACCTTTCGGTGGGTTCATTTGCTATGTTGTATAGGTGGAACGTAGGAAAACTTTCCAACTGCTATGTTTGCCTCACTTCAAGCAGAAACACACGGTTCCCGACCGAATCTCAGCTCATCGGTTGATAAACTTTTCCAACACCTGACTCCACGAAGCTAGTGTATCGTAACAAATCGGTCCTTAAGCCGTTCCACCTTGGCGTGCAAGCTAGCTGGCGGAATGATTTTTTGTCTGTCAAACGACTTTGACAGCGGTGGGATCGCACTGATAAGGGTTATACAAAGTTTCCAGCCTGCCCCCTCATTTGGGTAGCAACAGCAACATTCTTTCGCTCGATTGGTTTTGATTGTTTTCGGTTTATGGATGTGGCATTAAACCGAAAGTAGAAAAAAAAATTAGGATATTTTGCTCCTCGGATACGATGCGGTTTACCCTCAAAGGAATTTATCCAACCCGCATAGTTTGAAATGTGTCCCGACCAGGGTGGTGTGTGCGTTTTCCTAACAAGTTGCGGTTGCGGTTTGTGGGATTATGGAAAATTGAAAGAATGTTTATCCCATGTTCGATAAATTAAGACTGTTTGATGTTCGGAACTCGATTGGGAGCATTGTTTATTGGTTAGGTAGCTTCCACATGTTTGAATTTGTGCAATCATAACGAACAACGATGCGAATTATTTTCGAATGAAATCCACGATCAAATCCTTCCCATAACAATGAATACGGACAAATACATGTCTACGTAATGAGGAAATTCTAACGGATACTATCCCTGTGGATTCTATTGCTTTTGCATTGCGCTGCTGCAGTAGACAATGGCACGATTGCATTCAAATATGTGTTGTGCGCCCAGTTTTGTGCGATGTCAAACATTATGAATAAACATCGATAAACAGCGAATAGCCGCCAAAGTAGCTCTTCTTGGATGTTTCATGCACACGATTTGAGCATCTCCGAACAGCCAAACGAACCATCAACGAACATGTCAGAATAGATTGCACCCACGTTCCGCCCTGATAGCACATCGAAGGTGCATGTTTTCGTTGCACAAACATGACACAACAGCCTACCAGCAGATTGGAGGTTATGATTGCTGAAAATGAACCTTAATCCATTCATATTGTTGTTCAAACAAGAAAGCCTAGCCTCGTAAACAGGTTGGCACATCGGTTGCTTTTCCACTTCGGCTCCATCAAGTAAGATCGACTACATTGGTGGAAGACGGTGAGTTGGATGTCGGATTTTGTTACGGTTTTTATTCTCAAATTTGGCACCGATGTTTGTTGATTGTATTTATTGATATAAAATCAACAAGTCACGTAAAGTTGAGATGATTATGCTACATGGTGCTTATTTCAAAACTCTTTCTTCAATGACAGATGAATACTTTGACAAGCTTTGCTCGAGTTTTAAAATTTTGTTGCTGATATCGTTTTTTAAATACAACCAAATGTGATTGCGCTATTTTCATCGACTAAATCCTTACCTATCAAAAATGTATGAATATTCATTGAATTGGAGGCTTGTATCGCGTATTTAATTTTCTTCTATCCTTCATCTTCTAAAGAATACATTCATCACGATCACGTAGAAGGTTCATGTCTTCAAGAAAATGGTTCCACAGGCCAAAAGCTGTTAGAAAATAGACACATTTGTTTGAAATTCTGTCACTACATGAAATGTCGTTTGTTTTCCGTCGGACAATTTCCTCACACCGTTGTGACAACCACCGACGCCAGCAAGGTGACTCCACTACCTGGACCCTACATATCACACTCATCAACACATGAGCCGGGACCAACGACTTTACTTCCCTTCTGAAGGAAGACGTGACCAGATTTTTTCCCCTCAGAATAACCAGCGACCTCCACTGGCATTGAATCCAGACTCACTGTGGTGCCAAGTGGCAGTCACGCTTACCACTACATCACTGACGCCAGATTCCCAAATTTCTCCTCCGTGATTTCTTCTAAATGGACATTATGCGTTTTTTGTATAGATCGTCAAAGTTGCCAACTATTCCTTCCTCTAAGTTTTGCGTTATCTATCGACATTCATAGGATATTTCTTTTGATTCTTATGTTAAATTGTATTTTTGTGAGTCGTGGATTAATTTTCATTGTTCTAAATACATTCCAGCGCAATAACCGATCTTAACTTCCTGTGAGATTTGTCACGAGAAAATTCAAAAACATACATGAGATTTAAAACTTCAACTTAAAAATATTTCGACTTGCTCGAACAAAGGTATTCAATGATATATTTCGGTCACTGCTGTTTCGTTCAAAACGCAAGCTGCTTCCGCTTCCGAGGGACAAAGCGACGATCGTTTGACTGAACATACATAGTAGGCCGGTGGAATCGATGGTAATTTTATGCAGAAAAAATGTTAGACGTCAAAAACATCAGAAGTAAGCCCGAACATCCAACCGCCAGCAAAGAATTTAAGCTCAAGAATCGATTGGAAGAGATGAAATTTTGGAGATTGGGCGCCGGATACTGAATGAGCTGTCTTCTTACCTACTACTGTAACAGATCCGTCCTCTCCTAGGTGAGTACCAGTATTTACAGCTAGCTTCCAAGCTTGGGGCGGCGAATTTGCTTCTTGTAGTAACACAACCATCCTTCCTTCAGGTTCGGAGACCGGATGGTCCACTTTCCCTGGGATTGGCCCTGGTGAGGTACTCAGCCGACCATCGCTTCCAAAAATGGTCTCTGATGATTTGCAGGTGCTTTCAACGACTTGTTGTGTTTCGAATGTTGTCGTACAATGGCTCTGGAATTGCTGACAGCTCTCTACCGATTGAAAATGACCAGGCGTTATGGCCGAATGTTCCGTTGGATCACTATTGTTCGCAAATAATGGCCGGGAATTCAGAATAGCCTCTATCCGCGTTAGAACTGTGACATATTCTTCGAAGTTGAGCGGTGTATTTCCTAGTACACGTTTGAGGTGAGTTTTTATATTTTTCACTCCTGCCTCTCAGTATCCTTAAATGTGGAGCTCTCGGTGCGATAAAACTCCAGTTGATCTCACGAGGCTCAAAAAACTGATTCATCTTTTTCAGAGTCTATTGATCATAGCTCCTTCAAGTCTTTGTTCGCTCCTACGAGATTTAATCCGTTATCAGAGAACATTCAGTTAGGATATCCTCGGCAAATAGTAAACCGACGAAAGCTTCATTTATTTATTTTTTTTTATTTTTTTTTATTTGACGTCAATCATGTGTAGACCTTTTGTTACAGTTATTTTTACATATTTTGTCACTCTTATATCTACATAAATATATTTGAAACAGTATTTGGCTTATATACTAGTACATTTATGAGCAGCTTTTTATCGAATATCATTAAAGTATTGCTTTAATTTACATTTTGTCGTTGTAAAGTCAATGTTTTCGCAATGCATATTGTATGTTGCCATCATCCGATTTAAAGGTCCAAATTTAGCATAATTTGTACGATGGTGGCTTGGAGTAAAAACATTTCGATTTCGTAGTTGTCGACTTGGTATGTAAAAATTAAGTTTTGATAAAAGTTCTCCAGAATCAATACGATGCGAAACGATATCGTTTACAACTGAGACCATTGCAAATTCTCGACGCTCTTTTAATGTTTGGATGCTGATGAGCATACAACGAGCTTTATAAGATGGTAAAGGAAATCTTGTCCAACCTAGTTTTCGAAGGGCAAACAGTATAAATTGCTTTTGAACTGATTCTATTCGTTGTTCGTGCGTGACGGAAAAAGGTGACCATACTACGCTACAATACTCAAGTATTGACCTCACATATGCAACGTATAATGTTTTTATTGTGTATGGGTCATGAAAGCTGTAACTAAATCGTTTTATAAATCCTAGCATGCTACTTGCTTTACTGATTATTGTGTTATAGTGGTCAATGAATGTTAGTTTCTTATCTAAAATAACACCTAAATCTTTAATTCTTCCGCACTTTTCAACTGCCTGGTTTCCTAGAGAGATTGTACAGTCTAATGTATTCCGCTTTCTACTAAATGATATTGATTTACATTTTTGAACGTTTAGCTGCAAAAGGCTTTTTTTGCACCAATTATAAAATAAGAGTACGTCGTTTTTGAATAGTCTTATATCTTCCTTGTTTTTTATTTCTAAAAATATCTTTAAATCGTCCGCATAAATAAGAATTTTTACGTTTTTTAAAACGACGCGTCATCTGGTCTATTTGAGTGATAGTATTACTTGGCTGAAAGTGTTCATTATCGTTGAAAACGATAGATTTAACCATTTTCGATGAATTCACGATATTCGAACCAGAGCTCGTCGAATTTTTTAACGTTAGTGTCCAAAATCAATTTTCTTCTCTCCACTTCCATCAAGCACAACTTTTTTGAGGCTGCGATTATCTTGATGAAATTTTCAGCAATCGATTACAATCATTTGACCTTCGGTAATCTCACTGTACATTGTACATTCTTTTCTGTTCACTAACTGTGCAATGTTTTCTTTCGTATTTCAAGTTCAATGCGTGACATTTTGCAAAAAAAATCAAAATGGGTTTTCAGACAATTAAACAACACGTGATACGAATGTTAGTTTTTAAGAACTTTTCGATGTTCTTTAATTTATTCACACTAGCAATCAACGATGGATGAATCTTTGAGGGTTAGCCGAAATGAAGCCGAGATGCTACCAGAAGGACTCAGTCAATAAAAGTGAAAAGTTAGAAAAAAAAGTAACAATCGCGATCGAAATTCAATCATAATCGTCACTGTCTTCCTCGACATATTTTTTTAATGCTCTTCGGTGTAGGTTTCAATGGCTTTCGAAGTAGATCACGGCTGCATGATGCTGGAGGGATCTTCTTTTTTGGTGGCCGATTTTCTTGACGAATTCTCTCTCGATCATGTTGCTTCGACAAGCACGGTGTTGCCGAATCAATGGGTGGATTGGACTTGTTCAGTAAAACACTCACATGTGATTCCGCATCTTGCTTGCCGACAAGTTCATTAAATTGTCTCTCAGTTGTTGAGCTTGGAAGAAATTCGATATCTTGAAAAATATCAGGGTTCAACGGCCAAATGTGAGAAGAGCAAAAACCTGATTGTCCATCATAAGCAAGACCGTTCGATCATAAGAGCATCTTGTAATCTTTGGGAAATATTTTTGAAACTTGACCAACAAAGATGAGTTTATCTAGCCAGAAAGTCTTGCTTTCCCAACAAAGACACTCGGTGAACCATTCAAATAATGCTCTTTAAATAGTTTTGCCTTGTGTATTATTCGTTGCAACCCCACTATCTCGCAAGAGGACCATTGTGATGCTACTGTTTAACAGTCCCAAGCACCACCAAGACGTTCGGCTTTTGTATTTAGAGTCCTGGGCGCACTAACAAGACGGTGACTCAGCCGCTCCTAACATGGTGAACAGACGCTGTTTTGAGCTGCCCCTAACATGGAGAACAGACGCTCAAATGGGTAAAGGCTTGGACTTTTACCCTTATTTTTAAAAAGTGGGGTAGCTCACTTTTGTCAGGGCTGCTTTCGGATATTTGTGGGTTTTTGGAAGAAACTCAACAGAGTGCAACAACTTATTCGTTTATTCAGTAGCTGTCCATCATATCTGATGGAACCCCACCATCCAAGACCCGTGGACCCGCCGGGTTGCTTGCAGCTTAGCCTTCACCTACTCTACGGTCGCAGGAAAGACAAAAAAAGGTGGAAGTTTTATTCCTGCCGCTGATACACACAAAACCAGAGTCACGAACTTCCCTCGTTTTCCTGACGTTACTTGGCTGGCTAAGTTGCTAATCTGTTTACGTCCGCGGCTAACAACTACACAAAAATCCTTATGAACAGAACATCGGTTTCGTCGACATTCCATATGTTGTGTGGTGTGAATTATTTTTTTCCGGAAACATTCATGTAGTAGGAAACATTATATCTGTTGAAACCTGATACCCGTGCCAAGCTGGTGACTTCTGTTTTCCGCATGAATAATTTTGGGTGTCGATGCATTAATCCCCTCAACCAATCGATGTCTGCCATTCCAGCGGAGTTCCAACTTACATGAACAGTTAAGTTAAGGTCGTTTGCAAACTGATATGCCAAAGTTCACGCATGTACGCCTGTCTATCCAAAATATATGTCTGAAGAATACAAGTATTCCTCCAAAGCTTCTTCCTGTTCGCCAGTAAACAACGTTGCCTTCCCAGGTATCTTAACAATCAATTACCCAAAAATTGTTTTTTGCCCGGGGGATACGTTATACTTTGAGTATGAAACCGTGTAAACAAAGACTGAATAGAGTTGATAAATTCACATGATTAAACATTTTATATTGCTTTGATTTTGTTTGTGTGCTTTACCATTCCATGCAATGGTCAAAATACAGTTTTTAAAGTTTTGATTATTTACTCCAAAAATTGTGAATTTTATGAAAAACTGCCATATGATTACTCTTTACCCAGAACGTAAAATGTGATTCGTATAAGGTCGTTAAGATGTTCCGTTCTAGACTTTTCGCCAGAAACAAACCGTGTGAATAAAACCTTAGTGTATATCAATGTCAATTTCAATTGCGATTGTTGTTGTCATTGCTCCTAAGACTAGCTCCTTCTGGTGGATGTCGAAATATCACTTCAGCAATATTCCTCTCCACAGCTTCATTGTTACGACGATTGCGCAATAACGTCGTACGCAGAATGCCGAAATCGCCCTGCTAATTGGCTAGGAAGCTACTTCAACGACCTCAATGGGTTCGGGGGCTACAGACCGCAGTTCATTAGTAAGAACTCAGTAGCAGCAGGCTCCATCAACAATGTCACCAACGCAGATGACGGAATTGGGATGGACAAAAATTAACCATTCAAAATTGACGAGCTTAACTTGGCCTTATCCAAGGCAAAAGATCGACAGGACCTGACGAAGTCAGGATCTCCCTGCTTACAAATTTACTACGTGGAGCACAGGTCTTTTGTTGGGGCGAAGAACCACTGCGTCCACTGAATTGAACTTTTGTGGTAAAGCACAGGTGTGTAAGCATAGGTCTTACTACTTGAGAAAATAAACCAAAATGGATGAGTGCATCTTTCCTCAAAAGATATACACAGCCTCGTAGTGCCAATATCAAAGCCGGACACTCCTGGATTGGAGGTATCCCATTATCTGCCAATATCCTTGACCTATTGTTTTTCAGAAGGATCGTAGTGTGCGCAGCTGGAAGTAAGACGTGAAAATTTTTCTCTTGTCATTTTTCTTCGCTTTATTTTTAATTTTATTTCATGTATTTATTAATTTGTGGTCTTCAAACGACTCTACAAGTGTAGAAAAGTGAAGACTTTCCTCAATGGACAAGACAGCCGTTACGTTTATTTTTCTCCGGAGTGAATAAATTAGCTTTTTTGTTGTGTTTTTTGATATATTTTTGCTGATTCGGTTGTAGAAGAAAATCAGCGGCTTGTGCTCCACTGTGAAGCTTTCGACGGTTGTGACGTTATTTGACGCAGAACCAAAATTCATACGGCTATGCGACAGAAGGGCTATGAATTAAGCAACTGATCTGAGAAGCAATCGGACCGATTTTAGATGATAATCGCCATGGCTACGATTTGGGACGTCTTTGAAATCTGGGTGAGCTCTTTCCTTTTATACCTTTACTAGCTGATCCCGGTGCGAGCGTTGCTACGCCTGCAACTAAATGAATGAACATTACATAGACCTTTTTTTTAATGAGTTTTTTTTTTGAGTAATAAGGAGTTCAAACTTCTATCAGAACATTCTTCTTACCCAGACAATACACAGTTTGTGGCTTAGTTACCTGGATAATTTTCAGGATTGGTTGAAATTTGTGTTTGAATTCACCATAAAAACATTTCTTGCATTCAAAAAACCACGCATACCATTTTTGATTCCATTTGCTTGATTCGTTCTCAAGCTATGCAGAAATTTGTGTTTCATTTGTATGCGAGCCGGAAGGGAGAAGCGGTCTCAAACAATCATAAGAACCTTCTCCAGCCCCAAAAATACTTGCATACATATTTTCACTCCGGTCGGTCAGACAGACAGTCAGACAGAAATCCATTTTAATATAAATAAAAATTCTGTTTCCAATAACCCCCACATGCCAAATGTGGTTTTATTTACTTGAATAGTTCTCGAGTTATGCAAAAAATTGCGTTTTATTTGTATGAGAGCCCCCCCCCCCTTTCAGAGGGCAAAGGGGTCTCAAACCACCATAGAAATATGTTGACCTTCAAAAAACTCCACATGCCAAATTTGATTCCATTTGCTTTATTAGTTCTCGAGTTATGCAGAAATTTGTGTTTCATTTGTTTGAGAGCCCCCTCCTCCTTCAGAAGGCGGAAGAGTCTCAATGACCATAAAAAACATTTCTCTCCTTCAAAAACCTCCATATGCCAAATTTGGGTCCATTTTGTTGATTAGTTCTCGAGTTATGCATAAATTTGTGTTTCATTTGTATGGGAGCCCCCCCCCCCCTTCAGAAAAAGGAGGGGTCTCAAATTAGCATTGAAACAGTATTCATCTACAAAAACTTCCACATGCCAGATTTGGATCAATGTGCTTGATTAGTTTTCGAATTATACAGAATATTGTATTTCATTTGTATAGGAGCCCCCCCTTTCAGGGCGAAGAAGAATCTGAAACCACCGTAGAAACATTTCGTGCCTACGAAATCTCCACATGCCATATTTGGTTCCATTTGTTTGATTAGTTGTTTAGTTATGCAGAAAATAGTTTTTCATTTGCATGGGAGCCCCCCTTTCTAAAGGCGGGAGGGGTGTCGAACTATAATAAGATCCTTTCCCGGACCCAAAAACCCCTGCATACAAATTTGCATAGCGGTAGGGATAGATCTCATGTTTGGTTTAAATTTGTGTTTCGTATGTATGGTAGCCCCCCTATTCAGAGTGAGGAGAGGTCTTAAATTACCACAAAAACATTTCTTGCCTTCAAAAACTCACCCATACCAATTTTGGTTCCATTTGCTTGATTAGTTCTCGAGTTATGCAGGAATTTGTTTTTCATTTGCATGGGATCCCTCCTTTTGTAGAAGTGGGAGGGCTCTCGAACTATCATAATATGCTTTCCCGGACCCAAAAACCCCTGAATACAAATTTGCAAAGCAGTAGGTATAGTTCTCATGTTTGGTTGAAATTTGTTTCATTTGTATGAGAGCCCCCCTTTTTAGAGGGAGGAGGGGCTTTGAACCACCATAAAAACATTTCATGCCTTAAAAAACTCGTCCATTCCAAATTTGGTTCCATTTGCTTGATTAGTTCTCGAGTTATGCAGAAATTTGGGTTCCATTTATTTGAGAGCACCCCCTTCCCCCTTCCTCCTCATATGACGGAAGAGTCTCAAATCACCATAGAAACATTTCCCTCCTTCAAAAACTTCCACATGCAAAATTTGGTTCCATTTCTCTTATTAGTTCTCGAGTTATGCAAGGATTTGCGTTTCATTTGAATAGTTTCCCCCCATTTCAGAAAGGGGAGGGTTCTGAAATCAACAAAGAACAATTTTTTGTCTTCAAAAACCACTGTTCGCGCCCGAACCGTCCGCTCCGGAAACTGAAACTGAACGATGTGCACATCAACCAGCAGCAACGCCCATCTAACTACCATCCGGTAGGCATGGAAACTACACAACACATTTTGCAGCCTGTGCACACCGTAGCTCCACTCCTTGCTTTATTTGGTCTCTGCGAGTGGGTATAAAACAAATCCAAATTCATGCCTGGACACAGTCTACTTTTATCCACCGAACTATCAACATCGGAAATAAACAACCAAGAGTAAAAAATTGACGTTTGCCTCTGGCACTTTCCCAGTCGACTTCATTTTGGACGTATTCGATTGTGTCGACCCACACCGAGTCTGCTGCTTGCATTCCACCTTGACAGGGGTAGCTGATTGGACACACTTACTTGGAAACCAATTCCTGCCTTTTTCAAGGCGGAAGAAAGAGTTAAGTCATTTCCACAACCAAGTGTGTCCATCGCATTCCTGATATACAGCCCACCGCCTTGGTGCCAAGAAGTGCGCCAACAACCACCACATACTAAATTTGGTTCCATTTGCTTGATTAGTTCTCGATTCATGCAGAATAGTGTATTTCATTTGTATCGGACACCTCCACCCCATATAGGATGGGAAGGGGTCTCAAACTAACATAGAAACATTTTTTGCCTTCAAAAACCACCACATGCTAAATTTCGTTCCGTTTGCTTGATTAGTTCTCGAGTTATGCAGAATATTGTGTTTTATTTGTATGGGAGCCCCCCCTTTTATGACGGGGAGGGTTCTCAAGCTACCATAAAAATCTTTTTTGCCTTCAAAAACTCACACATGCTAAATTTGGTTTCTTTTGCTTGATTAGTTCTCGAGTTGTGTAGAAATTTGTTTTTCATTTGTATGGGAGCCCCCCTTTTCAGTGAAGGGAGGGGTCCCGAACCATCATAAGATTGTTCTCCGGTCCCAAAAAACTCTGCATACAAAATTTCACGCCAATCGGTCCTTCCGCTCGCGAGTTAAATCGTGACAAAGGAAACCCCAACTCATTTTTATTATATAGATATATCATTGCCAATTTCACTTATTACGTAGAGCTGAATTCGTACACTGCATTAGCTGACATTTATCATGTTGTCGAGTTAATTCGTTTGAAAATGTTGTTTTTAGAGCTACGGCCGCTGATATCTATTATTCTCGGTTATTTTGATTCAAATTTTCACATTAGTAGTATTAGCAGTGATAAACTATCAAGTTTAATAAAAGGTTAACTATTAGGTACATTTCCTAACAATCGACAATCAATCATTTTTGTAACCTGTTAACATTGTAGTCGACATTTAATTGCAATATCTGACAGTTGGTGAATTGTTTGGACGCTTTTAACTTTCAGGCGGCGCTCACTAATCTAAATCCAAACAGAAGTACTGATGTGGGCGAGTCAGGTATGTGTGTGTGTGTGCGTGTGTGTGTGTGTGTGTGTGTGTGTGTGTGTGTGTGTGTGTGTGTGTGTGTGTGATAGGGGGGGAATATATGATTTGGGGTCGGCGCTTTCTTCTTTCTTTTCAAAGAGCGAGTAATGGCGCTATAACCATAAGCCATAGGGAGCTAGGACTATAGTTAATGCTAAAGTCCCAACCGTTGGAAGATAAATGGAGCATCACTTTACCCTCTTAGACTAGATGCTCCCAATGACCATTTTTGAATACATTTTTGTTCTGTGCACCAAACAGGGCATTCTGTTCAACTATTCTCTCCGACTATTCATTTCCGTTTTCCTTTGATATCTACTGAAGGCTACGTGGGTTCCCCGTGTCTTCTTAAGGTAGATACCAAATCCTCCCTATCACCAACGGTTGCATGGACGTGGCCAGGTGAGCGATCGAGGAGTGTTTTCGTGGTGATTGTTGCATGAAGAAACGTATCAGAAACTGGTTTCGTTTCATGGTGGCATGCAATGTCTTCAACGAATTATTCCTCATCGTAGCTCCATCCACGAGGTGTGCAACCGTCAATGCTAATGCTAATGCTAATATCCTTGACCTATTGTTTTTCAAAAGTTATGGATGAAAGCCAGAATGCATTCCACGTCGGAAGTGGAACAAATGCTCGTATCTCATGCGATAGACATTGGCGACTTTGGATATGGCCTACAAGGCGTAAAATCCTGTCTAAGGCTCACAATCGAGCCTGGATGCCTGTACTGCCTCATTTTATTGACTGGGGTCTTAAAAAACGGACCATGAGCTTCATCAAAGGTTTCCTGCAAAATCGAACATTCCAACCCTTGTAGCACTTGTTGCAAATTGGTCAATGTAACTTCAATGCAGAGATCGAAATTCTCACTCAGCTGGGTGAAAACCATGTTCTCTTTCAAGCACGTTGTCGATTAGTAGCGAACCGTTCTCATTTTCATCTCTTCTTTTTCGCCGATAATTCATTATCCTCTCTTTTACATATGCGAAAATATCTCGCTCCAAAATTCAACGAAAATATTTTCTCATGTCACATTTTTCACTGAAAACATGCTATGTACCGTAAACGAGAAGCAAAACCAAAAATAAGGCCAAGCTGGTGCACACTGGTACCACCATGGACCATCATTATCGAATCATAATGTCAGAATAAAACAAGCATAAAGACTGGTGCATTTTCAGGTGTCAAAAAGTAAGTGAAAAATAATTATCGGCATCTAGGATTCACTAAAGAAGAAACGATTTATCAGCTGCTCATGCTCTCCGAAAATTATAAATCGCTGGTGCTTTTCTCGCGAAAACTGTTGTGAGCATATAATAGTCTCTCGCTTTTCACATTCTCATCTGTTTCTCCAAGCGGGTGAAAAAGGACGTTTCTCTTCTCAAGTAGGCGAAAATTTCGGTCTCTGCTTCAATGTGACTCAATTGAGTAACAATCAGTATCATCGTTCTGATAGTGGTTGTAGTCACAGTCAAGGTCTTGAGGTGGAAACTGGCACATGCAGCGTCTTATGTTGACAATTGGAAAAAGAACACAGGTTTAGATGTTTCGATACCAAAAAGTGGATATATTCAGGTTTTTCATCAGCCACACCACACGCCAGTCAAGGAGGAACAAATCCCCATAAGAAGGTCCATTAAAACCTGGGAGTCACTTTCGATCGTATTTTCAGGTACGTCCCACACTTTGACAGGGTTCAAGAGAGCTTTGAAAGCAGACTTAACCCGCTAAAGCAGTTTGCTGGGAAACTTATAAACACTTACAGAGATACTAGGTTGCATATTAGTAAAGCCATAATTAACGCGTGGCTAATCTACGAACTAGAGGTCACGGCGATGAGGATTGATGTCCTTAAAACGAAGCTATAGCCTGTTTAGCAAAGGTCAATGCGGATCAACTCCAGTTTTTCTTACCATCAACGCCGACAATAGCGGGTTGCGCGGATGCAGGAACCCTGCCGTTTGAGAAGTTTATTGTAAGAGCAATATGCCCGGACCATCAGATTTCTTGAAAAGTCCTCCGGACCGAATTATTGACCGATTGTAATTATTCTGGCACCGTTAGTTTAACAAACTCATTCGTCTCATAGAAACTATCGGTAATAATGCATTTGGCTCCCGTAGAACCGGGTTTCCAGGGCTGTGGTCCGGTACGGAGACACTATTTGGGAGTATCATTTGAATCTTCGGGGATGGATGTCAAAACCTGTGGAATAGTTCCTAGAAACTATTTCTATTTCATTGTGAGCCATATGCCGACTTGCCCCTGGAATGGCCATTCTGTAACAGGTTCACGTGGGGCCTTGAGTGGCTATGAACGTGGTTAGACAGAAATCCTGATAGTATGGGTACCAAAATTCATGTAATTTCTCCAGTAGGATATTTCTCCACGTTTTATGGCCATCTTATAATTTGTTCCTAGACCGGTTATTTTTGAATAGGTTCCTGTGGGGCCTTGAGTTGTCATGAACAAAGGCAACCCTTGCAATACGTGTATTGAAAGTCATAAGATTTCTCAAGTAGGCTACTTCTCAACGTTTTAGGGCGACCTGATACCCATATTGCCAGGGTTTTCTTCTGAAAATGATCATCGCCACGCGAGGCATCACGGAAACGTTTTTCAAGATGGCTGTTCCGTGGAAAAATTATCAGATGGTCACAAAACGTTGCCAAATATCCCACTGTAAAAATTTCATGAATATTGATACCCATATTGTCAGCGTTTCTTTCTCAATGGACCCAACGCGAACCTGTTACACAATGGCCGTCCCAGGAACAAGTCGGCATAGGGTCAAAATGTGTAACTGACGTGTTTGAAAAGCGTAGTAAAAATTTTGTTATTGGTAACATTTATAATACAAATGTCTGAGTTTTGGTTGAATGTTTTTCATATGGCTCATCTCAACACAAACTTAAGTTACAAAATCTATGTAGAATGAATTATAATGTTTTGATTGCCGAGTGGCCGCTAAATCATATTTAAAAATCACTTAAGTGTTTCTTAGTAGTTTAGGTATAGTTTTATTTGTGAAAATGTTTGTTGGGAAGCGCGAATACAGCTGGCAACGCCTTCAACCAGACAATCAGAAAATCAGAAAAAAAAATCGTACGTAGACAACATTTAATAACAAATCTATCAAATGGGACGAACTTGCATCCATGATTAGACCCAATTTGGCACCCATAGACCGACATTAAATCCATATCCCTCGAAAGTTTAAGTTTAGATAGGTTGTGTAACTTTTCGTGATACAAACTACCAGATGGCTTATTAAACATATCTCTGCAAGTGTAAAGCTAGTTAAATTTTGCATCCAGCTCAAATACTCTATGAGTTATAATAAAAAACGTAATCGATTGTTGCATATTAGGCTGAGTCAAGGGACACATACCCTATATCCAGTATATTTCAATAAGGAATTTTGCTCTCAATCAATTTTTTTTTCAGTTATTAGCATGAGAATTTAATATCAAATTGATAACATAATTTGAAACTACTTCAATAAATTTGCTTACAATACAAGATTTGTTGTCAAGTTGTTCGCAGTGATAACAAAATAAGTTAATATTATGATATTCAACGAGTACTTTTTTGCCATTCATTTAGTTATTTTGGCTGTTTATTTAGCCGAATGATAACAAACAAATGATAACCTGGTATTTGAACTTGTTAAATAAAAGTTCATAAAATATTTCAATATAATCAAAAATATGTATGTATGTATGTATGTATGGTAGCCACCATCCCTCTAGCCCTTGGCTTGGATGCAGCTCCACTTAACAGCAAGATCAAATTGGGCCACCGATCTGAATTCGCACTATCGCTGTATGAAGGGCCAAAAACGGAGGGTGGACCCGTAAGCAGAGACACTTACACGAAATCCACGGGAAATTAAGAATCTCCTTCCAACGATATGATCCAACAAATCGAATAACACAATTCGCAATACTCATTAAGCTTTCTACAGGATGGCTTGTTAAGAAGGGCGCGTCACTCTCCCTGAAACTGTTGGAGTAGAACTCGCAGCACCACACTCGAATCGGTAGGATAAGAAATGATACTGTTTGTTCCCTCCTAGACTCAGGCAGTCAATCAAACCATCGTCCAGTTTCAGCTTGAACGATACCCTGGTGCTCCCTCCCAACCCAGTATTTATTATATTTATATAAATATAGATGTAATGTAATAATAATATGTTATATATGATTATATAGCAGAGCAAAAAATTATATAAGGATATTTAGTTAAATTATGTAATAGTTGGAGTTCAGGAGCCTATGATAACCATGTTAAACTAAATTAATTAACCTGCTGAAATAATAATATTAAGGCAGTAATAATAATATGCAGCTTCGTACCACTTTGTATCACTGATGGGTGACTGTATCTCTGGAATGTGAAGGTCATCTTGTTATTCATTGAGGTATAAATATCAATAAAGCATTCAATTGTATATAAAACCATAATATTATATTATTACGTATTTAATCATGACATATAGATATATAACCTTCTGGAATGAAGAGCATTTATTAATTTTGATTATTATTTGATATAATTTAATAAAATAATTATACCGGCCAGATCACCAAACTGAAGCAATTAAAATTCTTCTATAATATTATATGTATGATATGCAATTAATAATGATGAACAGCTGTGTTCCTCTGAACCGCTCAAATAGTAGTTGATGATCGTGTACTGAAATGTTAAGGTCATATTACGCCATTTAATGGAAAATATAATGAAGGAATTAAAGGTTGAGCGGTCGAGAGAGTCGTCAACATTTCTATTAATGAAAATATGCTAGAGCTTGTAAAAAACATGCATCATTTAATAA
Organism: Aedes japonicus; assembly: GCA_034211315.2. Classification (NCBI taxonomy): domain Eukaryota; kingdom Metazoa; phylum Arthropoda; class Insecta; order Diptera; family Culicidae; genus Aedes; species Aedes japonicus. Next base: position 166,096 of record JASCZW010005535.1, read on the forward strand.
CACATACTAGTATCTACACATCTATATATACATCCATTGCTACTTTCGAGAAGGCCACTCCGACGGTGCTAGATACAGCTGAAAATTGATCCCCATTCTTACTGCTGCTTCTACCAGAAGATGATCATCCTATAACCGCAAGACCTCCTCTCCTAAACTGTATGGTACCTGAGAGAAATTTACCTTTCTGGCGTAATACATGTAATGAAATATACAGAATTAGGCTATGAATAAACAATGTCCTATAAGATAAAATATATAGTGAGGGTATATTGTAATATGAATTGAAAATTACATGTGTGCCGACTGCTGTTTTGTTGCAATTGTAGACAAACTTGCGCATCCATTATGAACCAGAAAATTTAGGCGATGTATGCCATGAAAAAAATAAGGATTTTAAATTTTAAATTATTTTGTAATACCTGACGACCTGGAAGACCTGAAAGATATGAGAATGGAAAATTATGATATGATGTACCGGTCGCACCCCTCACTTCGCTATTGTCGGATTGACAACATTGCCCAGGCTACGCCAACCAGCGTCTCCATGTTTCAGCTGGCAGTCTTTTGTGATCATATGACTCGTGGAGGCGTGAGGTAGGAACTTGTGAGGACCAGAGGTCGGCCGCACCCTCCTGCCAAGTTGTCAGCTCACCATTTGAAGCCCATATTTCAATATAATCAAAAATATTCACATTAAACCAGTTTATATTCGGAACACCAATATTCCAGAACACCGCCACCTGATGCCAAAATGCACCGAGCTCGAACATCAGCGAACCTTTCAGCTACATTCCATACTCGTACTGGCCGACCATCAGAAAAGGCTACTGGAGAAATGTTTTATTAAATCTGCACAGTTCAGCACCCATTCAAGACGATTCCCAATCCCTCGGTCGGGTCGGCAGAAGCAGCAAATATCTAAATTGAAGCATCGAAAAGTACATTGAATAAATTGAGCTGGATTTGCTTTATAAGGCAAACTGACAAAGCGAAAGAGAGAGAGAGAGAGAGAGAGAGAGAGAGAGAGAGAGATACCCGAGTGCATGTGTGCATGATGCAAGACGTTGATGTTGGCCAAGTTTTCTTGTTCACATCATCAGATTTAACATCATCCTTTCAATGCACAGTGCATTCTAGAGCAATAGTGGATTGTTTCAAAGATGATGTTGATGATGATGATGATGATCGTGATGATGTGATGAAGTTATTGCAGTTTGCTCCAGTCCAGTGCCATTTGGATAGAATTGAAACCTGTCATTCAAAGGGATTGAGGGGAGATTGTTCTGTTTCTAAAATGCACAACTCTTTTCATAACACATTTGAATCAAGTCTTATCATAAATGCACCCCCGAGTAGAAGGTAGGAATAATATCTCTTTGGGATATTCTAAAAACGATGCGCTTCAGTACGATTAAGACAAAAGCAACGACATAAGATTTTCTTGTCCAACAGAAAACACTTTTCATTAAATATAAAGCTGGTAATCCTATTATAAAGAATGATGACTACAAACTTCATTCAAACAAAGGCCTATCAAGCGTTATAACTATTGCAATAGGAAAACATGCTTCAACATCAGCAAACCACAAAACGCCTTAGCAAATGTTACCAATCTCAGGAGCTCGAAGAATATCAATTTGGCTGATTGTTCGATTGGTTGCCTGGAAAGTAACAGTTTCCCAATCAATCAGTTTCCGCAGGACAATTACTGATTAGAAACTCAACAACATTTGTCCAGCTGTAAATCTAATTATAAAACATATCCAAGCGTTGTTGATTACCCACGTGACTGCGTTGGTTCTTTACAAACATGCCTTCAAACATGTATTATACCATCACTCACACTCTTCCTATGAGCGGAAATTGAATCCATTAACTTTCTTCCTAGATTCAAAAACAAGAAAAATGATACCTAAATGGAAACGAAAACGAACCACCTCAATCGAAATGATGGACGCATTGTGATGTAAAAGATTTTTCCATTTGAGCGAGAAGTCTCTACCATCCTGCTAGTGGGGTGGCAGTACATCATATCTTATATGGTTCGCGGTGTGGCAAAAAGTGCCTCTTCTGTCGTGTCGGACGGAGTGAGTCCTAGTAGCAAATCATTTCACGCTATTTTGTACACCTGAGACAAATACTTATCCACCGCGCTCAGCAGAGCCCCGTCCTTTCGAACGGAAGCGGTTGCATGCTCGCTCACACACCTCACGGTTTCACATTGGTTACATTACTCTGCCCGGTTTATGACAGTCAAGAGGCTGATTTTATTGCGGAATTATTCAAACTCATCCATCCCATCGGAACACGAGGGGACACACCGGAGTTGGGAAGAGTACGACAGAAAAATGGAATATCGCACCGCAGTTGAATGGATGAAAAAACGAAGGAATAATTCAAGTTGTGAACCCGGTCAAAAAGGTAGGTCCAAAGATTTTGGAAATATGTGAACTGTCATGTCCTTATGTTGATTTTAAACTATTGTTACCAAGGGTAAGCTGCGGTAGCAATCTGAGAATAAGGTGGAATGACTACAGGGTGTCTCAAAATAAGTGTCACTAAAACAAAATGGTATTACAACAAAACAAATCAACCTAATCATAGCATTTATTTTTCATTTGAAAGATACATGTTATAGAAATAAACCATATAAATTCAATTCAAATCTCTTGCCCTTTTCCTAGATAACTTTGGGCAAAAGCTGTGTAATCCCATTCCAGCTGGCACGCACGATTTCCTGAGGAATTTGGTCCCAAATATCAACTAAATGTTTCTTGAATCGATCTAAAGTAAGCCCTTTCGAAAGGCCTATATGTTGAAGCATATAATCACAAACAATTTTGTCAAGTGGGCTGAGATCCGGTGAAGAAGCAGGACATTCTTCGCTTGTGATGAAATCGGGCAAATTTTACGCGCACCACGCCTTTGTCTTCATTGCCATGTGAGCTGGAGCTGAGTCCTGCTGGAAACAATATGGTGTTTTCTCATACCGCGTTGAATCATGAGGAAGCAGATAATTCTTTGAAACCTGCTCGATCTAATATTCAGTGTTGATTTTTACGTTAGATTCTATGAAAAGAAGAGGAGGTTTTCCTTTTCGTGAAACGGCGCCTCATACCATGATTATCGATGCATTCTGATAGCGTTCTATAGCTTATTTATCTCTTGGGATATTGGCAAGTCGTTTGCCATACACACAATCATTTTGTTGAATATGACTGTCCTGAAGGAGGAAGAGCTTTTCATCCGAAAACAAAATCTCGCAGTCACCGTGCTGAACTAAATTATTTCTGCTTTTTTGGACCTTGGCTTGCTTTTGACGCTCCGTCAAACCCGTTGTTTCTTGTAAAACTTGCATTCCCGATCATGTCTGAGGAGCCTATTCATTAAAGCAAGGGACATTTGAAATTGTTTGCTCAGTTAACGGCCAGATACGGCCGAATTACGTCTTATACGCTCCTTTACACAAACGATCTTTTCCTTTGTGCTGGCAGTTCGTCTGGTACCTCGTTTGTGTTGAATATGAACATTTACAGTTCTCGTGAAACTTTTCAAGGTACGAGAATCATTACGCTTACTCACTCTGAACTGCTTAAAGCTATTGAATATCTGACACGGGCTAAGCTTTTGCAAATGTATTTTTAAAACTTGCTCCTGTACAGCATCCATGGTATGTCATAAATATTTACAAAATGAGTCACTATTTATCTTAAACCATAAACCGTCCAAAAAAAAAAACACTCAAACCGGGTATAACCAGTTCCGCTGTTAAAATAACCCAGCTGAAATAAACCAAGACTGAAAAAGGTGACACCTATTGTGAGACACACTGTACATATAGTTTGAAATAAAATCATTTGGATTACATGTTTTTCCCAATTAAAAACCACTAATGCACTAGGTGTACCTAGCAGCATTCCAACTGTTGGTTTAAATGGAGTCAAATCGGATCTCTGGCGTTACTTAAAATTTACCTTGTTTTCTCAATAAAAAACTACAAAGATACTTTTCAACTGGCCCCGATAGTATTCTTATTGTTGGTTGAAATTGATACTTATATTCTTATAAATCTATTGTGCATCTCTGTCAAATCAAATAAAGTAATCCAATGCAATCCAATATTATAAAAAGGGAACTAATGCAATGATACGGATAAACAGTGTCCATCTATCAAGATTAAACTTTAAAAACCGCACTAGCAATTTCTTTTCCTCGTGAGGAAAAGCATCGTGTTTCAAAGTAACATTCCATCCCTTCCTTATATGATATATAAATATGAACAATGAAAAATGCACATTGAGGATGATCCCCTACTTCCAAGGGACGGGTTGATTGTGCAACTTCAGCTGACTTCGAACATTCTTGGTGAAGAAAAGAACTGCTTTGTGCAATTGGCGGTATATGAACACGATCAAGCGCGCACTCTTTTGCCAGTCAAGGTGGCGGATTCGTTCCTGGCTTGGCCTACCCTGCATGATGATGTGTAGCAACAGCGTGTGTGTACCCTTCGAAACACAGATTAACAAAAAGCCCTACGCTCAATGTAAAACTACTTCTATTCAATTTCACAGCCTGCTGAACGCTATAGGAACTATCAACACTTTCTCTTCAAATCTTTGGTTCTAGCAGAATTTGCTATCAACTCCTAGGGTTGGTTGTTGATAAGAAGAATATTTCCAATTTCAAACATTATATTTTTCAATATAGGGTAGGGAACTGCTTAATCAGGGGTCACTATTTTAATCAGTTGTTCAGAAATATGCAGGTCTAGAAGCATCCTGTTTGTCGTCACAGTCACTTTGGCTAACATTTGCGTGAGAGTAAATGAAATAAGAATTACACATCGCCAACCTAAAGATCTATGAAAAACTAAAAGTTCGGTCGTGTACGTCTGTCTCATAACCTGCTTGTAGACGAGTTTGTGGTCACAGCAATCGACATGTTTGTGTTGATTGTTTTCGGGAGCGGATGGGTAAAACGAAGGAGCGGGTTGAGGAAATTGACGTTTGCAGCAAATCGTGAACTGGCCTTTTTCATTTTGCCTTCGCACACAGCCACGTAATTGCACTACTACAATATTGTTAGTTGTATGTACAGGTTATGGAGATGAAGAAAACATTTTTTTGATCGGAAATCAATCCGCATGCTTTCAAAAAGTTCCTGCGATTGGGAACTTTATTCCATGACAATGAAATTTGCTGAGTCTAATGCTCGTTGCAGAAGGGGTGTACCGATAGCCCAGTAGTAAGCAGAGGGATTAATGTCTAAATATTGGCAGTTCTAATTATAGACCATATATACAGCTCCATCAAATGTCTCAGGTGCTGAATAAACTGCTTAAAACCCGTCCTGTATCCTAGTTGACTATTCGAGATGTTTGATCCACCACTCAATGAGATTGAACGTTTATTTCTAATTCAATCGAAAAATTAACAACAGGATTTGCCTACATTTTTAGATTGAATAAAGTTAGAATTTGGAAATAAAATTAATTTTGGATTCTTTAGTGTAAGTTTTAGCACCAACAACAGTAGAACTAGATTCGTTTTTTTGAAGCTTACTCTTGTTTGCGTTCCTTGAGATTATGCTTCGTCAAAGTGACAGCAGGTTTGTCGATTTGAGGAAAAAGAAAAAAAAATGACTCAGTTCGCTGCACACTGTTCTCTTCTCTCTTTTTTTCTTTTGCATTTTGACTTGACAGAGTCGATCAATTGTTCACACGCTCATATCAGCCTCTATTTCATTTGTATTACTGTCCCTTATTTTCTCACAGAAAAATTATTCCAATTTTCATAAAAATTGGAACAATTTATGAGTTGTTCCAATTTTTACGGACAACTGGGTAAATTTTTCGTGAGAAAAAAGGGACAGTATATACAAATGAAAGAGAGGTTGTTTGAGCGATGCAGCTCACAGGAAAGCAAGGTGAATAGCGAGAACGGTGAGAACGGATGAGCTGGTGAGCTGTAGTTCTTTTTAAAAGAGTTGATTGTTATTTGCCCACTGAAATGAATCGATTCAGTGGAACAGGAGTGGATTGCTCATATCTACTAATAAGAGTTTGGAAGCGATCTATGAGAACGCCAGCGTTTGATACAGTGCATAAGATAAAATTAAATCGCAATCCCGTTTGGAGCATGAAGAACATGGCAAGGCCGGTTAATGCTTCAGAAGGAACGGTAAGAAGAGATTTCATCACACTAAATGACTCAAAGGAAAATTCAGTCTACGAGTTAAAGACCCTTATTACTGACAGAATTAAAGCAGCTAAAATGGAGCAAAGCAAGAAACTGCTAAGTGAACTGAAAAAGAGGTCCATCATCATTCTGTTCATGATCGAGAAGTTGATTACTATCGAGCATGTCAAACAGTCCACCAATCGTTGTATAAGTTCGAAGAAAGCTTTGATGTACCTAAGGACATCAATGTTGAACGATGTGGAAAATCAGTACCAGCGAAAGAACGAACACGCATTTATTTAGAAAATGACTTTTATTAGCGACCGTCTAACTCGATAGTTTCGCTTGGAATAAGGAAAAGAATTACATCAGATGGTTTTGCATCATATAGTTGGTAGTACTGACATTGCTGCTCTACTGTCACTTCACTGTCGTTGATGACGAGGGCACGTTACCAACACTCCTCCTCAGTGTGCATCTTCCGTATCCATTCCAACACGCATTCCCATCATTTCTGAAAACTTCTGAAGTTTCTGCGCTCCCAAAGCCTTCGTTAGTTACATCTGTTGCCATTGAATCCTTACTTGAGTTCGATCTTTCTTTTTTTTTTTCACAGATATTCTTCCCTACTTCTCCTTGGTTTCTATGTGTTAAGACCGTCTCTGCATCGCGCACTGATTTCACGAATGAAATGAGAGCTTTGATTATATTCGTGGATCACAGTTGCTTTTCCTGTTTCTTCACCCATATCCTTCAACAAAGCTAGCAAATAGAAAACTTCCTTTCTGACGTGCCACAGAAAGACACGTCCCTCGGATTCCCATAGAAGATAATGTTGCGAAAGATTGCTGCCTGCTTATCCACGAAACAGGCGCGCCTCCAAATAAAGAACGTAGGTGCTGAAGTTGACTTCCTGCTCACTCACGTCTCCTGTCCAATCAGCGTCCGTAAAGTCAGCCAGATCTTTTGTCTCTCCGGTGAGCTGCTACTTCCAAGACTTGGTGCCGAACAGACCACTCGCTGCACGACCGTCCAATAATCTTAAAAAGGGACGACTAACTCTCCGACCCAAAGTGGATGTACACACTGAGACTATCCGGACTTGCATGTACCGTTATGTAGAGCAACGTTTCGACCAGCCAAGCTTCGGTACGCTGGTCCAGGTCATCAACTTTCCTCCACACTCCAGCTTCTAAACAACCCTCGTTCATCGAGGTTTTCGTCCCCCATTGCATTTGACTTCCCCAAATTGAGCCGCCAACTTCTCTACAGCATCACACCAAGCTCAAACTGTGGCTTTTTACGCTGGATTTCCATATCAAGAAAAAGACTTCAGCTGTCTAGATTCGTTATATCCAAATGCTGCTTCAGTTCCTTGATGATCTGCACCGTTGCAGCTACTTTAGTACATCCCAGAACAATATCGTCAACATA
>JASCZW010005536.1:0-173603 GCA_034211315.2 Aedes japonicus
TCCCACCGCAATGAAATCATGAACAAATCCGGTCTGATACTGAAAACATTATCCATTAATCTACCAAATCTGCTTTATAGACTTTGAATTAAAACAAAAATATAAACCACCTTCAGGATTCGAACCTAGTGCTGATGAAGAGCGCTGTGTTAGTACTTGGTGGATGTACTGACACGCTATAGTTATTCTTGAAAAGAACTTTGACTAATGAAGCTGGCTACACAATTTGAGTTAGAGGCAAAACAAGACTTCCTATGTTCATGACTCGCATCTGTCATTTCAATAATGAAACCATGAATAAGAGTCACCGAATTCATAAAATAAGAAGAGCGTTAGTATCATGATTTTGATTATTCATGAAAACAGAAACGGATTTGTTTCCGTGCAGGCAACTAAACTTAAGAACTTCATTAGGTTCAACTTATGAACGATGCTTTGGAATTTTATACGGCTGACTTATGAATGGATTTAGTTTCACACGACGTTGTTTTTGTACGCCTTTAAGCTTTCTGTTAACGCTGGCTGAGTCCGTGAGGATGATATGAGGCCAATCGGTTGATACGGTTGTCGCGATACGTACAGCTAGGGCTTCAGCGGAAAAAATGGAGCACTGTGCTGGTAGTTTGTAGAATTGGCTGAAACTGCAGCCAGTGATTCCTATGCCGACTCTGCCTTGCCTAACCGAACCGTCTGTGTGGCGGATACAGTGTCCACTGTATCAGTCTGCCATATGACCTCTGACAGTCTGCATGGCCAAATGCGGGTTGGATCCCGCTCTAAGGGCTCTTTTTATGGTGTTATCGATCCTGGTGTGGTGTGGATCCCGGCCACTTGACGGAGCTCCTGATTGACAAAACTGTGGAGGAGTTGGTTGGCCTCCTCAAGGAGGAAGACTCCTCTGCTAGGACCAGCTGTTTTTCGAGAAAACCTACAGTGCGCCTGCACAACGAAGATGCGATGAAATATTTAAGGGGAGTGCTCCTGCCTCGACGATCCCAGGAGTGGACGGAAGGAGTCCAGAGGTAACTCTGATGGCAGTGTGGTAGACCGGGGCTAGTTGGTCTTCAAGCAACTGTCTAGCGAGGCTCATTATTTCAATTCCGTACATGATACGGGTGTTGATGATGGCAGAGGCAACTCGTAGCCTTGTTGCGCGATTGCAATCTGGGTGACGTCCTGCGATGGTTCGAAGGAGGCTGATTCGAGTACGGCAGTTGGATTTCACCTCGTCGAAGTGAGGGTGGAATGTCAAAGAGCGGTCGATCCGGATCCCGAGGACCTTAACGGAGAAGCTTCGAGTGATGGGTCCACCCCCAAGAGGTACCGGTGTAGGTAGAGGTCAATGGTTGCTGCTGCAGATGTGGATGTATGCGCTCTTGTCGGCAGACAGTTCAAATCCGATGCCTAGGGCCCAGTTTTCTACGTGCCTTACCGTCTAGATCAGCTTCTTCCGCAAGGCTAGCTGGGTGCTTTTGACAACCATCAGGACGATGTCATCAGCATACATAAATATGCAGATATCTGCATGCAGACCTGAGAAGGCTCCATTCATCTTGATTTGGAAAAGGGTGACCGCAATCACCGATCCCTGCAGCACACCTGTTTCTTCTCTGAACTACTAACTTGAAAAGTCCGACGGCGGAGAACGTTTCGTAGAAAATGCATGATGTGCCCGGTCAGTCCCCAGGCGATGAGCTGGTCCAGGATATCGGGCATCCACGCCCGGTTGTAGGCCTTGGCAATGTCGAGTATGACGAGCTCAATGTGTTTTCTGCCGACGGTTGACCATTCTCTCTATAATTTTTGACCCACAGCAGTCCTCTGGCAAGTGACCGGGTTTGCCGACTTTTTCGATAGGGACGACTAGGCTGTGAGACCAAGAATGCGGAAGGGTGTTCTCACACCATTCCTTATTTAGGAAGTGCAGGAGTGTAACCAGCGGAGGTAGATTCCGCAGCAGGGGGTATCCGATGTCATCGGGGCCTGCTGACTTTGCCTTGGCTCGGGAGAGGCCGAAGATTAATTCACTATTTCAAGCGGTGGGACGTCCTCAAGGATAGTGATGTCCGTGATGTAGTTACCTGGCAAGCTGATCTTCCGGCGAAGTTGGTCTGGGTATCGATCTAGCGCGGATAACGCGTAGAAATATTTCCCTAATGAGTCAGTAACTGACGTAGGGTCAGTGGTCGTGAGTCCGTTTATCTTTAGGGCGATTCCATGGTGCTCTTGCTTCCCATTGAGTGCATTTATCCTTCTCCAGAGCTCAGCAGCGGTCTGGCTAGGGTTGATCCCGTTGAGGAATTCCGCCCAGGTAGCGGATTTGGCTGATCGGATGATGTTCCGGCATTCATTTCGCTTCTTCCGGTAATTGCGGGTGGCTTCTTCCTTATCGGGGTGGCCTACTTGCAGTGGTTTTGAGGCTCGGAGGGCTCTTCTCCTGGCTTTGAAGGTCTCCTTAGTCTCGGTGGACCACCAATGGAGCGCTCTCTTGCCTGGTTTTGAACTGATCTTGAGGATGCTCGCAGCAACGGCATCACTGATCCCTGCGAAGAATCGATTGACGTAGGGTTTTCAACGCACCTCGCCGATTGCGGCCTGGAAGTTATTCCAGTCTCCTTGGTCGTAATACCAACGCGGGTGATCGGGTGATGATCACTTCCCAACGGATCGTCGCGTGCCTCCCAGTAGATCTGTTTGAGGAGGCTGCAGAAAGACAGCTCTAACGCAGATGATCTCTGCCTACCTACACAGAAACAAAAGCGTTCACGAAAATGAAAACGGACCGTGAACTAGTTCACGTTTTCAGGATTTTTACCTAAAAACGTGATTTAGTTCATGATTACCTGATTCAGTTCACGGTGTATTTTTGCTTGTTCTGGAATTCATGACTGCAGTTCACGGATCCGGGCACGGATTTTTTTCCGTGTACTGGTGTAGGTGGGTGAGCCGTCGCTTAGGAGGGTAAGATCCATTTTCTGAGTGGCTTCGTAAATGGAGATTACTCGACGGTTGTTGGAACGGCAGCCCCATGCTTCATGGTGACCATTGAAGTCACCCAGAAGTAGGCTGGGGCCTTTGATGCTCTTCAAAATATCCGTTGATTGGTTTCGAAGGTCGACAAGGATTCCTGCCGGAAGGTATGCAGATATCACTGTGACAGCGATCGAATATGTCAGCTTGACGGCGACTATCGGGTGATCAGTGTCAAGCCATCAGAGTCAGAATGGCGTAGTGAGATCAACCACGGATTCAACATCAGCTCTTTCCAAAAATTCAGGTTCGCATCCCATGTCAGAAACATTAAAAAACGCTGGACAACTCCACGTGGTTGCGCTTTTCTTTGTCTATTACGTTTCGAGTCGATAAAGAAGATCTGTCAGTCCTTCATGCAACCACTAGAGAGACGTTTCTTTTTAATTTGGCCAAAATATTCGTAGCTCTTTGTATTGTTTTTCTACAATGCACGAATGTTCATTCTGTGTCAACAAAAGCTTAGTGCTTTTGACAGTTGCGCGTGTGCCATTAATTACGAATGTATGTTCCTGAAAAGAACAAGTCAGTTTCGTTGCAGAAAACAACGAATAGATTTGTGAGTATTACCTTCTATCTTGTGATATAAACTAAAATTCGTTTTCAGTGTGCTCAGTAGTTGACGGAGCATTTTACAAGAACATCATCTTCTATTAACTCCTCAATAAACTCCAAAATGCCACACAGAAAAAATGAATTTTAACAGATGCGTAAAACTTCCCCTTCTTTCAGTTGCAAGCCACAGCAAGTGTAAATAACGAAATTATTCACAATCTTTCGTACAATCTTTTATTGATAACAGAATCCGAAAAAAGTCATGATACCCACAGCTGCATGCCAATTTCCTTTGACTTGGGTCCCATAACCACGTTTCAAACCGACTTTACCGACTTTTGGCTATAATGTCTTTTAAAAAATGAACTCTTCTACATGCCCACTAGCGTCATGTACTAGCTGAATTCCAAACCAAACATTCCACCTTTGTAGAAGCCCACGTCTTTCTTAACAACTTTGCTGAAGCTTCCAATGCTCTAAGTGGTCGGGATCACGTTTAAAATGCTCTCTTTTACATGGCCACTAGCGCCACGCCGTGACCGTTTTCTCAACCACCCGAACCATACTCTCCACCTTCCGGAAGCCCTTGACCTCCTGCAAAAACTTTGCAGAAGGTTCAAACTTTCCAGGATCTCGGGATCACAATATAAACTCGTAAAAATATCCATTCTTTTACATGAACACAGCCACCCAAAGGTGAATGTGGTAAAGGTTGCCCTGCTAAACAAGAAAACTTGCCTCCTCAAATCTGAAGCTGTTATAAAAAGAACTTGCTCCGAGAAAGCCGGAATAGTCAGAATGAATTCAGCTCTTCGTCGTTAAATCTACTAAGTTTTCCCCTTCGGATACGTATTGCACACATTTACTTGCATCAATAATGATGATTACTATACCAATACATGAGTAAGGTTATCTGGAGTGTGTCCGCGCTCTACCTAAACAGTGCTCTAATCAGTTTGTACATCCTGAACGGTTAGGTTTAAAATTTTACATATTTTTGAAAACTATCTTCTCGCGATCCATTTAGCATTTTTATTTCAATTTGGCAACTCTAAACGGAGCACAGTAGGCTTTGAATGAAGATTGGAGACAACTCCAACGCAGTGATTTTCGGGGCTGTGGAGAATGCAATGTGAAACTTTTTCGTTACTTTGTAGCTTTTCAAGCAAGCGTAAGATCGGCAAACATTCCAAGGAAAATTGAATTTCAAGAAAGAACCCTTTCTTGAGAAGCAATTGGAATAGTTTGTCGATGTTGACTCTTTCAGGAAATTAAGATAATTGAAATGTTATACGTTATTCCAAAGTTTGTAGTGAACAGCAATTTTGGCACTTTAAATTATCCACTCTCGCACACAAATTATCCTCTTGTCAATCAAATAGTTTGAATTCAGTGCCTGTTTAAACACATCCATGTGCATATTTGCTCTTTTCATCATCATCATCGATCAATGGTTAAACTTCGACAAAAGGATGATTTTCATACTGTCCGCTATGCACAAGTCCCGCAAACGAGCAAACAAAAACGGGAATTTTCCATAGGTCGTAATTCAAAATAACAACTGTCACCCAACAAAAGGCAGAATGTCATTGGACAAAAATTAATGAGTCGGTCCCTACCTGGGGAGCAGATTCCCCAAAACCCTCTACGTACTCCTTATCTCTGTGCCTGCATATAGCAACGAACATGTGGAACAACGGATGAAGCAAAAATTAAAACAGAGAAAAACCGACCACTGCATCCCCCCCCCCCCTTCCTGCTAGCAAATGAAAGAAAAGCTCATCAACTGAACACTAGTGCCCGTAGACCGTAGTGACATCAGCATCCCCCCAAACCCAGCCATCCAACCTCAAAAACTCGTCCCCAAACTGACATTTGTCCTTTTCAGCAGCGAACCCCCCTCAACCGCCCTCTAGCGGAAAAACTTCCATCGAATCAAATACGAGGGGCGGAAGAGGCACTACCGCAAACCAGCTGGAAATGTGTTTATTTCCATTCAAAACATTTAATGCGACAAGATCACTGAAGCATAAATTTCAATTTTATTGACTTAATTAATGTTTGTTGTACGGAATCTTCCCCCTCGTTGTCGATTGGCTTTCATCGGATCGAGAAGGGTTTTGCTCTCTCTCTAGCAGGCGGTGATTTTCACCTTTCCTAGAGAAGCTCCTCTTTTTACTTCTCTGCTCTTCAGGAACTTCATTTCACCATCCAAGCAACCCATCGCACGAAAGGCATTCAAACAAAGCACAACGTTCCGCTAAATATAGCAGCCAGTGGCTCCTGTGTAGCAACATGACCGAGGGATTCACTCTCCAACCAAGCATCACCAGTATTGGAGAGAGAGAGAGAGATGATACGGAATTAATTACAGCTGATTGCGTTGTAATTGAAGTGTGAATACGCTATTCCCTTCGATGCGCTTGAGCACCACCCTGCGCCTCCATTGTCATGAGGTGATGGTGATTTTCGATTCGGTGAATTCTACCGGTTGCTTCGATCATGACGCCAAAACCATCGTTGATTCCTCCCTGCTCCTGATCCAACTGAAACATAATCCTTCTGTCCAAACTCAACCACCCACCCAATTTAACCATTTTCATATCTTCATTTCGTTCCCCAATCCACATATTTGACTGGAATTGCATGTTTACTACCAACGTTTATTGGCCTGTAATTTTTTGATGGGGAACTTTTCGTGTAAACACAATGGGGAACGTACACAAACCCGTCCACCTTGTCCTGGTTTCAATATTTTTCCTTCCGAAGAAAAGCTACTTCCTAACACACGGGCCAAGCATTAGCTCGAAATGTTATTCCGGCTTTAACAACCACCCCACTCCGGCCAATTGAATTCGGTTTCCGCGAGTTTTCACTTCCATATGTTCACCACAAAGAAAAAACGTCAGAGGAAGGTGGAGGAGGTGATTGAAACCCGTTGGAAAAAAAGCCTCAGTCAGCGAAAAGTTCAGCCTTCCATATCCGGCGGTCGGCATCCATCCATTCTAGGAACCCTCCTACGAGTTCGACATTGCCACATGCCGCTTTCTATACAGCCAGTCAGTCGGTTGCTTCGATTGGCTTCACGCAGTCCTCTGCAGCGAAAGAAAGCTTTTCTTTTTTTTTCTTTTTTTTTTCTATTTCCGGGAGTTCACTCATTCGAGGAAAGTGTAGCAGCGAAAACAGCTTATTCGAGTTCATGGGTGTGTTAAGGTACTGAAAAGTAGATGTAGGACGTAAGCCACGGTTAAGTACGAGGGTTTGGAATTGAAGTATCTACATTATTCAAAATCAACGTACAGTGTTGGAATTTTCCTGAATCACTTTTCACATTACGGGCATGAATTTTGAATCAGTTTCGATTGACGGAAGGGCAGAGCTGTTATTTTTAGATGATTAACCTATATTTTTTGGACAGCTGAATCTCGTTAAGAGGAATTGAAATTCGTTAAGATTGTCAGGAATTGATGGCCCGGATGCTGGATCACATGGCCGGTAGAGTTTTATAAATCGGCATTGAAGTTCGATGGATTTTTTTTTCAGTATGAAAGTCGAGCTTTGGTTCTCTCAACGTGAAAATCGCTTTATTTCAAACTAAATTCGTCACCGTTACCAAACATCCAGGGAATCTCGTTTATTAAACATGGTTGAAATCAAGATAACTGATGAACTCAAATTCTTCGATCTACTTCGAACGCATTTGCAGCCGGAAATCAAAACAGGCCTCTCCGAATGAATCGAAGCATATTCTGACGCGAATATCTGTGAGTGACTGATGAGCGAGTCGTTTATTTACTATTCTTCTTTACGCCATTCATTCGCGATTCACGAGTATCGTTCGTTCCGATACGTGGATCGTAGTATCGTTCGAGCGAGTGATGCAATGCGAGTTAGGCGATGGGAACATAGCGATGCGAATTACCCGATGCAATCACTTCGATGCCATCGCTGCGATGTGATGAGGTGTACAAACTTCTGTTTAAATTTTTATTTACTACGAACTAGTTAAGCATTAGAGGAGACGTTTGCAAACAGCTATTTTTTCAGTTAATGGAGTCAATAATCATATAGCGTGGTCCGGTTAATGCGCGGAATTCCCTAACGCGTTTCTTTTCTTCTAAACTGATTCTTAGAGCACAAATCATTTACAATTGCAACTGTTGTCGAAAAACTGGCCCTCAGAATCACTAATCAGCCTCTTGTAACAACCATATGAGAGGTAAATTTATGGACTGTTCTAAGACTTGTTAAATTGACGTTTGAATTGTAATTTGAAATTTGAAAATAACAAGCGTCAGGAAATATCAACTTGGAAATTTTCCTGCGTATTCAATTGTAAAAAATCCTATTCCAACATTTGTAAACTATTTAAAATTACACACATAAAAGGAGATGTTTTGATTTTTTTTTTGCAGGCTAAATTGACTTAATGCACAGTATTTTCCTATCACAGATTTCAAATGTGTGTAAGGGAGGTCTCATGTACAGCTGTGCACCTTGGTGAAACGACGGCTCGGAAATCATCAAGCTGGCTCGGCGGCAGGGGCATTTCATCATCGCCGACGAACTTAACGCGAAGCACCAGGCCTGAGGTAATACCCCGAGGAACCCCATTAGAACCGTTGGATCCAGCAAGGCTTCGGAGTAGGACAATACACCATCTTGGGCCCGAATTCGTCCACCCTGTTGGCCGTTGTAGATATCTTCCTGACCACACTTGTTGCAAGTCAGTTGTTACAACTTATTTGCAACTTATTTGCAACTTATTTCAGACAAAATCAAGTTACTGCAACTAGTTTTTTTTGTCTAGAGTCACTGAATTTCCCATAGTTGTTTCTGATGAGTCACATCCGTTTATGGGACAAACCATAATAACCAGAATTACTCCCAGAGCAGTTTGGTTCTAGGAGAGAGTATTCTACATTAACATCTCAGTTAACAGTCAATAACAGTCATTAACATCTTGAGATGGAACAAGTCCGTTCCGATAATGTCTGCCATCGCGTTCTTGGACGTCGAAAGGGTGTTTGATCATGTCTGGCATAAGGGTCTTGAGTGTTAACTTATTACTTCTTTTCCCCGCTCACGTCTTCGACTTTATTTGAAGTTCTTATATTAACACAAGCTACAAAATAAAATCGCGATCTTTCTCGGGAAAATCATCAAAAACTTCTAAGCGGATTGACTATTCCAGGCCTTCCTGAGTTTTTGTCCTATCAATACTTTCAACGCTGACGCAGGTGCTTCTCATGGGAGTCTCATATGTTCATGTTTAGCACGTACGTCCCTAACCCCTCTGAGAGAGATAAATTCAAATTCAATATGAATAATTCTCCATCGTCAGCCATTCGATTTTGATGCAGTTGTTTGCAATAGATCACAAAATTATCCTAGTTTGTGGATCTGTACTGGTTATTCCGAAAATGTCCGTAGTTTTGGATTCCAAGGTGGGAGTACTGGGGTAAGAGACAAAATTAATTTTAGATGCGGGGGCGACCTCGGCGTAGTGGTTAGTATCCATACCTCTCACGCCAAAGTCACGAGTTCAAATCTCACCACCGGACAAGTTACGAAAATACCCAAAAGAATGCGAAACATAGCATGTGGCAAATCAAACTTCATGATTTACCAAAACTAGGTCATCAGAAGACATTTTAATGATTTCTGACCATGCAGGTCACTGCGGGATCCAAGTTCCTCCAGAAAAATTGCCATATTCAAATCCTTTCCAAAACCTAGCTTGCGACATATCAAACTTCATGATTTTGCAAACTTTCGCTTCGGCGGACATTTTGAGGATGTCCTACCATACTGGCTACATAAGGAGGCCCTGTAGGATCCGAGATCCTCCGGGAAAGTAGCCATAATCAAATTTTTACCATAACCTGGCTTGCAACTTATCAAACTTCATGATTTGCAAAACTTTGTCTTTGGAGGCCATTCTGAGGATTCCTGACCATACTTAGGGCACTTACATCAAGTCAAGTAACATCTTTTGAATTTTTAGCATCAATGCAGAACAGCATTATCTTAAAATAATTTTCAAGAAAATTTCATAATATACAGAAATTTTTGAATAGAATTAACCGGTTTGTTTTCTCTTTTTATTTTCTTTTTTTTTGAGAGAGTGAATTAATGAATTGGCTTACCTTGAAAATTGAATGCAACGAGCATTTACAACGATTTGATGGGAAGTACAATCCTGAAAAAGATAAAAAAATATTAGCATTTTCGACAATTATTTTCTACCCTCCTTGACCACTTCGACCTCTTTCAGAAATAATTGAACTGAGCATAGATACAGCAAGTGAAACCCGCTGCAAATGACTGCATTCGAAAACAAGTCAGTGATGCTGGGTTCACACATTCGATGCCTTAATCGTCTCAAGATATTGGGGTAAATTCTAGCCCATGGCTTAACTTCAATGTACGGGACTTATTTATTTTTAAACCAATCGGGCTGAAATTTCCTGACTTTCAATATTTTACGGAATTCTTCCTTTTCGCATGAAAATATTATTTTTCAAATCAGTTCTACGAAAAAAAGACACATAAGACTTTAAACTCAATACTGAAGTAATTCAAAATTTTAACCTAATTTCAACGTTTATGCGCCATTTGAAAGGTTCTGGTCTCAAAAATGCATTGAAATAAAAAAACAACTGATGCCGGTAACATTGTCCCCCAGGAATATGCTACAACGAGAAGGAAGTTTCAGTTTGACTGTGTTAAAAGAAATGCATATAAAACATTCCAGACTTATTGTAGAGAATTGGCGCCTTGAGCAAAGTTTCTCAATGAGTAACGCATCGTCTTTTGATATTATCATATTAGTTCTAAATCCCGCTGCAGATATGGCGCTGCAGTCTTTCTATGCCAGATGGAGCAGTAGAGAGTTGCTGTCTTCAGCAAAGTTGATGAGAATGTAAAATGTAGTCACTTGACATTATCAGATCAGTTCCAAAAATTGCTGCTGTATATATTTGCCAAATAAAACTCTAGAGAGTTGTGGTAGCCTATATTTGCCAATCCGCCATCTCTGTAATTTGTGCATGAACTAATATGATATTGTCAAAGGACGAAAAATGATGCACTGAGAAATTTGGTCTACTATGTGAAACAACTAGTCTGGAATGTTTTGTATGTAATTGCGTTTACACATCGAAAACCAAACCTCCTTTACTTTGTAGCAAATCCCCGGAAGCCAATGTTACTAAAACCAGATCTTTTTACCACCAATGCATTTTTAAGACCTTTCAAATGGGTCATAAACATTGTGTTCAGGTTGACATTTTAAAATTCTAGAAAGGGTTGAAATATGAGTCAATATTGACCGTAATGTATTATGTGTCAGTTTTTTTAATTTCCCAGGAAGGTTAACTTCTATCCTATCGATTTTCACTCTTTACCTAATACTATATACTAATATACTCTATATTTAAGCTTATGCTGCATTATTCAGCGTTTTATAAATCATTGGCAATTTGTTTATGGAACATTTTCAATTATTTATGGTGATACAATCTGTGGATCAATTTTTCAAGCTTAAGGAAAGTTATTGAGCCTTTTATGGATCATTTACAATATGTTTATGTATAATCCGTACAGTCCTTATGATCATGCCTTAGATAAATAACGGAACATTCTTAACATTGTATTGCTTAATTATATATAAAGTATGCATCAAACTGATGAATTTTATGGGTCATTCCTATTTTTTCTAGACTTTCACCAGAGCATTTCATGGCACAATTTTCAATTTTTGATGGATCGTTTATTAACTTCTACCCTGTATTACCTGTATATGCAAAAAATGTGCTCTCGAAGGCGCTAACTAGATCAAAATCATAGTTCAAGCTAAGCTGGATCACACATTTGATGCATAAAGCTAAGCGAAGTCCTCAGCCTGCGGTAATTGGGATATTTCTGGTTTTATCTCAAGGGTAAAAGCTTTTCGAATTATGAGAAGTGCTGTCATATTGGTGGGTGTAAACATTTCAGGACTAAGTTGAGTGGAGTCGTTTTCACTCGATTTTTATAGGCGCAAGAATTTATAATATTTTCATAGATGATAGATGAAGACAATTAAGGACAAAGATGTGCGAAACTGTGATTTTTTTTTTCGTAGGCACAATATTTAAGGAATATATTTATCTGATGGGTAAACAGGAGAAAATTTAGCGGAGCTGTATGTCTCCTTCTAGTCACAAGTTTTTTGATTATTTTTATTTGAAGGGGGCCAACATTTCCAAGAACGAGAATTTCCGTCATATTGTGCTTTATGAACACACACATTTTAAGGCTTGAAAGAGTCAAATATTTACACCTAAAAGTTTTCAGCGAATCACTATAAGTTACTATAAATTAGAGAAAAAGTTAACCATATCTTCATTTAATTCATTTTCAGCCTTATCTCGACAGATAATGCGTATTTCGTTCCAAGCAATGTGCAGATTCTTCAGTGTCTCGTACTAATAACTCGACTGACGACTGACTTCAGTACGAGACACCGAAGAAGTCTGCACATTGTAGACGAAATACGGTATCTGTCGAGATAAGCAAAGGTAGTTGGAATTAAATGGAGATTACTAATTTTTCTTCTAATTTATAGTTACAAGTATTCCACTAAACAGCTCAAACCCTCTAGGATTCGCTAAAAGTTATAAAGTCATGTTTTTGAAAGAAAATCGATACTCGCAAGAACGCTTCGTGATTAATGCACCAAAACGATGCATTGAAGAATAACAGATATGAATGACCCATTTATAACTGTTATTCCTCTATGCATTGTTTTGAAGCATATTAACCACCAAGCGTTTGTTGCGAGTATCATGACTCGAATATTCAACAAAAGTAATTAGTTTGTAAGTGATGAAGAACACGAGAATGCGAAATACAAAAAAAAAACTCTCAAGGTTGTTCAAATTCATGACGTTGAACCAGGCTACTAAACGTATGCCATTTTGATGGTACAATGCAATATTTTTTGAACTAATATACTTTTTGGTTGCTTTTTTTCAGACAAGGCTTGACATTTATAATTTCTTCAATTGTATGTAGCTCAAAATCTCAAGTCTTTTATTGAAATCGGTGCGTAGAAATATTTCCAATCCTTTGGTGCAAAAGTTATGAAATTCTTTCTAGAAACGATTAAGACAATATCGCTCAAAACCTTACCCCTTTTTCGTGACGGTCGCAAATTTGATTCTTTTTTAATTATATCCTAGTAACGAAAACGAAGACGTAGTTTCAAGTCAGACATTCGACGGGTAAAAGCATCCGTGCGAGATCCGGTAAGAATCATTTCATCTGTTTTCAAAAGAGCTGAAAATTAAGACAACCTTAACGGACAGACTAACTTTCTTCGTGAATTCGAATTTTGAAATGACCATAGCAACCGCTGAGTTTCGAAGGGGGTGCCAGATATACAGACATATCTGTATTTATACAGACTTTTGATCGTGAACACAGACTTCATACTGATAACAGGCATTATACAGATATTGCGATAAAGTTACAGTTTTTTACACACATTGATATCTGTCAATGGCATGAAAATGATTTTGAAACGATTTTATTTTCCATATTAAGTTGGCATGTTATGTTTGTTGACCTAAAGCATACTATACTAATGAAAAGTTTTTCAGAAATAAACTACAAGTCAATTTATGCTCTTGGGAAATCCCGTAGAAATTAGGGAAACTTATCAGATCATCAAGAAGTGAAGATCAGGTTTAAAATATTGTGGATACAATATTATTTTCAAAGAACGCTCAATGATTTCTACCTACTTGACAAATCAAGTTATTTTTTTTAAATGCTCTTAAAATTTTAAAACCTCTCCGAATTTATCAGAAGCTCAATAGAATTAAAAAAAGAAAATTTCAATCTAAGCACAACGTGACGTTTTTAAAGCATGTTATGCAATTTTTCTTGAAGCGATATTGTTAAATCATTGCTGATATTCAAATACCATTTTAATGTGAATCAGGATTTTTAACGGTTCCATGTGCCTTTCGACATTTGGAAAGTTTCCAGGAATATTGGAATTTCGAAACACAAAATAAATACATGATTAAAGTTAATTAATACATCACTTGATTACAATTACTAAATAAAATAAATGGAAAGCGAAAAAAAAATTAACTTATATCAGACTACTATATTAGTTTCAGATTATTTTAAAAGCTCTCAAAATAAAAAGAAATTAACAAAGCAAAGTTACGGAAAGTTATGTTAACATAAGCTAGCTAAACTGAGGCATTGAAGTCTTAAGTTTTCAAAAACTTTAAGGAAGTCTTCGATACCGTTCTGAGAATTAACAAAAAAAGCGTTTCTAGATTTAAATATTTTGCCATAGTTTTATTAAACTCAATTACTTTAAAAAAAATTCAGATAACGTATGCATTAGAATAAAAAAAACAAAAGAACAAAAAAAACTGCAAAAGATCATTCAATGAAACAAAGTTTCCTTAAATCCTACGTTTATCGAGCTTTCTACAAATATGCTTCGATGCTCTGCCGAGCGGCCTCTTACACCAGTGGACTGAAACCTTATCCATAGCTGATAGAAAGGTGGACTTTGACAGCTCTTTCTTGGTCTTGAATTCTTAGGTTTGGCCTCAACATTATTGGAGTAGGTCTTTCATTTGAGTACCAAACAAACATTTTCGCAGCTAAGGGAAGTGTTGGCGGTCTTCAATACAACGTTCATCAACAGCCGGTCTATCTGATCCAGTGATCTCTTGGCATAATGGGCCGAGGCCAGGTCCGCTGAAAAGACCACATTCATCTTCGTGTGATACTCCTTGATTAAGAAGGCAATTGTTTTCCTTACACAACAGGGCTGCTACGGTTGGTGATACACAGGTGGATTTAATACCTGGTGGCACGGTAATCTCATGCAGAATTGCAGAAACAGTACATTTTTCAATGCATACGTTAATAGCTACTAAATAAGAAGGAATATAAGTGTAAATTTGAAAAGACGAAGCAACCTTAAAAAATAAAAGATGCTTCAGAAAATTCAGGATAAGGCTCTCAAAGCAAATGTATTAAAGGGTGTATTCGATAAAAATGGCACACACATATATACTCATCAAAATTAAACTGATTATCGGATTTTCTTGAAATTTTCAGGGAATGAAGAACTACTAATGAGTTTTGATTTACAACATTTGTTTTATTCAATTTCGTCTCCCATCCCGAATGCCCGCACCTTCCTTTTCACTCCACCCATCAAATTTTGTACAACTGATTTTCCCAGTGTTTTTGTTGTTTTTACCCAAATTTTCTTCAATTCTAGCTCTGTTTTTATAGTTTTGGGATGTTTGCGAAGTTTCGTTTTCATAATAGCCCAGAATTTTTCAATTGGACGAAGTTCCGGTGAATTTGGTGGGTTCATATCCTTTGGCACAAAATTGACTCCGTTGGCTCGGTACCACTCCAATACGTTTCGAGCGTAGTGGCAGGATGCTAGATCAGGCCAAAACAGAGTTGATCCTTTGTGCTTCTTAATGAATGGCAAGAGACGCTTCTAAGGCACTCTTCCGTGTAAATCGCACCGTTTATTGTTCCGGAAGTGATGAAGGGAGCACTTATTTCACCACATCCGCAAATCGCCTGCCAGATTAGAAACTTCTTTGCAAATTTCGATAGTTTCTTCTTTCGAACATCCTCCGGAACATCGAACTTCGACTTGGCAACGAAATATTCTTGCCCAGGAAGTTGACGGAAGTCGGCCTTGACGTATGTTTCGTCATCCATCACGATGCAACCGGATTTGGTGAGCAGCTTCGTGTAAAGTTTCCGGGCGCGGGTTTTCGCAGTGATGTTTTGTTTTTCATTCCGGTTTGGGGCTTTTTGCACTTTGTAAACATGTAACCCAGCACGCTTCATGGTTTTCTGCACAAAACCGACTGACACCTTAGACTTTTTAGCGACATCTCGAATTGACATGTTTGACGGTTCTTGAATTGTTGTACGACTTTCCTGGCCATTTTACCGTCCATTGACCACTTTTACGACCACTCCCTTCCTTCCTTTGGACACTCAGACGCTCCTTGAAGGTTCTTATTACACGAGACACAGTTGTATTTGCAATTCCAAGCCTTTTAGCAATCCACCGGTGGGACGCCCTGGATTTTGATTGTGAGTGCACAAAATTTTCTCACGGACAATTTCTTGTTTCGACGACATGACTGGAACTACTGAATGTATAACTATGAAACTTGGCAGATGTAAATAATACACTATGGATAAGATTTACTCAAATTTCTAGGTTTTTTACTCATACGATTCAAAAGTTACAGAAGATTTTCTGTGTGCCATTTTTATCGAATACACCCTTTAGAGAGTATGAGTTTACCTCATTTACCCTCACACATATCTTTAACACAATTTTTTAACAAAATCCTCAAAAGAAACAAATACAGACATTTTTCAATGTTCCTTACAGACATTTTGAAAAACCACCTGGCATCCCTGTTTCGACGTTTTACTTTGGTATAGAAGAATCCATGTAACGGAAAAGTGAGGTTAAACGTCGTAGATGGCGCTCGTTTAAAATAGTTTTATGAGCTGTCTAAGCTAAATTATTGGTGATAAAAAGATAAGAAAATCAACGATTGTGACCTTACTGAGCGATTCCATGCAGTTGGAAAAATAGTCAGAAAGTTATTATCAATCTCAGTTTTAGATACTACGATGCTAACCTCACTTTAGCTTCGTTATCGCCTGTGCTGTTGTCAATATCAATATTCAATTTCATCTTGATAGGGATGCTTTTGTGTACCAAATGAAGGAGCAATATTTGTTTCTTTTGAAGTAGAACATGGTGTGTAATTTTTTGGGCTACAATTATCGATAGATTACAATGACTACAAGAGGACTCAAGAGGGCAGTAAGCTTCTACGATTATCACTATTCAAAATAATCATTTTGGTTGAAATGAAAATTACTTTTTGGTTCCTAGAGGGTTTGAGCTGTTAAGTGGAATACTTGTAACTATAAATTAGAAGAAGAATTAGTAATCTCCATTTAATTCCATTCCATTCGACTAATAAGTCGAGTCATTAGTACGAAACACTGAAGAAGTCTGCACATTGTAGACGAAATACGCGTATCTGTCGAAGATAAGCAAAGGTAGTTGGAATTAAATGGAGATTACTAATTTTTCTTCTAATTTATAGTTACTTTTTGGTGTTCGATTATCACTAGCGAGTTAAACAAAGCTAGGCTGGAAACTCAAACTCTAATAAGTAATAAAAAATTGAGTAGTCGTACAACCATAAAGAGTTGATTTATAGACAAAAAATTCAAAAGGTCAAATGTAACATTTGTAAACAATGACATCCAGTGTATTTATCTGGGACTTGCTTGCCACAAACTAAATAGCACCAGAAACAGATACAAGGAGTTATTACCTTTCCGTCGGTAGTGGATGTAGATGTTAGCAACCTGGCATTTCCAAGAAATTTACGTTTGAAGTCATTGTTTACAATTGTCAATTTCAACCTTTTGACGATTTGGTCTAGATTTGTCCATCGCCCTTGATTTTGACATCTGAGGTTTTCATTACAAATACAATTCATCTACTCGAAGCCCTCTACAGACACTGATCCGTGCATAACGATAGTGTTGCCTACTGTGAAACTTTTTTTCATTCATCGGTAGAAGCGAGGCATGATTCGTTTAGAGGCACAGCAACCCTGTCTTGTTGACAACATGAAAACATGAAGTCGTTATTTGGCCATAAAACGAGGTTGGTGTTCTATCAGAATATTGGATTTTAAGATACTTGGAGTGTTTTTTCACACAACCTAGTGACAAGTCTCTGGGGATTAGTATTTCTTGAATGTACTTATTCCATATAATGCATGTAAAACGATTTGAATTGGGTGAATGTTGATCTGTTTGTCTGGCTTTGTCTAAAGCCTCAACAAAAGGGTTACAAAATAGAATACAATAGATGACCGTTTCTTTGTTACTAACAATGAATACAAAATGGTATCAGATGCTCTTATATGTTGATACAACGTCGATACGAAAATGGATACCTTTAGCTCAGATGAAGCTACTCAATAACAAATATTTCTAGATAACTGAAACTCAAAATAATCCATTTTGCTTTTGTAAAATGTGCACGAGCTTAGTAGACAGAATGAAAATTGATGAAGATTTTGAAGATTTACTGCAAAAGGATGAAGAGCGATGCAATTTGATGGATTCAGATTCAGATTCAAAAGGTGGAACAAGACTTTTAAAAGACTAATTCGCAAGCGTGGAATTTTGTGATTATCTTAAATTTGGATTTATATGTTTCGCACCCCAGAATATTTCTATGAACTATGGCAGTATATTAAACCGAAGCGCAAAGATTTGAGTAGCCAAGGGGGGCAAGTACGAAAAATCAAAAATATTCATCCCTCAATTCACCATGACAGCAGTGATCGTTTTCCTCGTTTTGTCCACTAATCAATACAATTCTCGAGTACTTTTTTCAAACAGACGTATCTGATTTTGTAAACAAAGATGGGAAGTAAGATTCAAACGGTAAATTCTTTAATCTCTCACGAAAAGTAGCATCTCCATCCTGTTAGGGAAATGTTATTCCATGTGCTGGTGGCCTTAGTTTGCATGAAAGTGCAAAAGTTTTCAAGAATTTAACATTTGAATCTTACTTTCCCCTCTTTGTTAACAAAATCAGATACGCCTGTTTGAAAAAGTACTCGAGAATTTTCAAATGATAAATACAGTGACCACCTAGACTCAAGTTTGCATGTCCCAAAAATGCTACTGATTGTTCATCAATGATCTTTTTTCCGCTAGATCCGACTAGAAATGATGAAAAGAGTAAATGAGAAAGTCCAAAGAAGTGATAATCGCACACGTTTACCTATCATGTAAGCTTACTTTCTGCCTCAAACTTAAAAACATTGCCAACTACCTCGTGATTTACTGCTTTACTCGTGACAAACGTTACTGCAGAATAAGTTGAGAAAAAAACGTAAATTTCTTTTATTGTACATTGTGTTATCCCTCATGATGTCTAAACGAAAACAACAAAATACTTAACGATCTCAGGTAAATCAATTTTCTCGAGTACTTTGTCAAACAGACGTAACTGATTTTGATAAAAAGAGGGGAAGTAAGATTTAAACGTTAAATTCTTGAAACCCTTAGCACTTTCATACAAACTAGCAACACTTCTCTAACATGATGGTCATGCTATTTTTCGTGAGGGTGCTGAGAGCTTTGAGTAATTCACGTTTTAATCTTACTTTCTCTCTTTGTTCACAAAATCAGATACGTCTGTTTGAAATAGTACTCGAGATTTGTAAAAATACCTGCGTTTATTATTCCTCATAAACCTCACAGACAAGTTTCCACTTTTGCTGAACTAGAATGTATCCTATTTATCTACCTCACAGTCGAAACAAAAACAAACGTGGACTGATACTCCTATCAACGCCTACGTCTTTGTACGACGAATAAGGATGGCTAACGCGCATAAGGATTCTTACAAGGACGATGTGAATTTCGAACACGGGCAGACGGACCAACGCAGGACGACTACCCGCAAACACACACACAAACCAGACTGCTGGGGAAAACCCGGAAGCCCGCAAAGGCGGGTTCACATTCGTACGATGAACTCAAACCGTATGGGCAACGAAAGTCTATGATAAATGTCCATCCTGGCCTGACTGAGGTTCGACCGCACTGTCACAGCTGTTTTTTCTTCCCTAGTGAAACTAACTCTCAATCGATAGGAAACTAGTTGAATAGTTTAATCATCGGACAGATGGTCGGGGTCAACCAGCGGACGGGGTTGGGAATAATTGATTTAAATTTCAAAAGTCACAGCTGTGGAAGGATGGGAAAATAGATGACCACGATCGAAAGCCGTCAATTATGAATTGAAACCCTATGTCATTTGGTTGATTTCGATCGAAAAAGACCACGGCGTACTACGATTGATTCGATTATAGTTCACCTGTTGGTGGAGTTGTCGTGATGATAACGTGGTTGCTTAAAATAAATGTATTTGTCGTTACTTCTCGTCCTTGAAAAATGGTTTTTTAGATGATGATTAAACAACCTCTGATATTCATTTGCTGATTCCATTCCTTCCTTTTTTATGGATTCACTATAAGAAACGCTTCAACCAGCAAATCAGAGTATCACAAATGCTTCGTTATAAACGAGAAAGTTGATAAGGTGAATCTATCAAGGGGGAGAGAATCTTTTGATATTATACGTATGTATTAAGGTTTTTGAATGTATCGATCCACATCGGCATAGTTCCATATTAATCAATTTGGTAAATGATGTTCTTGTGAAAAGTGACGTCATTGATTCAGCATTTAAAATTGGTGTGTCAGTTGTGTGGATATGCAGTCTAAAATCAAGGCTACTATGATATACAACAGACAATCAATGTTGCCTTGAATGCCTTTGAATCAATTAAATCCTACACTCAAACAACTCGACTCCTAAGTTTCAACTTATGATGCTGAATTTTATTTCCAAATAAGGATTCCATAAGGGAACTATGGACTCCATACTGTTCGTGTTAAATGATGTACGATAACATGTAGGTTTCTCGCATTAAACATTTATTTCATTGATTCGTCTCACGAAATTCAATGTTACAACTTGTGCGAAAATGGCGTAAGCCAGAGATATGAATATACAAGAATGAAGCCTGTAGTGGAAGCCGAAATAGTCTGTTGATAAGAATTATCGCACGTATTCCAAGAGAGGCTCCCAAAAGAGGATCGAAGTATTTCCATTGAATTATTCAATTCAGGCTAAGAAGAATTCAATTGAAGCTCCCTTAGCTCAGTCGGTAGAAGGCGCAGCTACAGAGCAACATCATTTTGGAAGTGGCTGGGTTTGATTCCCGGTCTGGTTTAGGAATTTTTCTTTTAAGAACGTTGAGTATAGTGTATGATTGTACTTGCCACACACATCCATACCAATGCAAAAATGGTAACTGGCATCGAAAGCTCCCAATTAATGACTGATTAAGTGCAATATAGAACATTGAGTTGGAAGCAAATAATTCCCTTTTTTTTTAATCAATAAGCTTGAAATGCCAAGGTAAGGATTCAATAAATAATTATTGCAATTTTCTCCAAGGAGCCAAAGTACTATTGCTAGAGTTGAACTGCCTTTAAAATTGCGTGTAGAAATGTTCTTTTTTCCACCATAAGTTCTCAATTTAACGAATGAAGAGAGCCAAAAACACAGACAGATGATACACTTTAAGGCCTT
The DNA here is from genome assembly GCA_034211315.2 of Aedes japonicus. NCBI lineage: Eukaryota > Metazoa > Arthropoda > Insecta > Diptera > Culicidae > Aedes > Aedes japonicus. Next base: position 20,866 of record JASCZW010005536.1, read on the forward strand.
ACACAGAATATCGTATCCGCTAATTTATGCTCTAAAATTTAATCTATAAAAAATGGAATAATAATGTGATGAATTTTACATGGCAGCATAATTAATCATCAATTAAAAAACAGATTTGAGCAATAAAAAATGAAAAAGTGCCACTAAGTTATTAAGGCCTGTGCCAACAAATAATGTGTGATCAGCAATAAAAATTTAGAAATGAGCAATAAAGATGAGAAAAAGATCTTCGGATAATCTAATTGTGAGCAGTAAATCTGTCAAATAAAGCAACAGCTATTAGTATATGTGCAATTAAATATGGCTTAATTTCCGCAAATGATGTAATTTGAGCACTAAACTACTGCATATGTCTTTGAATTGTATAGGATTTTCCCATAAAATAGTAAAATGAGCAATAAATAACTGAATAACCACAATGAAAAAAACTCAAATGTCCTGAGTAGTAGATACAGCAACCCATCTTTAAATTCAAAAATAATTTGATATCGTGAAAACTTTCCCATGAAATAATCAAAAACACCATTTAAACACTAAATGGGTTCCAGAAACAGAAAATAAAGGCATGCAGAAAATTGGGAATGAGCCATAATAAGTTGTGATTAATATCTATAAACTATTCAAGATAACAAGGGGAAGTGGAGTAAAATCAGCCATATCTTCGATCACAGAGCCGTGCGGTGGTTAAAACAACCTTTATTTGATTCTCCAGGAAATTTTACATGGGACGAGCACTATTTGGTTGATCTTGAGTCTCTCCATGCAAATATGTCTATGAATTATTCTAGAACATAAGGGGAAGTGGGGCAAAGTCAGCTCTATAACTCCACAACCATATTCGTGCAGTAATTGAAACCAGTTCCATTCAATTCTTCAGACAGTTTCCAAGCGGAAATGGCCTTGTTTACAGGCCGCGCTTAGATGCAACAAAAGTTACAGATTTTTTCCGTAGTGTTCATTAGTTCTTGCCCACTGTGCAACGTATCATTTCGGCTTGCATTAGAGTTACAGATTTTGATTGTTTATAAAAAATGTCGTTAAGATTACTGCCTATAAAAGCTTCGTACAGAACATTTCATAACACTGCTTATTGAGAAAATTGATTACAGCCAGAAAGGTCATTCATTATGACATAAAGATTGTATTACAAATATATTTATAATATTATTTAATATTATTATTTATCCACAGCTGGTTCGGATCCAAACCAATATAGCCATGTTGTAGAAAAAATCAACCATTTCGATCCGCAAATCTCCTCAACGTTCAGATTTTCTTCTCTTATAGAATCCCGCATTCTTAAAAATAATGAAAACTACATGTGATGTAATTGATATAAGATTTAATTTTCAGCTCATATAAATAAAAATATTATTGAGGAAGAGATCGTAGCATGCCTTGCTCGGAGATGGAAGAAAATATTTTTTCACCTGTCAAATTTAGGAATTAAACTCTAGTTTAACGTAAAGTTTCGTTGTTTATTATTTTATTACTGTTTTGAGTGGCTTATTTGAAAAGGCCTTTTGCAAAGCTTGGACTGCAAAATGGAAATCAGTGAATCCGAAAACCAGTTCCAGGCGGTAAATGAAAAAGCAATAGACATGCAAGAAGACTTTTTCGTATTACAGACCATGTAGAATCGAACGGTGAAGTGACGCTTTCCTGGGGTTCAAGATGCGGTTAAAAGTTCTGAACTTTCGGCAGACTGGTTAAATCAAGGGGCATGACAGCTCATTATTGCGAGCAATTTCAGAGTAGCGAGCACAGCAATTTGTTTCCTCTCTGTTTTTGCACAACCAACCGCTGTCAAACAAACCGCACGTTAGTACAAGAGCTCTCTTGTGTGCACAATTGGATACAGGCAATTTTCAATGCTTTTAATTTTCTCTATTTAACTCTGATTTTGAAAATAACATTTACTCGCTCCACCTACATATCTCATATGCTCGTAAAATTGGTATCGTGTTAACTTTTATTCGTGTAAGCCTTCAGTTCAGGTCACCTGCTGCTATTTGCTGTTGAAGCATCAATCCGCCAGACAATCAGACTACAGCTGGTGCTGTGGAACAAGGGCAAGAGAATAGACAAACGAGTTCAGCCGGCAGCACTCCGACTCAATTTTCAAGCTTCTTAGAAACGATACCAAATTACCAATCTTTAAATATCGTTATCATACCTGATCATTGGAATTCCGTAAAGTCATTCGTATCACGTATTAAATATTCCTAGAACACTCACAATCGTGAAATAGGGCTCGTCGTTGTTCCATCTTCCATTTCCAGCACCGGAATATCCACTATATTTGCAAACAAATTTGAAGTCAAACTTGTTGTAACCTTGGCAACCGATGAAGATTGATTCAATTTTGAGCAATGTTGAGTTACTCGCGAGTTGCTCTGTGCATAAAGGTAACTCAGAGTAGAGCTGTCTCACCCCTAGGGTTAAATGGAGTTTTGAGAACAATCGTCCTAGCCATATTATTAACCACGCAATTCAGTTGTACAGCAGTACAGTACAGCATTGTACATGGGTACATGAAAATTGTGACGCGCTCACTGTACTGCCGCAGGAACCTTTTAATTTGGCTCCTTAGATCGAAAAAAGTCTATCGGTAGAAGCAAGTAGGGTAACGGGATGTAATGTTAGCCCAGCTCCTTCATTCGGCCTATGTGACAAATATGTCATTATTTCGGAGATAATCAACAAAATCATGTTGCTTTCAAGATGACCGATTTGTTTCAAAGCAATTTAGCGTATTTAATCAATTTATAGCTGTTGACTTCCGCGTAATTTTAGATTTCCTCAACTTTTTTGACACCATGACTTTGCTGGATAAGCTTAACAGATTTTCTACACGATCTTCGAATGACCTAAATTTGCCGAAATTGTAACTGTAAACCGAATAATGCAGCCAAGATGTACTGAATAACAGTAAACAGTAAAACAATAATAACAGTAAACAGTAAAATAACAGCTCACATATATAAAATAACAATGATTTAACCTGAAAACCATAGACCCAATAAAAGGAACATGAATCCGAGAGGGTTTGAGCTGTTTAGTGGAATCCTTGTAACTATAAATTAGAAGAAAAATTAGTAATCTCCATTTAATTCCAACTACCTTTGCTTATCTTCGACAGATACGCGTATTTCGTCTACAATGTGCAGACTTCTTCAGTGTCTCGTACTAATAACTCGACTGAAAGAAAACCTTCGCCACCTGCCGTATATATACTATTTTCTAAATACAAAACGTTAACCTATCATTATTTTGTTTATACCTATCTTATTATTAGTTTGTTTATACCTATCCTGAGTCAAAAACAAGTGTACTTAATATCTAACTCGCTTCTTTCTCATCTATACCTAACATACTTATTGTGTAGCAGCGGGTGCTCCGCTTCGTCGGGTTTGATGTCGTTTGGGTAGTAAGTTGAAGAGCCATGTGTAACCGTTGCCTTGGTCTTTGTTTAGAAGATTTGTGTTCTGTTGTTTGTTTATTTCTAAGCTTTCTGCGACGTCTAATTTCCAGGGTGTAGATGTAGTCCGTAATATTGTGATGTTATTCGTCGTTATGTCGTGATTTTCCGTGAAGATGTGTTCTGCGACTGTTGATTTGAAGTTATGTGAAATTCCTTTCTCGTTCTGTTTGACAGCCTTAGTTACCTCCGCTAGATGCTCCTTGAACCTTGTTGCCAAGGTTCTCTTTGTTTGACCTACATATATTTTGCTGCAGTGTTTACACTTGATTCTGTATACCCCTGCTCTGAATAATGTGTCTACTGAATCTTTGGTGGAGCCTAACATCGATGCTAATTGGTTGTGCCTACTAGAAAAAACTAAATCTAAGCCAAATTTCCTAAGTCGTGGTTTAAGCTTTTGTGTAATGTCTTTATCGAAGGGGACGGATACACGTTTTAGGGGTTCAGGTGAGTCTGAGAGGGTTGTTAGTGATTTCCTATGAAGATGTTTTTCCTTTTTTTTGATGATCGCTTGAATTGTCCTCTTTTCGTACCCATTGAGTCTGGCAGTTTCGAAGATATATGCTAATTCTTTGGCTTTTCCAGTTTTATTGAGAGGAAGGGTCAACATCCGGTGGATCATGTGGTGGAAAGTGGCCATTTTGTGCTGAAAAGAGTGGTTTGAAGTGTATGGGATGACTCTTTGGGTGTTTGTGGGTTTTCTGAAGATTTCAAACTCTAAAGGAGATGCCGACAATAATTCTCTCTTTACTAGAAGGTCGAGGAATGCAAGTTTTCCATCCTTTTCTATTTCATGGGTGAACTTAATGTCTTTGTGGAGATTGTTGATACAGAATCAAGTGTAAACACTGCAGCAAAATATATGTAGGTCAAACAAAGAGAACCTTGGCAACAAGGTTCAAGGAGCATCTAGCGGAGGTAACTAAGGCTGTCAAACAGAACGAGAAAGGAATTTCACATAACTTCAAATCAACAGTCGCAGAACACATCTTCACGGAAAATCACGACATAACGACGAATAACATCACAATATTACGGACTACATCTACACCCTGGAAATTAGACGTCACAGAAAGCTTAGAAATAAACAAACAACAGAACACAAATCTTCTAAACAAAGACCAAGGCAACGGTTACACATGGCTCTTCAACTTACTACCTCAAACGACATCAAACCCGACTGAAGCGGAGCACCCGCTGCTACACAATAAGTATGTTAGGTATAGATGAGAAAGAAGCGAGTTAGATATTAAGTACACTTGTTTTTGACTCAGGATAGGTATAAACAAACTAATAATAAGATAGGTATAAACAAAATAATGATAATGATAAACGTTTTGTACTTAGAAAAAAGTATATATACGGCAGGTGGCGAAGGTTTTCATTCAGTCGAGTTATTTGTACGAGACACTGAAAAATTCTGCCCATTTTAGACGAAAATGCGTATCTGTCAAGATAAGCAAAGGTAGTTGGAATTAAATGGAGATTACTAATTTTTCTTCTAATTTATAGTTAAAAGGAACATATTCTTTACTAGGTTCCCAACTATGGACTGTTGTATGGAAAGCGTAGTGAAAATGTTGTTATTGGTAACATTTACAGTAAAAATGTCTGAGTTTCAGTTGAATGTTTTTCATATTGTTTGAATGTTGAATGTTTTTTCATATCTTAACACAAACTAAAGGAACAAAATCTGTGTAGAGTGAATTATAATGTTTTGATTCCGGAATGGCCGCTAAATTAAAGACTGTATTCGATGAAATTTGGACACACAAAATAGGTCAACAAAAATTTACCCAAAAATAATCCCGATTCTTTTCAAACTTTCTGGAAATAAAGTACTACTAAATGATTAAGTTTTGACATCATTGGTTTATTAAACCTTTTCTCCCAACCCAAATGCCCGTACCTTTACCTTGACCCCTTTCATCAAATTTTGGGCAATGATAGAACCGACTTGCTTACTTACTTTTAACCACACTTTTTTTAGTTCAAGTTCATTTTCTATCAGTTTTGGAGTTATAACGAGCTTTGCCTTCATGATTGCCCAAAATTTTTAAATCGGGTGAAGTTCCGGATTGTTTGGAGGTTTGACGTCTTTTGGTACAAAAACTACATTATTATCTTTGTACCAGTCTAAGACGGGCCGGGCATAGTGGCAAGATGCCAAATCCGGCCAAAACAGTGTCGGGCCATCGTGAGATCTCAAGAAGGGCAGAAGTCGTTTTTGGAGGCATTCGTCTTTGTAGGTTTGTCCGTTGACGATCCCAGAGGTGATGAAGGGCTGACTCATTTTGCCACATTTGTTTGGTGTCGGCTCTAATGTAGGTCTCATCGTCCATCACAATGCAGAACGGTTTTGTGAGCCACTCCCTGTACAGTTTTCTTGCACGAGTTTTGGCCACCGAGTTCTGTTTATCGCTCCGCTTCGGTGCCTTCTGGACCTTGTACACATGTAATCCAGAACGTTTCATTGTTTTCTGCACAAAACAATCTGAAACTTTCACCTTTTTCGCAACGTCCCTGATCGAAATGTTTGGATAACGCTTAAATTGGTTCAATACCATCCTGGCCTTCTCCGGATTTGATGTGCCACGTTTTTTGCCACTACCATTTTTCCGCTTGGTTGTCTTACGGTCCTTGAACATTTTAATCACATGAGATACGGTTGAATGTGCGATTCCGAGCTGTTATCCGATCCATCGATGAGAAGCGTTTGGGTTTTCGAAGTGAGTGCCCAAAATTTGTTGGCGCACTATTTCTTCATTCGAAGCCATCACTAAAATCACTCGACCGATTTTCACGAAACTCATCACACAATTGACACAACACAATGAAATACATTCAGTTAAAATTTCAATAATTTTTACCCACACGCTAAAAAGTTACGAACAATTGCGTGTGTCAAAATTTCATCGAATACAGTCTTCATATGTAAAAGTCACTGAAGTGTTTCAATTGTGCCTAGCCACTGAAACCTTCTCATCATTACCCGACGATAAAGGAGAAAAGGTATGTAGGTAAAGGAAATTAGAGTCCCTAGAAACAAGAAGAACATGCAACACTTATTTCGATTAGTTCTCATTTTGCGTGCATGTATAATTCAGATGGGATGCTCGATAGGTAGCTCCGATAGGTAGATTTGGTTTCACTCTTTGCGTGACTCTATATTAGGGACTCTAAAGGAAATAAGGAAAAGGAACATAATGAATATGGAAAAGAAACGGAGCATATTTCATTCCTGAAAGCTGTGATTTCTGAGTCACAATAGCCTCAGAAAGTTTCATGGAAAAATGATTTCAGGTTATGTTGCTGCCCAAAAAGAGATTTTAATGTTATTGTAGGTTAATAGCGTTCGAGTTCTTTTCCACATCTGGAAATAAATTGAAGAACGTTTTTTAAGTTAAAATTTCTATAATTGGACTCATCAATAAGATGACGACCGAAAATACTATAACGTAGTTGAGCAATTGCAGGACAACTACATATTAGGTGGAAGGAAGCTCCATAATCAACTTCACAAAGCTCACATGCAAACGGTTGTGCACATTGCATGTTTGTTAAGTGATAGTTCAGGTTACAGTGACCCGTTAGAGCCCTAACTAGGATACTACAGTTGTTTTTTGAGAAATTTAATAGATAACTGCTGACTTTGGGTGACAACGATGACAAATACAATTTTTGTCTGACGACAAGTATTTAGGTCTTCCCAGAGCCTATTATGCTTAGAAAAGGCCCAAGAAGCAATTTTCCTCTTGATCAGGTTCAGGACCTATGAAATTATTTGATGCACCATTTCGGGCGAGTTCATCTGCCCATTCATTACCAGCAATACTTGAATGCCCAGGGACCCATAAAAGATGTACAGCATTTAGTGAGCTGAGTTCCTCTAACTGAGTCCGACAGACTATGGCCAGTTTAGATCTGGAATTTTTTGAGCCAATTGCTTTGATAGCAGCTTGAATATCAGACATAAATAAACAAGGCACTCTCTATATCTAAGAAGACTCCTAGGCAGAATTTCTTCTGCAAAAAAGCATTCTCTACATCATGGACAACGTGGTGCAAGTGGGTTGTTGTAGACTTGCATTTCATGAAGCGGTTCTCTAGAAAGAGTTTCATTGCGAATGTTATGATCAATAATTCTTTCCAAACATTTAAGCATGACAGAGCTCAAACTGATTGGCCTGCAACTCTTTGCCTCATCATACGTTGCCCACCCGCCTTTTGAAATAAATGAAACATTTATTTCGCTCCAGGATTTTGGAATAGGCTAGGCTGCAAATGAAAATTTGTTTTAAAATATTTTTAAAGTGATCAAAACCTCGCTGAAGCAAATATGGATATCTGCTCCAGGAGTCTTATAAGGTGCAAAGCTATTTAAAGCCTATTTGATTGTTTCAAGTGCTACTAGCCTGCGAACTATCACTTTAGATTCGAAATGGGCAGAAAAGTGTTCTGGATCATTGGATGGTTCCAGTTCTAAACAACCTGAAAAATGTGTTCGAGAGAGTATTTCTAGCATCTCATCATCATTGATATTAAAGTTTCCAGCTTCATCCTTAATACTATTTACTTGAAAATCCCTAGATTTTGCTAGAACTTTATTAAGTCTGCTAGTTTCATATTACACTTTTTATAATTGTGCAAAGGTTTTTCCAGCCCTGTCGTTCGAAAGACTTTAGAGCCTTTTTATAAGCCTCTCGGGCTATTTTGAAGGCGTCAGTTCCTTCTGTACGATGTCTATTCCATGCCCTTCTACACATTTTACGTAATTTTGTGAGTTCGTTGTTCCACCAGGGTGTACCGCTAGTTGATTTTATTGTTCGTAATGGACGCACTTATTCATAGGCCTCCATAATGAAAGATGTTGTAATTTCAGCAACATCATCTAAGTCATTTGGGTTTTCAATAGAAGGGTGATAGTAATGAAATTTTAATGCAAGGATGTCTGAGTAAACGTTCCAGATTCCACGATCGCTAACTGAAATATGAATGCACGACTTAATTGTTTGCCTTCAACCGCTAGTAAACCTTCAAGTTGACAATGCTGCTATATTTTCTAAAGTCGCTTCGCTAAATGGCTGCATGAACAATACGGTTCTTAAGTTTACAATGCTGAACATTACATTTAAAACAAATGATCACACAGATAAAAAGAAATATTTAATTTGCTGCTTTTGGCAGAAAATAATGGTACATTTCATTTCAATTTAAGGCAGACTACGCCTGAATCTAGCCTGTTTTATGAAAGATTGCAAACAATGTTGTATGGCGCATGAAAGATGGCAAACAATTTCGTTGTTTACGCCTCCTTTGGCTTGGAACTAAACGAGGGGAAATGTTACGCGTTTGTTACAATTAATTATATTTTTCTGTGCATTTATGTAACTCAGCAGCATTTGCTCTCTCCACTATAAGATTTAGATCATTTGGCACACAAGCCGATTGAAGGGGCTACAAAAAAAGAATAAGTGAAAGTTTTCTCGTTGCAATTTTTTGTCCATGCAACTCAGGGAAAATTTGTTTTTTTTTTATCAGCAATCGTCGTGATTAAGTACTCTTCTTGTCGCATAAAATCCTGTTTTCGTTCGTTTCAATCGTTAAACTGTACGCAGTACATCAATCTTTGCCCAAATGTTTCATAGAAAAATCTAAATAAACTAAATCTAAATCTTTACTGTGTAAATGTTTACGAAAAATAATTAAAGTCTTCGTGGCTTCTTCTGCATTAATTAGAGTGCACATTTGCTTCAGAATACCGAAACATTTTCAACGATGGCAACCTATTAAAAATTATATAAAAATGAAAGGATGTTGACACGGCGTGAAATTCAACTCAATTAGCTTCCTTATTGACATTCTTGCGTTCGGTATTACTATAACTAGAAAATTAACGAACGTTTAGAGCGATAGCAGTGCAATCATACAAATTCAGAAGGGTGTCGATTGCAGTTAAGACATTTGCTAATCCACTGTTCGTGTTTTCGCTTTATGTCATTTATTATTGTTCTGTAATATGAGAATCAAAGTTAAAAATGAATAAATAACGCTCAACTCAGGCTTAGAAACGTGGTTTGTCTAAGGCGCCAATTATAATCAGAACGGCCACCGCCATTGCGGTGCGACAAACTCTAAATTTCCCCAAATGGGTAGACTAATTTTCGTTTACCCATCACGTGAACAACGTTAGTGGAACGCGTGATTCTACCTCTCAAAGTATTTACCTACCGGTCGGATACTCAATGGCTGTCTACCCGGATACTCGTTTAAAAACCAACCGCAGAGGAACAAATTTCATCACATTCAGGAGAGATCTCAATCGGTTAGCAAGTGTCAAGATGTTGTTCAAATTGCTCGTTGCAGGATGCATTATCCTGGTAGTGTCCGGTGCTAGTATCAGTGTTGAACAAGGTAAGTAAAAGTGAACCATTCAGTGTTTGTGGACGTTTTTATCGATTAGCATGTATACTTATTTGTGTTTTTTATGTCTATGAATTATCAGGAAGTAACGAGGATGTCACCGTGCGGAAATTAAGAAACAACAGACATAAACGTCAACTTGATTGGTACTATCCCAGCTACGCATCAGATTACTATTATCCACAGTACGATCCGGTGTACTATCCATATTACGAACCAGAGTACTACCCGCAATACTATCCAAAGTACGAGCCAGTCACATACCCTAAGTACGAACCGGTCCACTACCCAAAGTACGAACCAGTCCACTACCCTAAGCACGAACCGGTGTACTATCCTAAACACGAGCCAGTGCATTATCCTAAATACGAAACAACGCCCTATCCCAAGTACGAAACGAAGAAGCCTTGCAAGACTACTACTCCCCACTACTACACCACAACACCCCCACCACCGCCACCACTGATTCCATCGAAGTTAGGACTAGTGAACCAACTCGGAAATGACAAGCAAAACCTGCTCAACACGAAACTTGGATTGCTACTAGGAACAACTACAGTAGCGCCGTATCACTACTACTGAGTGTAGGCTAAGCCGTCAGTTTCGTGAACAGTGAACATAATTCTTGTAACTTAAAGCGTAAGCTGCTGATTTAGAGAGTAAATAAAGTAATTATATGTAAACAAAAATTTGAGACGAAACATAATTCATACAATAGAATGAGTTGAGAACGGAGTTCATGATCCACGAAAGTGTAGACTTTCATAGCTGCACTGAAAAGACTGCTACCTGCATTTATAGGGAAATTGTACAGTACTGCTAATATAGTCCTATGTATAGGCTCCAGAGCTAAATCGTTAAGTAGGGTAGAAGACTTGACAGATGGAAAATATTCGATTAAGTCTGCTACTCGAGCAGACTTATTTCAGACAGACGGGAACTCAGTTTGACCTTATCGAAAGTCATTTGATCAATAACTAAGGAATTTTATTCGATTAATCGATTATTTTCCATCTGATAAACTTATGTAATATTAAAATTAATTCGCGAATTGGTACACAGCCAGGACGACGGAAATGAGATCAAATACCCTACAATAATTGTCTCCCACTGATATGGTAACAACATCAGAACAGCGACTGATCAAAGTAGACAGCGCTTTGAAAGTGACGTGTTTTGATTTTACAACCGATAACTTCTATGCCCTTCGACGATTTTGAATTTTGATCATCATTCACTTATTTACTGTGGATATAAACGTTCTTCTTCAGGTTTATGGAACATAAGGAATAATAAGCTGATGTTACGGATACTACCTGGTAATTGCCTCCATTAACGGTAAGTTGAGCGTTTCGACGAATTCAAAATATGAAAAAAAATGTTTATTGCCTCCGGTAGTCGCTCCTTTCTCGAGACTAGACAAATTTGACGACAGCCCTCAAATTCAACATAACACTCCTCAATATCCGATGAGGTATTATGGCTCTACCCTTAAAACAATACACCGACACAGAACGAGTAAAACGGCAAAACGAAGCACACGAGAAGACATCAGTTGGGATTACACCTCCTCCTAAGGATAATCCTCTCGGCAAATTTCTCAAATACCGTACCCAACTAAAAAACACGTGCTTCAGTAATGCAATAGAACAGACACAGCACCAGCAGAAGAAACGTGAGTCCACAACGAATCTTGCCAATTTTAAATCACGTAACACAAACAGTCGTGGAAAAAATAGGAAGAAAAGTGCCTTCCCACTGCTTCGGAGCACATCATCAGCAATCGACGAAAAATATAATGCCATCATTCGGGCACAACTGGGATAAGAAGAATAATCCATAGATGTTCAAATAAATTCGCAAATAAAGCCAAATTTCCTGGTCTTCCACTGTTTCGAAGAATCACTCACGAATGCACGATAGACTGGTCCAATCGAGGTCATGTTTCCAGATTTCACAAACAAATGAAACTAAGAACGGTTTGCGATTCTAGACTTGTCAATTTATAATTTAAATATATTTCAAGCTGAATAATGCATAAGGTCCTATGTAACATTGAGAGACTCTCTTTGTTGGCTTTCTCTTTGCGATCTTACGGCTATGAAAAAAACCTGTTGAAGTATTTTCAACACACAGTACGGTAATATAAAGCTTTATTAAAGATCCAATACGTCAAAAAATCAGAAATCGTGTAATAGACAAACTATTAACGAAAGAGAAAGTAGACGAAGCGAATCTCCCAATGTTATTTAAGACCTAATGCATTGTTCAGCTTGATTTGCTGATTTTTGTAAAGTTTGAAGTTTGTACGACTAGCCACTCAGAAAGTACAGAACTCGAGTAATTCATAATTAGGCCCTAAAAGTCAAGTGTAATCAATGACTTAAAATGTTGACCTCTCAAGAATCAAAGGGGTTAATTATAGAAGTTGAATAGAGCAACTCGACTCGCCACTTGTCACTGCCATGTCGAGCGTAATTGCACATTACAGCAGCTTAATGAAACTGTGTGAGTTGGGCGAAATTCAACTGTTAACTGTAGTGTTGACATTCAAAATGCATTTGAAATATTATATCATGCAGTAGTTCAAGACTTTCATCAATTGAGCTGTCATTTTAGACTGTCGAAGAATATTTTTTTACATTTTTCAATCTTGTTTTTTTAATAATTCAGAGAACCTCTTTGGGACGCTGTTCCAAAGTTGCCATTTGAAGTACTTTTCGGGGAAGTTATCAATTAGTATGAGGGAGATAGTGTTTACCATATTTGAATAAAGTGTCATGAGCAATGAATAAATATGGTCATATGAATGATTTTTGTATAGATTGCTCTTTCCTTATCTTCAAAAAACTCTTTGCTGAAATTTTTAGAAGTTTTCTCCTGCACTTAAGGCAAGTTTCCTCATGTACTTCTTGGCAGTGAACGTTGATTTTCATGTAAATTTACATCTAACAACCCAACATAACCGTCAAGGAACAGTTGACAAGTTTTTTCTTGAACTTAGTTACTGCCTAGTGAGTCCCATTCTGAACTACAAGGATAGTTTCTCCAAAACTTTGGGAAATTTCTCTCCAAATTTTGTTGAGAAATCTTCGTAAATTTGTTGGAAACTTGTTCCTGAACTTCTGAGAAGTCCTCTTCGAAACTTCAGCAAATTTTTCCTCTGAACTTCGGAGAAGTTTTCTAAATTTCTGAAATCTCGCTTTAACTACAAGGAAGTACCCTCTATTCTTCTGGAATTTTTCTTCCTGTTTTTTCACAAACGTGTCTACCTGAACTTCTGGAAATTTCTGAACTATGAGAAAGCCTCATTCTGAACTTCTGAACTTCCGAAAAGCTGTCTAGCACTTACGGGTATTTCAACTAAACTTTTTGGAAATTTCCTTCGGAAGTTTTGGAGAGTCCTCTCCTGAACTTCAAAGAAGTTTCTTAATTTTTTTAAGAAATTCCTTCTTGAACTTATAGCCACTACCTCTCTGAAAAATCTTTTCCTGAAATTCTGGGATTTTTTTCCTGAGCTTGTTCTATTTGAATTTCTGATAACCCTACTTCCCTACTTAAGTCCGACAAACATTTTGGTCTTTGCTCCGCAGCTGCATATCCCTTGCCAAATCATCAGTTTTTTGGAAAATTTGTCCATTAAAGCATACTTAAACTTCGCAAGAACATCTCCTCGCGCTGTCGCCATGTAGAATTCTTGGCCAGGAAGCTGTCCAAAATCCATTTTGACGTAGGTTTCATCGTTGATGAGCAGGCATTCTTGGTACTTCGTCAAAACCTGCTGGTACAATTTTCGAGCACGAGTTTTGGTGACGAAACAATGCTTCAACGTTCTTTTTGGTTGCTTGCTGGCTCGATAAGAACGATATCCGGCTCGCAAACGAATTCATCGAACGGTACTGCGAGCAGCAGCGTATTTTCATGCGATTTCATTATCTGATAGTTCAGGGTTTGCTCTGACGGTTCTCAACACATTCTGGTTCAGCTTGCGTTCATATGCTCAACTACGACGCTTACCTTGAGGCACTCGATCCACGCTCTTTCGCTCCCTGAAACGTTTGAGCACATCATACGCCGTTGATTTGGCGATTTTCAACGTTTTTGCGATTTTTCGCGGACCAACGTGGATTATCAACGTGGGTGTGCAGATTTTTTTCTCTCCTCTCGGCTTCCATCTGGAATAACTTTTGACTTACTGCACGAAACGTCGTGAAATTTATACCCCAGAAAGTGGGTGCCTAGGTCAACAAACCACTGTGAAAGAATTCTTGCAGTGATCACTTTCTGTGCCACTGCAACACAATAAGTGATTCCGAATCCTAACTGGACAGAACCTTAGACCCTCAACATTTATATGGCTACACATCTGCACTGCTAATCCTTATCATAAAATTTGAACTAATTTGCGTCATCACATACACCCCACAAACCGTTTGAAGTTTGAATAAAAATGACTATGATCGTGTTAAATTAGGCAACAACTTCAATATGCAGATATATATTATGTATCAGAAAACCTACAGACTTGATCATCACATTTTATTCTACGCCCCAGGTACCTTGTTCCTATTTATGCTTCAATGTGTTAAATAATTATGTTTCCATTCCGATGATTGATAACATTTTTAAGTACTATCAATACAACTGAAAAACCACAAAAAGTGGAGCCTATGGAGCTCAAATTAAGTTTGGCAGTTCTAAAAACAAAATATCTAACGTTTTAGTTGAACACTTTTTTGCTGGCATCAAAAAGGTATTTATAAACCATCATCCTGATTGCTAATGTTATGAGGTGCTTTAATAGGTATTCAATTAATTATGAATGAATGAGTTAAAATAAGACGCCTTGGTATCATTATTGGATCCTAGAGGGTTTCAGCTGTTTAGTGGAATACCTGTAACTAGAAATTAGAAGAAAATTTAGTATTTTCAATTTAATCCAACTACCTTGTGCTTATCTTGACAGATACGCGTATGTCGTCTACAATGTGATTCTTCGGTCTCAGTACTAATAACTCGACTTCGAGTCAAGTCGAGTTATTAGTACGAGACACTGAAGAAGTCTGCACATTGTAGACGAAATACGCGTATCTGTCAAGATAAGCAAAGGTAGTGGAATTTAATTGAAAATACTAATTTTTCATGACTAGTTTTGTTTTTACGTTTGGCATTTCTCGCATATGTTTATTTCTTAAATAAAATTTTGTAAATCATTTGTAAAGGATGATAAGCAAACTAGATAAGAAGAAGTAAACAATGTCATAGCAACAAATCATCAAACTTATTTATGACATTCGCTTAAGGGGGAAAATACAAGCAGAACAAGAAAAAAAACTCATTTTTGAAAAAAAAATTCAAGGGGAAGTTTTTACTCAAATCAATTATAAGTGTATCCATGTAGTATACAAAAATATTTTTTTCAATTTTTTTTTTCAACAAAATGGCGGGCGTTAGAGTGCGTTGAAAAAGTCGTTGCATTTTGCTTGTGCCGACCTCTTGGTCGCAGTTTCGATCTGAAACCTGTTAACCCAAAAAAAAACATTTATTACATTCACAGTTAGTAGATAAATTGAAAAAAAAGGAAAAAAAAATTGCACTTTTGGCGTAACTTTTTTGAAAGAATCCACATTTTTCCGCCATTTTTTCACAGTTTTCATATTTCATAATTAAGTAATACAATAATTTTTAATTCATATAGAAGGAAATACTATAATAAAGAAATCCTATAAGTTTCAGTTTAATCGAATAATTAGTTTTCGAGTTATCAAGGGCATAAACTCCGAAAATGCTGTTTTGAGAAAAACGCATTTAAAGTTTTAATTATAGGTATGCACACGAAAAAGGCGTCTTCGGAAAACGATGAAACTAAACACTTGGAGTTCGAATTTCAAAAAAAGGGTTTCAGGAGCGTATTCTACGGGAAATTTTTTAATGCAACAAAAAAAAAATGAATTTTACGGTCATTCGAACTGTATATCCCCTCTTAATCGCATGTTTTCGGTGCTCCTTGGGGTGATTCTGATGTGTTGTTTTCTTATAAACATCGCCAAGGTGCTTCAAACCACCCACGCAATCTCCCAACTTTTAAAATCCCAATCATGTATATTTTATTTTCCTAAAACAATGTACCAGTCTAATGCAAACCAACATGTACGGGGAAGACGAAAAATCTGTTCCCTGGCAACGTGCTTGCTTGGTGATGCGCGCCTTCGACAAGCAGCCTACTCTGTTTTCCGCTCCGATCGCTGCACCGTGAAAGGAAAGTCACGAAAGTGAATGTATTTTCGATTTGTTATTACACATTATGTTTATGGTACTTCACCCGCTCTCATTGTCCGATCCGCATTCATTCCACCACTGTTCTGTTGAAGAGCTCATCTAACTGGAAACATATAAATTCCACCCACCGGAGCAGCAACACGATACCGATGCATTATAAAATATAAAATATCCGCATCGAGTCCGTTGTACTTCTTCCGGTGCTTCCAACTCACCGAAATCAGTCGACCAGATCGTACCCAGGCGGCTTGCGGTGTACGAGCAGGTCGAGAAGCTGGATTCTCCATCCGAAATTTCGACTCCTCTGCCGTGTGGGTGACCGAGCTGGTACGTGAAATGGATTCGGTATATAACTCATTTCGAACTTTAGACAACCAACCGAGACGACGACGACGCCAACGACGATGCATCCGGACGAGAAATGCAACACAAATGAGGTTATGGTGGAGAGCCACAAAGCTTCGACCAGCATGATCGACCTGTCACAACCGGAGTTCTCCGACTTACCCGGCTTTTGAGGATATGTGGTATGTCGAAAACACAAAAGCTACTTGATTAAGCAGGTCCAAGCGCAGCAGTACGTGCCTGTGCAGATATTAACACGGCTAACCGGATTGAAGTTCGTGTTAATTTCATAAATTTCGGCATCGAAGAAGCCGTGTATTTTTTTTTTTTCAATTTGATTTCATTCGGGAAAATGCAATAGTGCATGAAGGAATTTCCTCACGAATAATGGGAAACAAATCACATTTCACTAAGTCGCCGTTAAGCCTATAAATTATTCGGTTTGGAAAGTATTTGGCTGGAAAAGAGACTCATTTGAAATTAATTTAGTCATCAGGCACCAAAAGTTCTCAATTTATAAGTGAGAACGAGAGCACTAATTTAGATGCTGGTAACTGAAACGTAGTTTGATTCCCAATATTCAATGGAAAAAACGACTTTGAGAATCCTCTCCATTCCACATCAAGCTTGTTCAGACTGAAATGGTTTGTTGCACATTAAAGCTTATGACTGACGTCTGAGTTTTAAAGTACGTAATAAAGCGTCAGGTCTAAGAGTAGGTACCTAGGAGTGAAAGTTTGGTTGTAAATTTTTTATTATCTATTATAATGCGATTCAGACGAAGACGAAGGGCTGCCCGGTCTCTAAGAGGAAAACTTGGGCAGTAACTTTTTCCAGAGTTTGCTCAAACCTGGCGTTCAACTACGTTGACTGGTGCCCTGGAACTGGTATCTTCGTCTTTCTTTTAAAGGCTGCAAATGCTACGATATTGCGTTCTGGTGGTTTTCAAGTTATGGTTCGAAATGCTCTTCTTCAGTTATTTGCCATGATTCCTTCTCTTGTAAATTTTTCGGAATCGAATCTAGCCAAACTATAGTCTATGTTTAAGAAATCAGTCGTCTGTTTTAAGATTTAGTGAATATTAAACTCATGTGTGAAATAGTATTTCAATTTAACAATCAAATTTTAAGGTTAATTATTTTCAATGCAGGTATCAATTTTACATTTTTAAGAAGTGAGTCGATAATTATGGCGTCAATTTCAAACTTGTGTAATCTTTTTCATACTGGACCAAAATCAACAAATTTTTGCCCTGTCTTTAGAGTGTATTGTTGACAGTTGTGAAGTTGTCAGTGAGATTCCGAGTCCAAAAATCAGCAAACCGTTCGCCTACATGCAAAATCCTGAGTTATCGCATCGAACCTTGGGAAAACTTATGAATATACATCATTAGATCGGCTCAAGAGACCTTCAAAAGTTTCAGGAACCGATGACTACATGCCAGAAGTTGGACTTAAGCCGGGAACAACACGCAAAAGAAACCGAGAGAGTGGTGATTGCTTGTTTCAAGTACTATCCGAATATTGTCCAAATAACTTCATGTTTCGTAAAGGTTCAGTTGAATATTGCAATTGCAGTTGTAAAAATATACCTCGAGACCCTCAATATCTGCAAAGGTGCGGTCTTGAACAAAGCTGTTCAGAAGGTCCATGGCATTCGAAAGGTGGACCGTTTTGTTTGGAATTTTCCCGCTACGTGGTGCTAGTGAACACGGAAAATTGAGCATTTTCAACATGTTCTATCTCGTGATTCTGATTAGACAGAAAGTTCGAGTCTAAAACAGAAGGGGCTATTTGGGCGTGATTTACTTTGTATCCAAGTAATACACAACTGACTCACCTCAATTCAAGTGATTTAGGACTGACTGACTTCTCATTCAAGTAATTATTCCTGCTTTGGGTCGGATTAATTTCGTTTTCTAGTCATTCAGGTATGATTAATATTCAAGAAATTCAGCTCTGATTCACATCACTTACACGTGATTCAAATCTGGTTTACTTCACATGATTCAGGCCTGATTCACTTAACATTCAAGTGATACAGGACTGACTCACCTCAAATTCAAGTGATTTAGTACTGATGGACTTCTCATTCAAGTGTTTTGGTTTGATTAACTCTTAATATTCAAGTGATTCAGCAAGGACTCACCCCAAATTCAAATGATTTAACACTGTTTTGCCACACATTCAAGTGATTCGGGACTGATTAACTTATATTAGATAAGATATCTTAAATCGAGGGAATTTCAACCGAACTTTCACATTCAAGAGATCAATCATTTTAAAGATCTGGTTCAATTTGTATTCAAGTGATTTAGGTCTGATGCAAGTTATTTGGTACTGACTGACTTTACATTCAAATACTTATTCATTTTTTAAGTCTGATTAACTTCATATGCAAGTGATTCAGTATTGATTCACCTCAAAATCAAGTGATTCAGGACTGCCTCACTTCATACTTAGTGATTCAGGTCTGATCCATTTCATATCTGGTTCACCTAATGTTCACTAATTTAATATTTTATTGTCATATTGAAGTTATTTCATATTTTGATGTCTGATTCACTGCATATTCAAAGTTAAAAAGGTAATAAGAGACTGTGACGGTCAATTAAATACTCATTCCTAATTTACCTTATTGCTGTGGAATGCTGAGAGAGGGGGGCAGAGAACGGGAGGGAGAAAACAGTGGACATGCGTGACCTGGTCAAATCGAGTAGAACGTCTGCCACCACTGCCACAGAAAAAAATAATTAATTTTAACAGGCGTGTAAAATATCCCCTCGTGTAAATCCAAGCTAAGGGAGGCGTAAACAACGAAATTGTTTGCAACTTTTCATGTGCCATACAACAATATTGGAAATCTTTCATACAACAGGTTGATTGATTGATTGATTTGACTTTATTAGAGAGACTTTCAGCCGTTGGTTGGTTCGTCTCTTAACCATACAACTGGTTTCAGACTTTCAGGCGTTATCTGGTTTAATTTTCATGAAATATCCAATATTTTCTGGCAAATCTAGCATTCCCCTATTGTGCATTAGATAACGCAGAAAATTCAATGTTTCTTTTATCTGTGTACCTAACGACGGTTGCTCAGGAGGCAAACAGTAATCGCAGCAACCGCTTATCAAATGCAGTGATTAGGAAATTAGTTGTTAAGTGGTCTTCAAAGAAAACAGAAGTAAATCAAAATTCGCTTCTTTATTAAGGACATAACAACCTGGAAGTTTTCGAAAAATATTGCAGCTTTGAAATCTGTTCCTTTTCATGAAATATCCCATTATTTTCTGTCAAATCTAGCATTCATTTCCCCGGTGACATGCGCGTGAAGTTTCCCTTCGTTTAATACCAAGCCAAAGGAGGCATAAACAACGCAATTGGTTGTAGTCTTTGATGCGCCATACAACATTGTTTGCTATCTTCCATACAACAGGCTTGATTCAGGCATTATCTGGCTTAAATTTACATAAAATAACCCATTATTTTCTGCCAAATCTAGCATTCCCTTTATGTGCATTAGATAACACAGATAATTAAATGTTTCTTTTTATCTGTGCACCATCAAATACGGAGGAGGGTCGGTGCTAGTTTGGGGTTCGTTTGGTAGATCTGGTGTTGGGGATTTGATTCTCATAGACGGTATTCTTTAAAAAGCGGGCTATTTAGACATCCTTAAGGTTAAGGTCCTGTTGAAGTGCAAGGACACCTATCCTTAGCACTCCGCCAAATTGTACCGAGGGTTCGTTCAAGACTTTGACCAAAACGACTTTGACATGCTTTGGCCGGCGCAATCATCGGGGCTAAATCCAATCGAACTGCTATGGGGTGAGCTGGACCGGAACACGAATAAAAAGTGTCCCGAGAACCATAATCACTAGTAGGAGTGCCTACAAATAGCTTGGAAGGAAATCACGGTTGATACATAACGGAAACTTCTAGAATGAATGCCGAGAATTTGTACGGTTGTTAATAGAGGGAACGGCGGGTATTTCGAGTAATTGAAAGTTTGCCTGATGACTACAACAAACTTCAGAATTTTCCTCCAGAACAATTTGCTACATAAGATGTCTTACCTCTGAGCTCGATATTTTCCTCAACTCATTTTTTTTGCCAATCACCTTCTTCACCATCTGGATGTCAACAACTTTGTCTGTTCTGAACAACTTTGTGTCTTCTGAATAGCTTTAAGTCTCGAAGACTCAGGAACTTTCTATCTTATCCAGAATCAGGAGATAGAACAAGTGGAAAATGGTCAACTTTCCATGCTCAGTAGCGCCGCGTGCGAGTGAAATTGACCTTCTGAACAACTTTGCTCCAGACCGCACCTTTGCAGATATTACGGGTCACGGGTAACAACAGTTTGCCGAGGATGATATCTCAAAAACTGCCGATACATGAACGATGAGATTAACCAAAAAGACGTGTGCCATTTTTTAGGCAGCACGATCATAAGTCGCTGTTTTGGCCCGCTTTTTTCGTGCAACTTTTTCAGAACCGGTCAGGAGTTGTATGCGGCTTATTCTGTGGATGTTGTACCGAAAGACATCGAATCCACCAAACTGGCCTAAACTCCCTACGACCGGCCAGCTATTGGTGCAAAAACATCACCATTTGCCTGTCAGAAAAAGACCATTGGTCGCTGTGACAACCGGGGGCCACCACCGTCGAGTTATTTAACAAGCAGGCTCAAGCAGGCATTTTGTTGTTGGCTAGGACGTGCTCCTAGTAGTCACTGCTTTTTCATTTTTTTCGTTTGTGACAACTGGAACAAATGCGGAAATAAAAGTTTACCTTTGCAGGAGTTTATTTAAAATCAGTTTGAAATGAAGTGCAAAGTGATAAATTGTGGTCACAGTGACGTATCACCGGGTCTTCATTTTCATCCGTATCTTCTTGGTATCGCATTGAAATGTAACGATTACAACTATTTATCCCTAACTACAGTTAGTAGTTAACTGGCTTTATAATACAACTCGTATAATTCACGATGAACGTGTTGGAGAATAAGGCCGATGGAAACCGTGGAAGACTGGACTTTTAATATGCACGAATGCCATTATCCGACTGATCTTACGGTTTTTTGCTAGTGGTCACAAGAGGATCTTCTCTTCCCGCATTGTTCAAGACTGTCTGAAGAGCCTTTGTCCAGCTATACGAATCAACGTCGACCTACGCGGGATTTTGGAGGGAACTGGAAAACAGAAACGTTATCGTATTATATGGTTTCCGTTCCGAATTCATCATACGCATTTGACGATCAGGAACACCTGTTAGGAATGGCAGATTTTCTTTTCCAGCGTCGCAAGCAATCCAACGATCAAAATACAACAGCATAGGATCGACAGATGACAGTTGACGACAACAGTGATGCAATAGATATGGATTATGAAATGGTGCAGGAAGTCTCCGGTGAGGTGCTGGACCGAGGAGTGCTTACTGCGCTCTTTTTCAATACGGCCTGCGTGTTGAAAAGTCTAGCGAATAAGGGTACTGTTTGCAAGCATTGTATCAACATGACGGAGAGTCCAAAAGGTGCTCACTCCGACTATCAAAGCTTCACTTTCTATCGAGGGAACGCCATTAAGAGAAACATCCACTTCTCATTCATCGATACCATAGTTTTTTTCAAAAATAAGAAATTCGCATATCGCAGCGCATAAACTATATCACTGAACAAGGCTCAAAAATGTTGAACAAAAGCAAGTGAATGAGATGGCTCTCCTTCAGAACATTTTCCACTGCTTAACCTTCAAGATGATATTGTGTGACGTTACGCATCATTTGGGCTAAAGTCAAGGCAGAAGCGAAAGCAACGGAAGAAAAAATTGATAGCAGAAGTATGCTGTCGCAGAAGCTGCGATGGTGAAGGGAGAATGTTTTATCATTTGTTGAATTTTAAATTTATTCCAGAACATATTGCAAATAAAGAAAGAGAAATGCTAATCTGTTTAAAAAATAAAGAGATAATAAATTTTCTTGTTGCGCCTTTACTAAATCCACATTGTTACCCTAAAGCTAGAAAAGATATCATTAAAACCGTGAGTTATGAAAATCACAAGTTTTCTCATACTATAAAATGATAGGCTGTTGGGTTTTTTGATCACTCTTCCTAAAAATGATACTTTCTGGAAAAATCAAGACCAAAAATAAGCCTAAGAAGATTCAAAAGTAATGTGTATTATTTTTAGAATTTTTGATATTCTTAGAGCCTTAAACTCTTGTACTTCCATTAAAATTAACGACAATTTTCAAACGTTGCTATTGACTATTACTAAGATTTTTAAAAACGGTAAATTTTGTTTTCTTTAATTACTTTTTTTCAATGGGATTACTGTGTAAATATATTTGACAACACTGGAGTGACGCCCGTATCACAGCAAACATAAATTTATAAGAAAACATCTCTTTCTGAGC
This sequence comes from Aedes japonicus, assembly GCA_034211315.2. Lineage (NCBI taxonomy): Eukaryota > Metazoa > Arthropoda > Insecta > Diptera > Culicidae > Aedes > Aedes japonicus. The sequence goes on from JASCZW010005536.1 coordinate 43,813, forward strand.
TGGCAAATCCTGTCCTAGCACACCACTAAGCACTGGCGTAACTACTGAGGGTGCCTAGGGGGCCAGGCCCTCCAGAATTCTGTAGGCACACCGAGGGTTTTTCGTTAATATATTTCTTATTTGAAATGAAACACTAATCTCTACAGAATTGTTGGGTTATTTCCCAGTTTATTTTTTTTATACTTTGCTCCCTTCAGAAATAGTTTGAACGAGTAACAATTCCTGAAGAGTAAAGTGCGCATACCATTTTCCTCACACTTTTCACTTACCCCACTGTGCCTTAAAGCATGAAAAGTTGGTACATATATCAAGAAAACCATTGTTAATGACAATAAGATCCATGAGAACTCCGATATATCAACATTACATAACTTCGCTCGAGAGTTTGCGTATGTTAAAATTGTAAATATCTTCCCAACATCAATGTATCCCAGTAGTGAACAGCAATTTTTGCTAGAGCCAAAGATGTGAAGAGAAAGTATCGATTGGTCCGAGAGAGCTCGGCAGGTTATGAAATTGAATAGAAGTAGTTTGAATTTGAGCGTAGGGCTTTTGTGAGGCAGTATTTCATGCTGCATTGAGTGGCAAAAATGTATGCGTTTGATCATGCTTAAATACCGCCAAAGGCACAGAATGGTTCTAACGATGTAAAATCTCTGTTTTTACACTCCCTAAAGAACACATGTGATGGAAACCAATTTCCAATTTGAAGTTTTTGACTTCTCTTTTTTAACAGTAATTTTTTTTGTCGTTGTTAACTAAACAACCTCTGAGAGAAACCCAGTAAGGTGTTGTATGCTGATCCTCCTAACAGCTCTTTTGACGGAAACCCCATCATTGAATAAATACTACTACTAATTCTATTTTGTTATAGTAGGTTTGCTTCAAAATACTGTTGAACAAAAGCCCTACGCCTTAGACTTAAATAATTCTGAATTCTGATAATTCAACTTCATAAATATTAAAACCCCAAAACTCATAACTCAAAAATAGTGACAGTGAAAACTAGAGCCTGTTAAGTTGAAACATAAGATATGAAACACTTTTCTATGTACGTATTTTATTTTAATTATTCAAGAAGGTTCAACAATAACGAGTTTTTTCTAACGGCACCTTTTAGAATTCACGATATTATTTTCTCTCGTACGAACAATTTAGTAGAGTCTAGACTCCCCAGATTGATTAAAAGTTTCGAAGCTCACGAATGTCGATAAGCAAAATATGGAGATAGAAGTTTATTCATTAACGATAATTAACGTACTAATGGGAAAAAATCATCATGTGAAATTCTTCTTTCGAAAATCTCGCCTTCTTGTGCACGCGCCCACTTTTGCTGGAGAGTCCGCCTTCTCATTGCCTGAAATTGAACAACGTAATTTTGCATGATCTTTCGACCAACACACACATCTGCTCCCTTATTTCTGGAAAAAAGTAAGATGAGTCCCTTACTGTTTTCATCGACCACAGGGCCTCAATAGAACTGAGACTATCTGAGAAGATGAAATAATGGTCTATGGGCATGTCGGAAATTATCTCCAATGCGAAATTGATTGCTGCCAGCTCAGCAACATATACGGAACAAGGTTCCTGAAGTTTCCGGAAGGCAGATGAGTATTCATTGTAAACACCGAAACCAGTGGATCCATCAATGCGGGACCCATCAGTAAAAACTCTTCTATTGCAATTGACATGTTGGTACTTTTCAATAAAAATATGGGGAATTAAAATAGGTTGAAGTTAATCTGGAGCTCCTTGAATAGCCTGCTTCATGGAGAGATCATAATCAATGGAGGAACAGTGATGAGTCAAGCGTACACTAGGAGAATAATAGCAACGAAGACTAATATATAAACTGATTCATGATGCTAACTAAAAACTGATAAAAATTCAGAAGGGACTAACTTGCGATTACCGGCAGTTCAGATATTTTGTGTCTTTTTTGTTTATTTAATAGGTAATCGACAATATTGTAGGACATCTGGAGAAGATGATCAAAAACATGCCGTTTGCTGAGTCAATTGACTCGTTATCGCGTTTAGATAAGGCAAATTGGCAGGAGTTTATAGACCATTATTCAGATGCTCTAAATATAAAACAACAAAACCAGCCAGCATAAGCAACTGTCGTTCGAAATTTTTGCGCCATAAAAAGTTAAATATAACTTGGGAAACCTTGCGAGCGGAATTTAAAGTTGATATTACACCAAATTTAACTATTGGTTGCTCCAGGTGTTAACTTCCATTCCCATAAGCTCAGCTGGATGCGAGTGGAGATTCTCAGCCATGAGACGCATAAAAACATGACTGAGAAGTATCATGACGCTGAACCGATTTTCAAATCTGGCTAATTTAAGCATTGGGAACGGAGTTGTGAAGGAATCAGTATCGACCGACACAATTTTAAAGACTTTAAACGCGTTATCCAAACCAATCTAAATTCTGATATAAATTTAAAATGTTCGTTGACTTAATGTTGTTCTTTGAATTTTAAGATTTAATTAGTTCAAACTTGACTCTATATAGATTCAGGTCTATTCTCCGCCTCGGATGAGTTGAGACTTCACAACAGAATCGAGTAAGGTGACTACAGTGACCTCGTGTGAGTCCATTCTTTATTTGATCCACACGGAATAATACGAGGTATATATTCACCACACTCGATTCTTTTAAGGCATCTCGACTCACCGAGGCGCAGGATAGACCCAATAATTCGATTAAACCTGTTTTGATTGATCAATTAAAATAACCTGTCCCCAACAATTACGCTACTTTCGTCGCTCTTTCCTATATTCCTATAAACGAAAAAAAATCCTTCGGACAGGCCCCCTCCAGGCCCCCTCCAGACTAATTGTCTAGTTCCGCCAATGCTGCTACTCTGGCTTTCTATAGTCAACAATGTTATCTGAGATATGGCTGGATAATTTAGTTTTCTGAGAAAGTTTAGGAAGGAGTGAAGCTATTCCGAACTTATAATCCAGAAGGAATTCATACTTCTTGATCATGTACATCGAAGTTCCATCTACTGTGAAAATTAATTCAACATGAAGTTGATTTCACCCGCGATTCATCAGTTAACAGACCTTCATTTTGGCTCTTCACTGAATGTCATCTGTGCTGTCTTCTGCACTCACTGGGAAGAATACAATGATGTTGGGGCCACCCTAGGATTAAGAGCTTATCGCTTTATTCCAAATATTCTCCTGTGCTAGATTAGCGAAACCACTATCGATCTCGTTCATACCAATTGATAGACCTTATCAGCAATCTTTCTTTCTTATCGAAAATGATCCTGATCTAAATGTCGAGTTTTCGACACTGCTTTGAAATGTGCTTCAAATATATAAATCAGTACAAAATATATCGTTGAGCAGAACGCATCTCGTTAGCCTGTTTTTCATTTTCCACAGCAAAAAAGTCGTTTCAGTAAGTGAAAGAATAGTCCTTCGGTAGCACAAATCCGTCCTTCTAACTCCACCGCGATTACAATTACAGCATGAGGGATGCCTAGAGCAATGAGTTCGACTTCCGCAGGGATAGACAGTGTAGAAACGATGTTTTTTAACCAGTCAGCTGCTTCCTGGTTTAAGCGAACATTGACCAAACTTAGGATTCCTAAGTCAGCATGGTCTTGTGAGATCAACCACGGATTCAGTAAAAGCTTTATCAAAAATTAAGGGATCGAATCCCATAAAAGAAAAACACCATGTGGTTGCGTTTTTTTTTTCAATTACATTTCGAGTCGATAAAGTAGATCTGTAAGTCAATCGTGCAATCATCAGAGAAACGATTCTTTTTAAATTGTATCAAAATATTCGTTGTTCTTTGCATTGCTTGCATCATGCACGAATTTCTTTCAGTGTCAACCAATGCTTCGTACGTTTGACAGTCGTGTGTGTGCCATTTATTACGATTATTTATTGCGGCTTGTTTTCCTCTTTAAGTGGAACTTCTTTCTTTCCCTTACCTAAAGAGAAATAAGGTAAATTATGTAACACTGTTACATTGTCATCATCCTCTAAATTATCGCCAATTAAGCCATTAAAGTCGTCGTCCTCCTTGGAGGCTATTCATAAACCACGTAGACTTTTCTGGGGGGAGGGGGACTGTTATTTAATAGTTATTCTTCCTACTGAATTTTTGAGTTTTAACAAATCACTGCCACATTGATCTTATTTTCCAAAATGCCTATGCCTAGTGACAAGAATGTAAACATGTTTTACCATGAAATAAAGTGGATAGTTTTGGCTATCATATAAGTAAAACGGTGCAGCGACCCGTGAAATAATTCAAAATCTACACAGAAAGAAGGGTGCCAAAATTTAACGTGAACAGGTTTTACATCAAAGCCGGAGTTTAAACTGCTGACATGACAGGAATGTTTCACGGGTCAGGGACGAGTTTGCCTTGGATGATTGTTAAAAACTAAAGAAGCTGTCGAAATTCGCTTTGAAGTTACGTGATTTGGAATGGCCGCACTCCTTGTGGTAAATGACATTATCGTGTTAGGCTTTGCCGTTTTTTATCCAGTGATTAAGCGCAAACATCTGTAGTGAATTTTCCTTTTTCGCAAAACAGTAGCCTGCAAGGCGAAAAGTTGATGCTCGCACACCACTAACAGTTCATACGTACAGTTTTAGCGAACGCGGAGGTAAGAAAACAGAAAGAGAAAAGGGTCGTCCATTTCTTGACGACGGCTTAAAAGAAATTGCGTGCATCTATATTTGATAAATCCTGGGAAATGTTAGCTGTTTAGTGGAATACCTGTAACTATAAAATGAGTAGAAAGATTAGTAGTTTCTTTGTAATTCCAACTACCGTTATTGCTTATTTTGACAGATGTGCAGACTACTTCAGTGTCGTGTACTTCGAGTATTAGTATTGTATTGTAGTACTGAAGTATTGTAGTACTGTAGTATTAGTATTGTAATACTGAAGAAGTCTGCAACTTGTAGACAATATACGCGTATCTGTCAAGATAAGCAATAAAGATAGTTGGAATTAAATAGAAAATACTTATCTTGGTATTATATAGCTTTGATTTTTAGTTACCAGTATCCATTCTTCTAATTTGATCCATCTAACGAACATAAAATGTTTGCAGTAATAAGCCAGCAATTTACGAAATGCTGAGTGACATAAATCTATGTGTGTTCAATTAGGATCACGATGTGCGATAAACATCGACTTACCTTTATATGCTTTAAAGCATCTTGAATTGGTAAAAAAATAGCATTAAATCTGCGTGTGTTCATTTTCCTCCAGAATATTTTTTCTGTTTCACCCCACAAAGCAAGCAAGAACATTAATACACGTCGCTTGCATGATGTAGACTATTGTGGTAGACATAGTAATACGTCGAATGATTATATTGATGAAAATGGTAACGATAGTAGTGTTTGGATGTTTAACAGCGAAGATTTTGGAAATTCCATATTTTCCTTATTTTGAGTGTATTTTCAAAAATCGTGCTTATAACTCGCAAACAGGATATTCACATACACTCAGCAAAATGAACTTTCAATTTTGATTAGATTTGCCATAAGAAATCAGTATGTATTTCATAAGTTTCATATATCTGTATGTGTTTCATAAAATGAAACTACTCTAACTGAATTATTTCCTGACTAGACGAGAACTAAATTTTGACAGAAATTTTATCGAAAGTTCAATCACATAGGGATTTTAATCGATTAATCGATTTTTTTTCCATCGATGGTCAAGTTTTAGTAAATTAAAATTAATTCACGAATTGGTACACAGTCTATGTCTTATGGCAATGGTAGAGTGTTAATACACTGAAAATTTATTGAACTTTATATTATGAAATCGAATGTAGAACGAACGAATCCATTGGTTGTTTTCTGCAAGGAAACTGATTTGTACATATTATGAAGATACATTCGTAATTAATGGCAGACGAGCAACTGTCAAAAGCACAAAGCATTTGTTGACACAGAAAAATCATTCGTGAATTGTACGAAAACAATACAAAAAGCTACGAATATTTTGTTGCAAATTAAAAAGAAATGAATCTCTGGTGGTTGCATGAATGACTGACAGATCTACTATATCGATCCGAAATATAGTTGAAAAAAAGCGCAACCATCGTGAGGTTTCCAGCGTTTAGTGGAAAGACCCGTTATTGAGTTACAGTGATCGATCTCACTAGGCCATCGTAAAATCTCCATAGATTCTTGATTAATGAGTATAAATTTATAACTTTTAGAAGTGCTTTAATTTTTATTTTGAGATAAATTAATTATTCCCGCCCGTCCCAGCAGCAACACCAACATTCTGGCATGAGTAGGAAAATCCATTTCGTGCATTATATAAAAAGCAACGCATTTCACCATACAAAAAGCAATATGAATGTGTCATACAATCTACGTGACATTTGTTCTATGTACAAAATTCATGTTAACGAAAGCTTATTTACGAAAATAAATTTTCAGTGTAGGAGATTGGAGAAATGGCAACCACCACCAAAAATTGAAACACACCTGGAACATCAATGGCTCCAATAAGTTTTCGATAGATTTTGCCAACAACCGGGTTGAAATTTTTGCAACAATCGGCTCCAACTCATGCATGACAAATCCTTCACATGCAATCGTTTGTTCATGTTGCATATTTTTTAAATGATATTTCAGGCTACAGTGATCCGTTAGAGCCCTAACTAGGATACTACAGTTAATTTTTCAGAGATTTAATAGCTAGTTGCTGACTTTGGATGACAGCGATGACGAGTACCAAGTCGATAAAATTTTTCCGATTGATCTCACGCATGCTGAAGTAGGCTTAGCAGTTCCAGAACCAACGAAATTATTTGAGGCACTATCTTAGGCAGTTTATCTGCATATTCATTATCAGCAACACTTAAATACACATACAAATACACATTTACTACCTTTCTCTCATGTTTGCTTAAAAAATGTTGAAGTGCTACCTATGTGTAAATATTTGTAATATGTGTATAACATAAGTATTCCATTAGTTCTAAGTCCCTCGGATTCATATTTGAGCTGCCCCAAAGAATATGATGGGCATTTGCAATACGTCTCTTCTTTGCTGACCCCTCCATTAGTCGATTGCACCGTTTTCCTGGCAACTACACTTAAATTTCTTCCCGTCTCATTACCTGAACTATTTTAGGAGTGTACCTCACACTATTTTGACAACTGCAGAACAATTCTTCGAGAAAACGATCAGCTAACAGGCCTTCATTTTGGCTCTCCAGGAGTGCTAGAACGTCATCTGTGCTGTCTTCTGCATTCACTGGGAATAATCCAATGATGATTACGGCTCGAAGGATATTTTTCTCATCTTGAGTTCTATTTCCCCAGGGATAGATAGTGTAGAAACGATGCCTTTTAACCAGTCAGCTGTTTGCTGGTTTTTGCAAACGAGAATCAGATGCCCAGTTCTAAACGAGAAATAATCAAACTTAGGTTTAATAGTTTGTTTAGGTTGCTGTACAACACTAGTAAGAATAGCTTTTCGTGTTGCAAGCAATTGTTGAGAAGAAAGTTCCACGTTAGGGTAGTCTATCGGAAGGATTCCTACCCTAATGTAGTGTACAACAGCACTTTAAAGTGCTGTATTTTCGTTCTTTGTCGTTTTAATCAGTCAAAAGCGTACATTTGAATTAATTTTGTAAGAGATTTTAAAACGATTTTGAGTACGTTCTTCTTGATTGACCCCTCCAGCTATCATTCGCTTGTACCGTTTTCTCGCAGCTCCACTCAATTATGTATGTTTTATGCTCATTACCTGAAACTATGTTACGGGATTGTATTTTGCAGCTATTTTGTCGGCTGCAAAAGAATTCAGGAAAACATTGGATGCAGTTGATAGAATGTTAACATTTATACCATCGTCGAAATCGACGTCGTCTTCTATACCGTCATCACCTTCGACCGGACTATCTAATTCGACGAAGAACAAGATGGAACACCTTCTGCCGAACTGTTTTCCATCGCCTCCTCATCGCCATCAATCTCCATATGCTTTTCATCAATCCCACTCATTCTGTAGCTTGTAACACAATTTCGCGATATTCAACCCTTGTGGTTATGCCTGTAGATCACTCGCGATTTAACTTTCTGATTTTCAGCGACAAATCTAAAATATAATGCGAGTCAATGAAAATTACTTTAAGTATCGCAGCAGGGTTGCCAGGCGGTAACAACTGTCACCAACTACGGCCTATTGTACGCTACTGGGCAATCGTCAAACGGAACTTTAAAAAAATGCCCTTGAACATTTGACTTCGATAAAGCTGGTCAACAGCATCCAGGAAGTACAAAAAAAACCCAATGCAGAACTTGACGGAATAGAGGCAAAAGAATAATCATATTTCCGAAACAAACAATCTGATTCAATTGATATTCAAAGCCCTAATAAATTACACTGTTCAGAACATTTGCAAATTGTTTTAAGATTTATACAAGTTTTTGAATGATAATAACTACTTTTCGATAGCCATCTTAGCAAAACAAAAATCTAATAAACGCTCTGGCTGAACACACAATTCCGATTTATTAGAATTTACCACCATTACTGTATGTATCTCCCGTGTTTTACCCCAGTCCGTGCTCACTTCATCTATAGCAGTTCCTCAATTCATAATGGCCTTCCCATAAAACAAGCATTTCATGAGATTCCTGAACGACTTCGTTCTATTTTAATTCCACGTATTTTAACTGAAAAGTACCAACAAGTTAATTCCGGAGAAAGGCTTTTCACGAATGGATTGAGACGAGCTCGATGGATCCACTGTTAGCTAGTTCCCTGAATATTTCTCCTTTGTGATACGACTGTACAAACGTTGAATAAGCTAGAAAAACGCCAAAACGCCCTAAACCACAACGGCCTCCAAATTCAAATTCAATGCAACAAAAACGCCTTTTCCCTCAGCAATCGGTACTCAACGCACAACCTCCACATCCCTCAACGCGACCGGCCATCAAAAGACACTAAAACATAATTTTATGCACTCCGTCATAAAACTCATGCAGCAACTCATTAATGGCAATACGTCTCTTGTGGTTTTTCAGAAAAATGACCCATAATGCGCTTTATTTCAATCCCAGATGACCCACCCTGGCCTAAATTGCGCGTCGTCATTGAAGTTGTGGAGAAAAACAAACCGGAAAATAACCAAAGTTTTCATTCCATCAGGCCTAGCGAAAAACTTTACGACCTCGTCTGCTGCCATAACCGTAACGACAATCGCATCATAAGCCATAAACGCGTAGTCCTTCTGCTGTCTTCGATGCGCGGTAGGCCAAAACCGCAGTAGGCGAACAGGAAAAAAAAAGAATTCACCCTGACAGCGCCGCCTCAAACGATCGTTAATCACCGAGCCTAACTGGGTTGACCCTCTCTCTCTCTCTCTCTCCCCATTCCCCTATATACCTCTTTCTTTCTTTCTCTCCCTATCCACAGCGCCCTTTTCTCACTTACCCTCGACTCGTTATCAGTGGTTCAACCAGTCCTGGACTCCCACAACCAACCCAACCAACCGACACTTCATTGAATTACGCCCTACTCCCCCGCTGGTCAGGGCTTTCTATAACCTTTTTTTCTTTTCTTGACCAACCCGGTCCCACGAAACGAGAAAATAAAAAATAACAAGAAAACTTTCTTATCTTACCTTGTATCTTAAACGGGGGACTCGTATAAATCACACCCATTCTCGTTGGCTGCTCGTCCTCGTCCAGTAACTAGAAGACCAGGGGGCAAAAATCCTTCCCCTTGCTGCACGTTACTCTTTCAGAACGTTGAGTATTAATTTTGATGTACTCTCACTCTTCAACTTGAATCTGAAGCCTTGTATCATTCCTCGGAACACAGGAAATCTAAACCCTCCCGAAGGAAATGTCAAGCACACTTGATTGTTTCTCGTACGGGTTCCTTTTTTTTCGGTTTCCTCTTCCTTCGTCGGCACTAGCTGGTTTGTGGTTTCACTCAACGACGGATCCAGGTTACTCCCAAACGGTGAGCACTGAACTTCCCGGAAGGCGACATTTTCACTCAGCCACACACTCGTCAATCGCGCCCGAAACAGGTATAACTTAATTTCCGCCTAAAACGTTCTCCTGTTCGTTAATGATGTAACGACCATTGTGAAGGAACAAAATATCTATGGGCTTTGACCACCGCAGCAGGCATTGGAATTGCGGGTTTCACCAGAAACAGGACAACTGCACTTCGCCAATTGCTTCGGAGATGATGGCTTTATAAGGTCAGCCTAGGTACTTTCCATTGAACAAAAATCCTCCCACTAGAAACTATTCACAAATTTCTGAAGCCAAGAGTGAGAGACAACGGGTGTCCTGGGGCTAGAAGAAGTGTACAACCTTCGCGCCAGACCGTCACCGATGAACTGAACTGCAACGTCTAGTGTTTAGCTGCGATGGCTCCACAAGCCTCCATAAAAGACACCACCAGGAGCATATCCTGTCGGGTCAGAATCGTGCTCCCCTCGCCTCTACGCTGACTCCACGCATACAAGCTCAAAAAACTACCAGGCAACTCCACGTCTTGCGAATTCACTTGTTTTTTTTTTTATTTGCAGCTTGTATGGGAAAAAGCTTGAGCGCACCCACGTCGCTCGTCGACTAAAGCCGTCCAGACGGCCAGACGAGGACGAGAAGGAAAAGGACGAAAAATCAGTCGCATCACCCACCGACCGCACCGACACACGCTTGACGCTCAAATACAGACAAGTGCCGAGTATCCTTTCTTTTTCGCAGAATGCACCGAATGCCCGAATGATCCACGAATTGCTCCCTGGCTACTCCATCGCAGCAACCAAAGCTTTCCGCTATGCTAAATCAGAATTTTCCCCTTCGGGCTGTCAAAGTTCGGCTGCGAATCGTAAAACTTCAACCAGGCATGCGCCGTGGCTTTTCGTCGAAATCGATGAAGCACGACCAGGCCAGGCACAGCAGGCCGTGACTGACGGAGAGCCCAAAAGAAAAACTATTGTCATGGTAATGCGCGCCTACCGCGACGGGAGGAGGGTAACAGTACAATTCACATGTTTATTTAAAAATTAAATGCCCTCCCACCCATCCCATGCCAATCGCAATCCGAACGGGGTTGCTGTCGCCAAAAATCCCCTATCGTTCTGCTCGGGATGTGTGTGGGAGGGGAAAGGGTGAAGAAGAAGAAAAATTGTTAAGTAGGGAAATGTTTACTATCTTTGATGGCAATAAGATTTTCGCTCCCGATGGACGACGGAGGCGTTTGAATAGTGGCGCGATGCAAGAGTAGTGTGGAAAAAGTTGTATTTCGGCAGACTGTCAGCGCTAGCTGTCAGTAAGTTTGTGCTATCATTGTGGGTGGAGGGTATTGTTTAGGGCAAGCGGCAAGCGGGGTTTTATGAGGAAATGAATAAGTCGCTGGCAGTCAAGTTTACTATGATGCGGTTAATTGGTACCGCTTAGTATGCATAGAAATTGGAATTAACCCTGATTCGGGGATAATTTTAATTGTGAACATCCAGAACTACTGGACAGAAAAAAGTACACATCAACTGTTATAACAATTAACTCACAATATTGTTTCTAATATCAAATATATGTATGAATACGACCTATTTGGACAAATTAGAGTGTTCTCGCTATACTTCATGGGTTTTGTACCATAAAATATGTCGTTCAAATTCTTAGATAATTTAAATAGAAGTCTATTTTAAGTAAATAATACAGTACGAAACTGTACATGGGATATAATGTGTTCTTCTAAACGAGAAAAACAGAATCTTAGAGGGTTTGAGCTGTTTAGTGGAATACCTGTAACTAAAACTTAGAAGAAAAATTAGTATTTTCCATTTAATTCCAACTACTTTTGCTTATCTTGACAGATACACGTATTTCGTCGTACAGTACGCGTATCTGTCAAGATAAGCAAAAGTAGTTGGAATTAAATGGAAAATACTAATTTTCTTCTAATTTTTAGAGAAAAACAGGTCATGATTCCATGAATATGTTCTGTTTTCGAGCTATGAATATACACCATGAACAGTATTCATGATATCATGAACTATTTTCCCGCCGCAATGAAATCATGAATAACTCGGGTCAAAACCATGAGCTAAATTCCTGATACTTGAAACATTATTCATGAATCTGACAAATCTACGTTATCGACTCTGAAAGTAAGCAAAATAGTAAATACACTGTCAGGATTCGAACCTAGTGTGGATGTGGGGTGCTGTAATAGTACTTGGTGGTTTTAATTATTATCCGCTATAGTTATTCTTGAAATGACACTTGACTAATGAAGCTGGAACACAACTTTAGATTAGAGGCAAAACAAGATTTCCTAAGTTCCAGACTCGCATCTGGCATTTCAATAATGAAACAGAGTCATTAATTTATTAAGTAAGATGATAGTTCGTTTCATGATTTTTTATTCATGAAAACAAAAACAGATTTGTTTCCGTGTACACCACCGTGATGTGTGAGCAGGGGCCTGGCAACCCTATCCTTGTTACTAACGTTTGACAGTATGCAACAGATCACGAGCCTTATTTGAATAAGGCCCGTTTGACGTTTGTTACTACGGGTGCGAGCCCCAGTATTGTTTACAAGCAATGAATCTTTTGATGTTTGGATGTTAGAGATGTTAGAGATGTTGGCTAAAGCAAAATGACTTCTAGCCAGCTCCTTGTGTGCAAGCGAATAGTTTCCTTCCCCCCAAACTGCAAGGAAACGTCAAAAAAATACCATTTAATTTCAACTACCTTTGCTTATCTTCGACAGATACGCGTATTTCGTCTACAATGTGCAGACTTCTTCAGTCGAGTTATTAGTACGAGACACTGAAGAAGTCTGCACATTGTAGACGAAATACGCGTATCTGTCGAAGATAAGCAAAGGTAGTTGGAATTAAATGGAAATTACTAATTTTTCTTCTAATTTATAGTTACAAGTATTCCACTAAACAGCTCAAACCCTCTAGGAGTCAAAAAAATGTTTGTTTGTTATTGATTGTTCATTACTGGTGCGTATTTCCATCTGTTCAGATGGGGAAAAAGTAAAATTTGGGTGGATATCCGTAAACTCATTGTTAAAAATTGTCAGGAAGATCTCTCGAAAAGAGAATTAACTCGAGTATATATAGTTAGTGAAGTAGTGGTACGAAAAACATGCAAAAAGTATGAAGAACATGGAAGCATAACAGATAGAACTAGCATAAGAAGCAAGATGAAGACTAAAGCCAGCGATGATCGCCGAATTTCTAAAAAAAAAACGAATAAAAACTCGTTCGCTATCAGCCGTTTGATTCGTGAAAATACTAACTCTAAATTGGTGTTTCCGTAAGATGCACAATTATTCGAAATGTTAGCATGGTTTTACTTTAGATATCAAGTTCAGTTTATCTTCTTTGAAAGTTTTCCAAAGCAAGTTGACGTTTTCTCAGATCTCTTAACCCTCTACTAAATGTTTGTCAAATGGGAGCAAGTCAACTATCAAATATCATCGCATTCACGTATAAATGAAAATACTCAATTATAAAAAAAAAGAAGAAAATACTCAACATTATAAACTTACTATTGAGTTGGTACCATGCATTCGATATATCGATGTTGTAAAAAACGAATAGGAAAACACAATCAGCACGCTCAAATTACTGTCTCTTGTTATCCCTTTTTCCTCTCGAAAAGATAATCAGAGGTAGTGATTTTAGCGTGTAGCATTAAACCCCGTTCACATTGTAAACTACCTTACTTGATCTTGATATCAAATACCACGCAAATTATTTTGGGTGAAAACTAAAGCCTGTCAACCTTAACTTCGGACACTTTTATTTCAGTGTAAACTTTGAATTATTTCACGGATCGCTGAAACGTTTCACTTATATGACAGCGAATTTTTCGGGACGCAATCTTGCCAAGAAACTACCCAAAAAAAGTACCATGTTTTGTGTTAGTAAATCATTTGACCAGCGCTTGTCTGTGGATCGGAAGGTTGGAAATGGAACAAATCGAAAAGCAAGCTCCCGATAAATGGACAAGAAGGTGGTAGCCATTATTGAGAAAAATCCCAATCTTCCTGTACGAAATGTGGCGGGGAAGTCAAAATCATACGTACAAAAAGTGAAGCAGGGGCAAGGACGCCGTTTTAAAGTTTTTTTTGGACAACGAAAGTGTCCAAATTCTCGAAGAAGTATTTGATTTGGCAGGCCATCGTAGTTGTGGTCGAAAATCTAAAAGTTTCGTCTCTACCGGCACTATCAATAAGGATGCGTACGAGAAAGAATGTCTACAAAAGCGGTTGCTACCGTTTATCAGAAGCCACGACTCTCCAGTCTGTTTTGGCCTGGTTTGTCCGCGGTTCTACGCCCCAACAAAAAAAAACAGGCTTTGTATTGAAAGTGTACAAATCAGAACGGATTTTATGATTCAGATTGATTAACATATGCAATAATACTTACTTTAGCAAAACAAATACAAAAACTTCATTCAAGCCATGAGGGCTTGAGCTTACTTGGCTCAGACATGGATTCCGAAAAGGATCGGGATGGCACGAAGATAATACGCAAGGTCTTAACAATTGTTTCAATCCTTCGTGTATAACGTTTAACATGGATATGAATCTCACCCATTTAAATTAAAAACATCGATGTTCAACTTGAAACATAAGAATTATTTAAAGTAAATAGAAAGCATGTTTCGAACGAAAATAACAGTTTTTGAATCAATTTCAAGGCCTGTCAATTTCAACAATACATTCATCGGGTAGGTCAGTTTGAGCGTGAGGCCGAGACAAAGTTTTGACGCTTGCTTCATGAACCAATCGTCACGTTTATTGTTAGGTTATATGCTCGATTCCAGTTGTGAATCTCCAAGCAAACTTCTTGAATCTGGAACCTGTTAGCATTTAAGCTCAATCCAGGACTAAGATATCCAAGATTCAGCCATATCTTTGTTCATAGAGTCGTGCGGTGATAGAAACAACCTCTATTCGATTTTCTAGGAAATTTCACATAGGAATAGTCCTATTTGGTTGATTTTGAGCCACTTCGAGCACAGATATCAATAAATTATTCAGAACTGTAAAGGGAAGTGGGGTTAAACCAGCCATATTTTCGTTCACAGAGCCGTGCGGTTGTTGAAAAAGCTTCTATTCGATTTTCCAGGAGATTTCACATGGAACTAGCACTATTTTGTTGATCTTGAGCCTCTCCGTGCATAGATGTCTATAAATTATTCAAGAATATAAAGGGAAGTGGGGGAAAATAAACTCTATAATTCCTCAACCATATCCGTGCGGTGATTAAAATTCGTTCCATTCGATTTCGCAGACAATTTCTAAGCGGAAATAGCCTTGTTTACAAGCCGCGCTAAAAGTGACAAAAGTTACAGGTTTTTTCCCTTACTTTTCATCAGTTCTTGCCCACTGTGCGACGCTTGCTAGCCGTAATTCAAAATAAAAGTGGCTGTACTAAATACTAACGTTAAGAAAAAGAAATGAAAATGATGAACTCAAAGGATTCGTTCCACTTTTACTTTGAAATCGCGTAAAAAAGGCTGAGATCGCAGCAAGCTCTGCCCACGAACGATTAGGTTTTCGAGAGCTGTCACGTTTTTACTGCCATTTTTCTCTCGGTTGTGACTTTCAAGTTCCAACATGTTTTGTGATGACACAGGTTTATACATTAATTCCATAGGCCTGAGAAGAAACAAAATCAGAAGCACAGCGGAGTATTTAGAAGGCCAGCCAGGAAAGCTGCGGTGGTGTTTTCCGTTGGAATTCGCGCCGTGAGTGGTGTCTGTTCGCAGAAAAAAAATCGAAAATCGTCAGAACCGCTGGTGGCCGCCGGAGTGGTATTTTTTTTCCAGTGCGCAGGACCATCGGATGCGGCGCAAATCAATTACGCAGAGTGCAAGGAATCAGATTTTCCAGAAAGTTTACAGCTTCCAGATCTGTGCTGAGAGAAAGCCCGTTGCTATAACAGAACTAGACCTAGAGGAGTTTAGTTGTGTTTACGGGGTCTTGTTTGAAGTGCTTTGTTTGAAAAGTGAAGTGAAAGGGAAATGAGATAGAATAATTGTGGATTTTCTTAGTCATGTGACAATCTGTTACAGTTCCAGTAGATGCTGTTATGCTGCACGATAAGCCGTAGGTTCATCGAATGGATACAAGCTTCGAATAATAATTGGGTGGGATCCTACCATTATATCATACGATATATATATATATATATATATATATATATATATATATATATATATATATATATATATATATATATATATATATATATATATATTTATATATATATATATATATATATATATATATATATATATATATATATATATATATATATATATATATATATATATATATATATATATATATATATATATATATACGTGTATGATTATGTGAGTATATATGTGTATATATGTGAGATAATGAAATCATTGAGTGTAGGACCGGGTCTCCTCCGGTCGGTGCGGAGGGGATGAGCTAGGTCAGTAGGGGTTGCCGTTGGACATGTGGTGCTTCTGGAGCCTCTAATTTCACCAAGTTCTCCAATCACTGTTTTGGGTGGATTAGTATAGATTGTTGTAAACAAGAAGCAGCATGACTAGCATTAAAGTGTATTTAGTTATTAAGCATTTCAGCGTTTGAATTGGAATTATATTTTTGACCTTCAACTGCTGTTTCCATGGAGGACTTATAAGTAGTGTGAGACTGTATTTTCAATTTGTATGATATTTTGTTTAGATTTTCCATTTGATTAAGAAGTCATCAAGCTGAGCCCATTATCACACAAATTGTTGTTTTTAGTGTTGTTTTTAGGGGGAAGTGTACCATCGGGGTAAGTGGATCATGTGATTATTTAAAATAGTAGTGCCTTAATTTCGCAATAATAACTAACACAAAATGAAGCATAGATTCAAAACGATACACTAGCACCAACACAGCAAAAATATCGAGCATATACACACTAGCATAGTTGTTTACACGAAACGTCATTTCCAGCTTCGAAAAAGTTAGTTTGCGTCGTAGTAAAAAGCTTCCTACACCGTTTAAACAGAAGTTTATTTCATTGTTTTTGTTTTGCAGGTAACTATTATAAGTTAATCAACAAATTGGGCGGCAATAACAGTTCATTGTTTCTATCATAGTTTTTAAATTCAACATGATACACTTCCCCGAAGTTTTGCTACCACTGGGGAAGTGGATCATATTTCGTTCATTTCAAATATACCATTATTCGTGTGGAGATTTGGTTGCTTTATGGTCTAAATGTGTGTTTAATTTACTATTAACACTTTTACAGCAATAATGGCTCGCACGTACGTTAAAAAAGACCAGCATCTGCATATTCTAAAGTGTCATTAGAGTCTGCCATTGAAGCTGTTAAAAATAATCAAATGTCGATGTCCCAGGCTGCGAGATGCTATGGAATCCCAAGATCAACCCTTCAAAAACGCGTGAATGGCCAAAGAGGCGTAAAAGCACTACAGGTGGAAGACCAACTGCGATTCCGATAGCCGTAGAATCTAACATCGCATCTTGCATTAAAACGATGGAGAAGTGGGGCTTCGGGTTGTCCAAGGCTGAAGTTCTACAGGCTATCACACGGTACTTGACTGAAAACGAAATTCAAAACCCATTCAAGAACTCTGTACCCGGAGACGAATACTTTTACAGTTTCAAGAAACGCCATGGATTGTCCCAAAAGAAGCCTCAAGCTGTTGAGATCGCCCGGAAGAGGAATGTGGATCCGTTTGTTATGGCTGATTATTTTCAACTGGTCCAGAAAGTCACCCACGGAGTGCCTCCAGAACGCATTTATAACGTGGATGAATCTAGCTTCTGTCTTGATCCAACTCGTGTAAAAGTTGTTGGGGAGAAGGGAAGAGCAGCACATCGCGTTACAGCAGGACCTGCGAGGGAGAATATTTCCGTGTTAATGGGTGCCAACGCAGTTGGTGGAAAACTGCCTCCACTGATCGTGTTCAAAGCAAAAAACGTGTGGACTAGCTGGATGGCATCGAAGGAAGACGAGTTTCCTGGATTAGCTTACGCAGCCACGACTAACGGATGGATGGACACGGAGACATTCACCAATTACTTTGAACGCCAATTTCTGAAAGTGATCCCGAAGGAACGACCAGTTGTTTTAATTTATGACGGGCATTCATCGCACACCAGCCTGAAGTTGATTGAAACAGCAATGCAGGAAAAAGTTGTGATTTTGAAACTTCCGCCTAACTACTACTAACTAAACTAACTTTGAAGAAGTACAAATGTGTCTTAAGAATTGGACTTTCTTTGCCATTATCTAGTTTCTCATGTACTAATCGATAGTATGGTTTTATACGTATCAATAAAGCTTCCTTGAGTTGTTCTAAACATTTTTTCTATTATTCGATTCTCATTCAAATATTAATCACATTTACGTGGTATCTGGACAACCCCTTTTGAAAAAAGTAACTTAATCAATACCACAAAAGCAATTTTGTGGTATTCTGGTAACTTTGAACGTGTTTCATTACATTTTATCCGCATATGAATGACATACATACAGATGATCCACTTACCCCTAACCGTTGGGGTAAGTGGACCATCCATCCATATTTTGTAAGTCGTTCGTACACCTTTTTGTGAAGTCCAAATATCAATGTTTTATCATCATTTTATACATAATACTCACACATTCCCGCAACATTACACACAAACATAATAATGCATTCTTGAGAGTTACACATGATGTTGAAGTTGAACTATGTGAAATCTTGTATCCACTTCCCCCGGTGTACCTTAGTTGCATTTCGGTATAAGCAGGGCTTTTGAAGTGCCTTGTGGAATAGCAGCTTTTCGTCAAATCATTATGACCTTTAATTGAATTTATATTTGAGGATTGTGGTGAAGTTCTGTATTTTTCGGCTTTCTCAGGACTATTGAGAAGTTGCCTTACATGCCTAAGTTGTGTTGTCAGTTACCGACCAGTGGATGTCAGATATTTTGTGTACAAACATTTATATATTATATTCTTTTACTATTATTATGAACACAAATGCTAATCTTACTAGATCTATAGTAAACAAAGGCTGAAGTCTTTTGGTGATAGAGTGAACAGCTAAGTTACAGATAAACTTGCTATTACAATTTACTGTCGTGCTCATATTTTTTTATTATCAAATAATAAATTGACTATTTAATTATTCTTAAACATCACTGTAGCACATGAGACCCACTACAAAAGATTGAAGCGATTCAGGAATTTTTACAAATTTTTTCTTGTGTCTATGATATATTGTCTAATCTTTTAGGTTCATAATGGACACGCGTATGGATTGCAACAGGGCAATAATCTACAGACATGATTATTTGTTGACATCATTTTACAAATACTAGAGGGTTTGAGCTGTTTTGTGGAATATAAAGGGAGTGATACGGTCAAAATTTGGTCAAGGAAAACGCGTGTAAATCGGTGAAATCGTTTATTTAAAAAATCAAATTAAATTTCTTTTCAAGTTCAATTAGTATAAAATTCAGGAAAAATATTCAGTTAGGCTTCCGCTTTTCCAAATCCGAATTGCCGGGCCTTACGCTTGACCCTGCCATCAGATTTTGTACAGCCACCTTGTCCACCTTCTTCGCCGCAGAAAGCCAGTTTGCCTTGAACTGCTGCTCGTCCTTAGCAGTTTTTTGGTCTTCTTTAGGTTCCGCTTGACAATAGCCCAGTATTTCTCAATTGGGCGGAGCTCTGGCGTGTTGGGAGGTTCTTGTCGCCAGGAACCACCTGCACGTTGTTGGCGGCGTACCACTCCCATGGCCTTTTTACCGTAATGGCAAGATGCCAAATCCGGCCAAAACGGTACGGAACAACCGTGTTTCTTCAGGAAAGGCAGCAGACGTTTGTTCAAACACTCTTTCACGTAAATTTCTTGGTTGACAGTCCCGGAAGCTATGAAAATGCTGCTTTTCAAGCCACAGGTACAGATGGCTTGCCAAACCAGATATTTCTTTGCGAACTTTGACAGTTTCGTGTGCTTGAAAATATCTGCTACCTTTCCCCTTCCTTTTGCCGTATAAAACTCCTGTCCCGGAAGCTGCTTGTAGTCGGCTTTGACGTAGGTTTCGTCGTCCATTACCACGCAGTCAAACTTCGTCAGCATCGTCGTGTACAGCCTCCGGGATCGCGCTTTGGCCGTCGTATTTTGTTTATCATCGCGATTTGGAGTCACTACCTTCTTGTAAGTCGATAGTCCGGCTCGTTTTTGGCTCGATGCACGGTTGTAGACGATACACCCAGCTTATTTGCGGCATCTCGGAGAATAGGTTAGGGTTTCGCTTGAAACTACCGGCAACTCTCTTTGTCGTCTCAGCGGCTTCCGGTTTTCGATTTCCCCCCGATCCAGACTTCCTGGCTGTCGACAAACGTTCCCCAAACACTTTAATTACATTTGTAACGGTTGATTTGGCAACTTTTAGCGATTTTGCCAACTTTGCGTGCGAGTAGCTCGGATTTTCGCGATGCGCGAGCAAAATTTTGATACGCTGCTCTTCTTGCTTGGGCAGCATTTTGACAACTGAAGAGTGAATTCCAAAATCAAAATAGGAGCAACATTCTACACACACACCTTCAAAATGAGGGGTGTTCAGGTTTTTTAAATGCAAAATTGAAAGAAATACGTCAAGTTGATATTGACCAAATTTTGACCGTATCGCCCTTTAGTAAACAAAGGCTGAAGTCTTTTGGTGATAGAGTGAACAGCTAAGTTACAGATAAAGTTGCTATTACAATTGACTGTCGTGCTCATATTTTTTTATTATCAAATAATAAATTGACTATTTAATTATTCTTAAACATCACTGTAGCACATGAGACCCACTACAAAAGATTGAAGCGATTCAGGAATTTTTACAAATTTTTTCTTGTGTCTATGATATATTGTCTAATCTTTTAGGTTCATAATGGACACGCTATGGATTGCAGCAGGGCAATAATCTACAGACATGATTATTTGTTGACATCATTTTACAAATACTAGAGGGTTTGAGCTGTTTTGTGGAATACCTGTAACTAGAAATTAGAAGAAAAAATAGTATTTTCAATTTAATTCCAACTACCTTTGCTTATTTTTACAGATACGCTTATTTCGTCTACAATGTGCAGACTTTTTCAGTGTCTCGTACTAATAACTCGACTTGAGTACGTTATTAGTATTAGTTATTAGTACGAGACACTGAAGAAGTCTGCACATTGTAGACGAAATACACGTATCTGTCGAAGATAAGCAAAGGTAGTTGGAATTAAATGGAAAATACTAATTTTTCTTCTAATTTAAAGTTATCGTTTTACATTAAAATATCCCATCACTATATTTTATACATCATTCTGTAAGACATTGAATATTAATTTAACATTTTTATCATTATTCATTGATTTATTTCAATATTATTTTATTATATTTACCTCGGTGCGTATGGTACGGTATGTCCACGCATCCTTCCTCCCCTGTAGATTCACAAAATGCGTTGTGGCTCAAATCTTATTGTTTGAACACAATTCATTTTACAGAATCATCTTTTGCGGTTAATGCAATGCAGTAGGCCTGGCCACTTTGACGCTTGTATCATGTCTTTGATATGCTGCAAGTATCAATATTGACAAAAATATAATTGGGTGTCATCTAACCCAATTATATCCAGGATGCTATCTCATACTGGCTGCGTTTGTATTAGATTAGATTAGAAATCTAGTATTCCATATATGTTCATTATGTAACACAGAAAATAACATCTCTGGTAAGCTTTTGAAAATAACGGAACCTGTGGTAGGCATATGAACTTATTAATGAATGCATTTTTGATGAACTATTTACTAAATCTGAGCTGATCTGATTCATGCAGCGCTGTGTGCCATTTGGCTAGTGTCTGATTTTACAGTTATTTTTTGGCATTACTTCATCATAACTTAAAATATCATTATATTTCGTAATACTGTTTTATTGATTTTACTTCATAGAAGATTTAAACATTACATATTGTTTTTTTTTTGTCCATTTGTCTTTAACTCCCTTTCATTTAAATCTTCCTTTCCTAACTCAGGAGCAATGACTATTAGGCGAACAAAAATAAAAGCGGATTGCTGTTATAAAATCAGCATCAAGTAGCACAGAACACTACACTTTAATACTTTACATCGAATGGAGATCAGTTATAACAGATACGAATGGTTGTAGTATTTTTCATTTACATAAATGTATACACTATTGTATAAATAATTCATGGGAATGGGAGGGACCACCAGGACACCCAATTCAAGTATGTACTGTGAATGAGAAATGTGTTGAGCTTCTGTTATCCAAAAAATCGCACTCATCTGCAAGTACCCGTTGGATTTGTCCAAAATGAGAGAATAACATTAGGCCAAACAAGCCCAAATTGAGCCAAGCAAGACAAAGCTAGAACGAGCCAAAGAGCGATGCCGGAAGCTAAATAAAATATTAAGAAAGCATCCCAATCATTAGATTTTACTGAATGACGAAACATATTGCAAATTTTGTTCAGTTTTCCTTTATTTACAGCAACATTTTGATTCTCAGTACAGAATATTGATGAAGCTTTCCAAAATTCATACATAAAAGCCATTAGTATCATAAATTGTATTCATAAAAAACAATTTGCTATGCGATTTTTCAACAACTGAACAAACTTCTTGACTCACTACTGCAGTCTCAAAATGTTTTTATTTTTTTAATTAACGGCTCCTGGCTCATGGATAAACAGGAAAATTCAACTCACAGCAATACTACTGAACGGACCACTCTCAGCAATCCGCAAAACCACTCAATAAAGAGCTGAAACCGTTCGCTTCTTTGACTTCCTTTTCCATTTCTCCCCCCATTGCTTCGACTGTAGAAACAAAGCAAGCGATGTTTACTTGGATCTCAATTAATAAAAGCCATTGCCGAATGAAGGCAAAAACCAAGACGTACCCACTCACTGTCAGAGTAACCACACGATTTGCTCAGATCTCAACTCTCCGGTAACTGGAGTTAGCACAGCAAAGCAAACCGAAATACTTCAATAAAAATCACGAATCTTATTACGGAGCTTATGCGAAAGATATACAATTTATTTTCGCAATTGTAAATTTTCCTTCTACTCAGTGGTGAAATTCAACTGTCATTGGGATAAACCATGTGCGATTATGGCAAGCGGGATCGTTATCTTTATTGTGATCCAGTGTTGTAGCTAGGAGATTCTAATAAATTGTATTTTCAACAACTGTTCCCGAACGCTGCCAATCCCAAAAAAAGCGGAATCCAAGTAGGCCAAGTGGGAACAGCTTTTCGTCACAGTCGGCTCCGAACCGAAAAAGTCCAAAAAAACAACAGCACTGCTATAAATTCGTTAGCAGACATCATATTTTCGCTCCATTCGGTTGCGTACTCTTATTTTCCTTTTTCTTTTTTCTGGCGGGTGTTTTCCTCGACTAGCCGCATTGTGTTGCTGGTGGTTTTTATTTCCTTTATCTGGTTGCAGTACGAAAAGCGTCTTATTCGGCGGATTTTTCACTCCTCCTCGCAATTGAAACTGAGCAGTTGAAGGTTGTTTATGTGTGCACACTAAGGCATCCTTACTCTCCCATGCTCCAAGAACTGCAAACACCAGAGGCCACTTGTTTATTCGATCGTTCTGCACAATTTTATCATGAATTTAATGCGTTTCTTATGAGGTTCGGCTTTTATCGTCTTGATTTTTTTTTTTTTACAGGATGGTCACCACTGCCGCAGACGAACACACACAGACATTCAGACAGTGGTAACGGGCAATCAACAGATATGTATCAAGCGGATAGCTCGAATTGTTATTGCGGCAGTGATGTAAACGAGGGGGGGGGACAAATAAACAATCGATTGGATGCTGGCTGCATCAACCACTGCTGGACCACGGTGGATATGTAGCGCGAGAAAATGTGATTGTTATTGATCGATGCGGGTTTTCCATAGATTTTCCATAGGATGTACAGCTCGATTCACACTATATCTGGACACAAAGTTTTCACTCAAATCAATCGAAACTTTTTTACAATTATTAGTGTATCCATGTACTAGTATACAAAAATATTTTTTCAATTTTTTTTCAACAAAATGGCGGTCGTTAGAGCACGTTCAAAAGAGTCGTTGTTTTTTGCTTGTGCCAGCACGTATTGTCGCAGTTTTGATCTGAAATCTACCAACCCAAAAAAATTACATCAATTACATTTACAGTTAGTGAAAAAAAAGTTAAAAACAAAAATTTGCACTTTTCAAATCCACATTTTCCGCCATTTTATTACATTTTTCCGTATTGAATAGTAGAATAGAACACTAATTTTTATTTCATATAGAAGGTAATACTAATATAAAGAAAATCCTATAAGTTTCAGCTTAATTGAATAATTATTTTTCGAGTTATCACCGGCATATACTCCGAAAATGCTGTTTTGAGAAAACCGTGTTGTTTCGAAAAAAAATGGTTTCAGGAGCGTATTCTACGGGAAGTTTACTAACTTTTTATGCAAAAACAAAAAAATCAATTTTTATGTTTGGAGCATATGAGCTAAGTTTACCCTGGTTCCCCTAATATTTCCTTGTTGTTCGGAAATTTTGTTGCTCGGAGTGACTCAAGATCAAGAAAATGATGCTAGTCCTATGTGAAATTATTAGGAGAATTTATTGAAGTAAGTTTTGTTCACCGCACGGCTCTGTGAATGAATATATGGCTCATTATACCCTGATTCTCCTAATATTGTTGTGCTTTTCAGAAACAAAATATAGCTAGTCCCATGTGAAATTTTCTGGAAAATCGATGAGAGTTAGTTTTGTTCACCGCACGGCTCTGTGAAAGTAGATATGGCTGATATTACCCTGATTCCCCTAATATTTTCATGTTTTTCACTATTTTCTTTGCTCGGTGTGACTCAAAATTAATAAAGTAATGCTAGTTCTTTGTAATTTTTGTTGCAAAATTGATTGAAATTGTTTTCATTAACCACACGGCTCTGTGAACGTTAATATGGCTGATTTTACTCTGATTCCCGTATCAGTTTTGTGTTTATCATAAATTTCTTTGGTCGATGTTACTCAAGATCAACATATTAAGGCTAGTCCTTTGTAAAATTTGCTGAGGAACCGTCTGAAATTTGTTTCGTTAACCGCACAGCTCTGTGCACGAAGACATGGTCAATTTTATCCCGATTGCCCTAATATTTTTGGATTATTCAGAGATTGCTTTGTTCGGTTTGACTCAAGATCAACAAAATAAGCTTATGTAAAATTGCCTGAAAAATTGATTGGACTTGGTTTCACTAACCGCACGGCTATGTGAATTATGATATGGCTGATTTTACCCTTATTCCCCAAACATTTTCGTTTTTTTCAGATTTTTTTTGTTCGGTGTTTTTCTAGAGCAACAAAATAAGGTAAGTGCAATGTAAATTTCCTAGAAAACTTGATGTGAATTAAGATATGGCACATTTTACCCTGATTCCCTTAATATTTTTTTTGTAATTCTGAAATTTCTTTGGTCAGTGTTACTTAAAATCAAAAAAAATTGGCTAGTTCTACGTAAAATTTTCTATAAAATCGATTAGAGTTGATTTAGTTCATCGCACAGCTCTTTGAACGAAGATATGGCTAATTTTACCATGATTCCCCTGATATTTTTAAGCTATTCAAAAATTGCTTTGCCCTGTGTGAAGAACTATGCTACACTGAGCGAACAAATCGAGAGGAATATCGTATGGAAATTTACCAGAAGATATTATAGCAAATTTCATACGATTCTCTAATGGAAAGATGTTCATATGACTATCGTATGAAAAATTTTCTCACAGAAAAAAGAGACGAGCTACAAAACCACGAGACTAAGGCTTGCTTCATTTAGAATTGGAACAAACTTTTGCTCATATTGTGGCGCTCCTGGTGGACGGAAGTTCTTGGCGCCCACGTGTCGGGAATTTTGTCAGCTTCACGTATGTATTTTTGACATTCCGCAAATCGACTGTACTTTGTAAACAATCAACATGGAAGCCGAAAGAAGGAAAAAATTGTGCACAGTTATTTGAAAAATCCATTGTGCTCTGCATCTAGGCTAGCTAAACAGCTGAAATTGCCCAGAAATACCGTATGGCGCGTTATCAAACGGTATAAGGAAACATTGACGACGATTCGGAAGCCTCAAGCCAATCGTCGGAGTGGAACTGTCGACCGGAAACTGCGTGGTAAGATTTGAAGACGATTAAGAGGAATCCCAATCTGTCGGACCGTGATTTGGCCAGAAAATTCGGTGCTGCTCCATGGTACCGTGAGGAGAACTCGACTCCGGGAAGGCAATCGAGCTAGCATCCGGGCATCGAGCTAGCAAACAGCCAAATCGGACCATTACACAGAATAGTGTGGCCACAATCCGTGCTCGGAAGCTACACGACCAGGTGCTGACCAAGTTCGACGTGGTGTCCTCTGATGGACGATGAAACCCATGTCAAGGCTGACTTCGAGCAAATCCCAGGTCGAAAATTTTGCCAACGGCGACGGCTCGGGGGATGTTCCAGCCAAATTCGAATTTGTTTTTTGCCGACAAATTCGCGTTCGAAAACGCATGATTCGGCAGGGCATTTGCAGCTGTGGCAAAAAAAAAAACGAAAGTTTTCGTTTCAAATAAGACAATGACGTCGTGAACCATACCAAAATGAGTGTCTTCCAAACACGAATTTTGCCGTTCGTTCGATCCCACGACCATCCCGTAATGTTTTGGCCAGATTCGGCAAGCTGTCATTACAGCATAGTCGAAACTACAAGACGGTATGCAGAGAAAGGGGGTCCAGGCTGTTCCGAAAAACCCTTAACTCTACCAACTGCCCCCAGCTTAACCCACCCAGCCCCAGTTCCTCGATTGAAATACTGGGCAATCATGAAGAGGAGACGTCAAGAGAATAGGGAAAGGTTGTCGTTGACATCAACTGAGATGAAGACCTACGGTTGGAATAAGATAGCCAGAACGATGAAGGGACGGCAGAAGAACGCGTGCGCCGCCCAATGAGCCGTGCGTTACTAGGAAAAATTCGAGAATTCCTTCCAGAAACCGTGACGAGATAATTTATCCTATTTTTCAAAAGTACGAAGAAAACGCTGGCATTTGTATAAAAAAGATCTCTGAATTCAATAATAAATGGCTCAGGCACACAGGCAATTGCTTTTGTTCCAATTCTATCTGAAGCAAGCTTTATATTCGCTTGCAGTCAGGACGTCAATTTAAAGGCGTATAAGAGGCCCAGTTTTTCTCGACCAATGTACAACAGTAATCATTTGCATGCGATTTCGCTGTATGGACCATGAGTCTTGGACCCTTTGCTTTGTGGTTCATTGTTCCGATCGTATAAAAATCGTAATGCGGATAATTTCCTCATTGTAATCCTATGTAAAAATTTTTGGAAATTGATTGGTGTCTGGGTTTCGTTCTACATTATCGGCATTTAGGAACGAAGATATGGCACATTTTACCCTGATTCTCTCAATATTATATAATTAGTAAACATGGCACCGCTCAAACGTCATCTTATGAATTTGTGAAAATGCTGTTTCCTGCCTACTTTATACTGTTCAGGTGCTTACAGCTGACGGCACGAATGAATGCAATGAACTTCTTTGCATTCATCCTGATTCTCCCTGAGTTAACGCTAGTACCTTTCCTTGTTATCTCTTTAACTCTTACCGCAAAAAGTAAAGTTAGTTTTCCTTGCAGTTAGCAATGGATGAATGCACCAAACGAACTGAACGAAAGATTTCAAATTGTTTTCAAATTGTGAAGTTGTGGATATTTATTTAAAAAACTAAATTAAACAGAATGTTTTTGATTTGGTTCAGCAAAATGTGCAAGTGAAAGAAGATATAGTGCATAGAAGTGTGGATGTATGGTTGCGTACATTCAAATTTCATTTGAGAAATGTTGGAAGCATGAATCGATTTTTTGAACGACAAGCTGATTGGCTGGATTTGTCGTTCCAGGTAAGTTAGATTTTCCATATATGAAAATGGATGAAATTTAAGAAGAGGTATCTCAAGAAGAGCATTACATCGATATCTTGCAATATTGTCCGCTAAACCAGCTCCTTCGATAAGCCATGTTGATAAGCCAGTTTGATGTTCTAAAAACATTTTAACAGTATATTAATTAAATCATAAAAAAATATATTATTCAGGATACGGCATAGCGCAAATAACGGCTTCGGCAAAATCTGTACGGTAAATGAAACGAATTTCAATTGATTTCCCAGAAAATTTTACAAACAACTAGCATTATTTTATTGATCTTGAGTCACACCGAGCAAAAAAAATAGCGAAAAATATCAAAATATTAGGGGATTCAGGGTAAAATCAGCCATATCTTCATTCATAGAGCCGTGCTGTGAACGAAACCTACTTAAATCGATTTTTCTGAAAAAAATTACATAGGCCTAGCATCATTTTGTTGATCTTGCTGAGTCCATTCGATTCCTTGGAAATTTTCCTTCAAGTTAAGTTAACATATACAGAAATCGTTTGACTCCGAGATGAGATATAGAATTCCTTCGCGTTTCGGACACTTTTTTCCCACTGTGCATCGGCTGATGGTAAGTAGAATGGTTTGACAACTGTAAAAACAGTACAAGAATGTCATGACATATTCTCCCATGGTTCTTTTTTGCATGCGTATTCAATTTTGTCGAGACGAAAAGTATAAATTGTTATGGAAATATTATCGAAATTCATTACATTTACCACAGCTGGGAGAGCTTCACAAACAATCTGGGCATGAGCATGATGATTTACCGCACGAGGTTGCTACTCCATTATTACGAGATCAGCTGTTATTACACAGGGAACCAAAAGATGAGCATACATCCTCAATGTGTAAAAACTGGTGATCCCAAACAAAGGAATATGTTGACAAGATACTCGCTTTATTGGAAGCCGAGAACACCTCTTCACTTCCACGAGGAATCACTGGGATGTTGGATAAAATGGTTGGACTTGCAGCGGGATCCATTTTGGTAAACGATTTGCTGAATTCAACTGACGTCGGCAGAGAAAAAAAATATTTTCACTTGTTCCGGGTTTACACTCTGCACAGAGATGCACAGAAAAAATATTCAAATTTTGGCACTGATTTAAACCAACAGTGAGGATGCTGTTTCGGCCACTCACAAGTGCGGAGGATTCATTTGAGTAGAATACAAAAATATGTTAGAACATCGAGTTTGAGGACCGATTTAAACCAACAGTAAGCTCACGAATACAGTACCCTAAGAGGTTTAAAATCAGACATCGGCTACAAAGCAAGATTATTCCGCTGAGGGGTATGGCCACTGCGGCATCAAACAAAGAATGAAACTTAATGAAATAAAAAGAAGACAATTGACAAATTTGGTAGGCGTTTTTGAGGACCCTGAAAGGGACTTGTCAACTCCTTCATATTCAAATTTGTATGGCAGCTAAAGCAGGAAATTTCTAAGTAAAATAGTCAATAAGTTTAACTAAAAGCACGTAATTCAAATTTGATGCAAAAGTTATGTAAGTTTTTTTTCTTAAAGATCAGAGTATGAATAATGTCATTCTTTTCAGTCAAACAAGAAATATCAGTGTTCAAAAACCTCTCAATTTATGTTAACGCTCTCAAAATTTTGAAATGGCACCCAGTATAGAAAAGAGAAACGTAGTCGTGTGCAATAGGCTAGACAGCTTCAACGTTGCTCAGAATTTATCAAATTTGCACATTCTAAAGGGCGATACGGTCAAAATTTGGTCAATATCAACTTGACGTATTTCTTTCAATTTTGCATTTGAAAAACCTGAACACCCCTCATTTTGAAGGTGTGTGTGTGTAGAATGCTGCTCCTATTTTGATTTTGGAATTCACTCTTCAGTTGTCAAAATGCCGTCCAAGCAAGAAGAGCAGCGTATCAAAATTTTGCTCGCGCATCGCGAAAATCCGAGCTACTCGCACGCAAAGTTGGCAAAATCGCTAAAAGTTGCCAAATCAACCGTTACAAATGTAATTAAAGTGTTTGGGAACGTTTGTCGACAGCCAGGAAGTCTGGATCGGGGGAAATCGAAAACCGGAAGCCGCTGAGACGACAAAGAGAGTTGCCGGTAGTTTCAAGCGAAACCCTAACCTATCTCTCCGAGATGCCGCAAATAAGCTGGGTGTATCGTCTACAACCGTGCATCGAGCCAAAAACGAGCCGGACTATCGACTTACAAGAAGGTAGTGACTCCAAATCGCGATGATAAACAAAATACGACGGCCAAAGCGCGATCCCGGAGGCTGTACACGACGATGCTGACGAAGTTTGACTGCGTGGTAATGGACGACGAAACCTACGTCAAAGCCGACTACAAGCAGCTTCCGGGACAGGAGTTTTATACGGCAAAGGAAGGGAAAGGTAGCAGATATTTTCAAGCACACGAAACTGTCAAGAGTTCGCAAAGAAATATCTGGTTTGGCAAGCCATCTGTGTACCTGTGGCTTGAAAAAGCAGCATTGTTCGTAGCTTCGGGACCGTCGTCAACCAAGAAATTTACGTGAAAGAAGCGTTTGAATAAACGTCTAGCTGCCTTTCCTGAAGAAACACGGTTGTTCCGGTACTGTTTTGGCCGGATTTGGCATCTTGCCATTACGGTAAAAAGAGCCATGGAGTGGTACGCCGCCAACAACGTGCTGGTGGTTCCCAAGGACAAGAACCCTCCCAACACGCCGGAAGCTCCGCCCAATTGAGAAATACTGGGCTATTGTCAAGCGAAACCCAAAGAAGACCAAAAAAACTGGGCCCAGGACGAGCAGCAGCTCAAGGCAAAACTGGCTTTCTTGCGGCGAAGAAGGTGGACAAGGTGGCTGTACACAATCTGATGGCGGGGTCAAGCGTAAAGGCCCGGCAATTCGGATTTGGAAAAGCGGAAGCCTAACTGAATATTTTTCCTGAATTTTATACTAATTGAACTTGAAAAAGAAATTTAATTTGATTTTTTAAATAAACGATTTCAACCGATTTACACGCGTTTTCCCTTAGACCGGAAGATTCTTGACCGTATCACCCTTTAATGTCAAAAAAAATGAGTGCAAAAAGGAAAAAAAAATTACTTCACTCATATTTGATCCAGGGGTAAGACAGCTCATCATCGTGTGAATTTCAGAGTTGCTTTTGAGCTCACTCGAGTAACCATCGTTGCCCACCATGCGAGCACTGTCATTTGTTTTCTCTATATTTTTGCAAAGCAGGTGTCAACCCGAAGCTGGTGTCAGGTGCTGCAGGTGTCAAAGCTATTGAGTGTGCACAATTGAATACTAGCAATTTTCAATGTTTTTAATTTTCTCTATTTAACTCTGATATTGGAAACAACCTATATTCACTCAAACTATATATCTGATATGCTCGTACAATTTGATATCGTTTTTACTACTATTCCTGCAAGGCTTCGCCCTTTTGCAAGAAGAAGTTATTTTCATGTCTGCAATTTAGTCATACTTTGAAAAAACTTATCACTTTTGACTTGACCTGCTATCTGCTAATGCTGAATCATTCAGCCAGACGACCAGAATATTAACTGGTGCTTTGGAACAAGGGCAGGAGAAGAAACAAACGAGCTCAGCACGCTATACTCCGACCCAAGCTTCAAGCTTTCTACAATCGATGTTTAGCATATCACCAATCTATACATATCGCTATCATGCCTCATCATTGCACTTCAGTAAAAGCTTCATTAAAGCTTCCGTACCACCTATTGCATATTAAACATTCCCTATACCCTCATAGTCGAGTAAAAGGGCTCATCTTCTATTGCCAAAATTACTCGGTGCATCAAAGCAACTCAGAGTAGATCTGTTTCACCCCTAGTATTTGATCATAAAACTCGCGTTTGCACAGAATGCATCAGCTTTCATCAGCTTGTATAATTTATGACTCGATTTAAAGTATTCTGGCAGCACTGGCTTAAATGTGACGGAGGCGACGGTGGCACAACCTACGCAACCAATGACAGCAGTATGTTTACTGTCTGGGAAAATTCGACATGGAGTTTTCATAAGGGCCAATGTCGCAAACGTAAACAATGGCTTCTTTTGCGAATTTCTTGAAAATGCTAACCCGCTCAAGTAAACTACCACTTCTATTATAAAGGGGAACTCCTGTTCTGTACAATCATCGTCATAATTCACAATGATTAAGTTAGCATTCTCGAGAAATTTGCGGAAAAAGTCATTGTTTACGTTTGCGACATTGGCCCTTATGAAAACTTTTTGTCGAATTATTTATTATCGTTTCGTAAGTAGCTGTCATTTCAGGCAGGATGGGTCGTAGTATTTGGAAGAGGAATTGGATCCCGATTGCGGTAAGTAGATTGTTTGACTTGTTTCATTATTTTTCATGTAGGAAGACGAAAAACAGTTGGAATATGTGGATTTTATTGAGTGCTGAACGAGGTCCGACCAACCGTAAATATTGAAAACTCCAACTCTGCGATTGGGCGATCCGGTTTGGTTTAAATGTGGAGGTAGTCCGTTTGACAGTCAATAAATCTAGGGTTTTTTAATTAGGGCGAATCTACAATTGAGAGATTCTCTCCGGGCTCGCCCGCTTTCATTCATTACAGCGCCATTATAAAACTTACGAGGCATTCTTTAGTACAGATCGAAACACAACAGTGCTGGCTAGCATACTCTACAAATAGTAGAATGAAAAACGCAAAGGTGATTGGTTTATGAATGAAAGAGAGCGAGCCCGGAGAGAATCTCTCAATTGTAGATTCACCTTAATGAAAAAAAAAAACCGTAGAAATGTAACATATTCTCATCGTACGGATTGCATAACACAACCCATTCAACGTTGGCTTCGACTGCTTGGCGTTGACGCATATATATTCGATTTGTAGGAACAGGTCAAACATCGCAAAGAAAGAGTCGTTCTGATGAAGATTGCGGTGATATCACTAAGTTGCATACTTAGATGGAGCGGTGGGGGGGCTGCTCCTGAAAGATGCATACAATACCAATTCCAGATTATGCAATTCCACTGTCAAAACCAAGCTTAACAAAAGGTAGGAATGTTCAATATCACAATAGGGTATGTGTCCCTTGACTCAACCTAATATGCAACAATCGATCACATTTTTTATAGTATGTATCACGAAAAGTTACACAACTCATTATATGAGGTCAGAAACTTACGAGGAATATGGATGTAGTGTCGGTTTATGGGCACCACATTGAGTCTTATCATGGATGCAAGTTCGTCTATGTACGATTTATTTCTGATTTTCTGATTCAATGCGTTACCAGCTTTAATCGCTCTACCCAACAATCAATTTCACAAATCAAACAATACTTAAACTACTAAAAAACACTTTAGTGACTTTTACAAATAATTAATCAGCCATTCGTCAATCAAAACATTATAATTCACTCTACACAGTTTTTGTTTCCTTAAATTTGTGTTAAGATTTTTTTCATATGGCTCGAAAAACATTCAACCGAAACTGAGACATTTTTATTGTTAATGTTACCAATAACAACATTTTTACTACGCTTTCCATACAACAGGCCATAGTTGGAAACCTAGAAAAAAATATGTTCCTATTTCCTATTCCTAAAATCATTGTCATTTAACCTGTTAGTGACCTGTTAGTTTATAACGTGTGACTATTTTCTATACATCCAGACACATGCATTACTCGCGTTATAGATCACATGAAGTTCGTGCAGGTCAAAAGTTCAAGAAATCGAAAATAACGTGGAAGTGAATGAAGGAGCTAGGCTAGCATTACATCCCGTTACCCTACGAAGAAGAGATGTTCATAACAGCTCAGGGATACTCAGAATTGCTAAGTGTCTTGCTCCTAGGGAGTGTGTGTGTGTGTGTGTGAGAGAGAGAAAGGAACGCAGGAGAGAGAGAGAGAGAGAGAGAGAGAGAGAGAGAGAGAGAGAGAGAGTAAAAATTTACAAACTGAAATTGCGTTAAACTACTGTTTGCATCTTAAATCTAATACAATCAAAAGAAAGAACATCGATTTTTTTTTTGGTTGTATTAAATTTAAGATACAATTAGTAATTTTTATATAATTTCGATTTAAAGTAAGAAAATTGATGTACGTACTATCGAGGTATACCTGTAATTGTATTGCTTCTCAATTGTTGAAAATCCTAGCATATAGAGTCAATTGTAAACCTATTGTAATGACAATATTCATTTATAATTTATCTGATTCACGAACAATAAGATTCATAGTCGGAAATAGATTTTAATGTTATTTTATTATACAACATACATTATTATACAGCAACGGTAGTTGGAATTAAATGGAAATACTAATTTTGCTTCTAATTTCTAGTTATTTTATATTATTGTATTGTAATTGTATGGTTATTTTTATCTGGAAAAGCTTCATAAACAATCTGATGTCTAAACATTCGAGAATCGACCCTTAGTTAGCGGCACTGTATAAATACGCAGTGCGTCCAGTATTTAAGGGTATCGAGCTTTAGTTGTCATTCTATTCAATTGAAAGTTCTGGAGATTGGCGGAATTGTTGTCGGTGAGATGGTTAAAGATTTCGTTTAATAAAAACCTGCATCGAACTAAAATCCGTTTGAAATTCCGATGGTGCTTTAATTTTCCTAAAAAAATCTTAAAGTACCACTTTCGGCAATCATTCACTAAAATGAAGCCAGCAGGAACGGCACTAGTTTGCCAATTTTGAGAATGCAGATGTTGCACGAAATACATTCCATCTCCAAGCTGGGCATCCATTTCAAGCTTCGGTTCATCGGAGGACCCGTATTCTATTCTCTCCTGCAGCATCCATACCGGGATTATTAATGTTATTACTTATCGGTTTTGTTGTGTTCCATAACCAAGCAACGGATGATACTGCTACCGACTGCTGAAGCTGAAGCTGTTGGTTGTTCCGCTCATACAGTTCTCCTTTCTGTTTCCGTCGAAAAATGACGCTTTGAACCGTGTCGAATCCCAAAATGCTATGCATCTGCAGGAGCACTTGGATGGAGCCATCTCCTGCCAACCCAGAAGAGATGACCCCTTTTTTCCAGAACGACTTCACTTTCCGAAAAGGTACCGACTGCAACAATACCACACACGGGATTATCTAGCTGGAGGGCGCCCCTCGCCGATGGTGCTGACCAAGAACCGAAACACCCATTCAGAGAATCATTTTCCCCGATAAAGTGCTGCTCCGTCTCCAAGATAGAGGAACATTTTTCACTCCGGTTTCCCTTCGAGATGCTTTGATGCTTTTGGGTCGGTCGGTTTTTGCGAAGAAGCAATAAATGGCTGAATTGCATGCATATTCTTCGATTTTATATTATCTACATAAATTCCAAACGAAACAAATGAAGTGAAATGAATGAGCTGATGCCATTGGAAACAATCCCTGTCGGTAATGGTGTCTGCTCCGGGTGTCTTTCAGTTTCACTTGCTTTGGTCAGAAATCCAGCCGAGCTTTGAAGATGCATTATGCTAGTTGGAAGGGATTCACTGGACCAGGTTACCTAATTGAACCCTTGAAAAGAAACGACGCTTATTAGTGCAAATTTGTCGTTTTGAAAAATACCCATTACACAATACGAGAATGACTAGGATGGAAATAGAAAATCGCAATATCGAGTGGGTATGCAATCCAACGTCCACCGTCCGGCAGTGTTTTTATGCTGTTGAACTGATTGTTGTCTGACACTGCAAACATTTGTTGCCCGGGAGTTTACAAGTGATAGCTTTGTGGGTTATCATTGGCCTATTTCATTATGGCATTCCAAGTTCACTATCGCTTACAACAAACCCAACATCCTAAGTAACATTGCCAAAACCATCCAGATTTATTAAGTTTTATTAACGTTTTATGAAAGCCAAAAGAAATCAATTCGGTTTTATTATGGCAGCAAGAGGTGCCAACAGGTTTCAAATTTAATCAGGTTTATAAGAATCTAAACAGCTTCTTTACAGCGAACTTAAAACCTTGACTTTTAAAATTCCTTTTAATCATATCAAAGGTTTTATTTTGACTTTATGAACTAATAAAATGCTGTTTTGAAATGCCGTTTTAGGACTCATTCATATTATCTTATTATGATCAGTTGAAAAAGCATTATGAAACCATTTTGCCTCCAATAAATTCATTAAACGGCACATTGGCATTGAGGAAAGCTACCAAATGACCCGATAGTTTTATAGTAGCCATTGCTAAGATAAATTGGCTTTTGGCAAATCCGCGATTTCTTCCAATCTCCATATTGAAATATATGAAATAATTGAAATGTGGAAAAATGAATACACCCAATTTTAAATGTAAAACAATTGAACTGTAGATCAAAGACAAACTTTGGTATTATTTTAGATAACCTTATTGAATTTCATAAATTTTCAGGAGTTTCGTGATTAATTTAACGAATATATTTCTTTTAATTTTGTTTTTGTTGTTGTAAACCCGCATGATTTGCGAGGCGCATTAATTTTCGGCTCTTATCGTGTCAATATTCACCAGAAAATTAAAAGCGCATATGATTTAAAGCATGATACGCTATGAAAAACTAAATTTGTTTTGGACATTTTGCTATCCAACATAATCCCGCAACACTAAAACTTTTTTCTTAGCCATTATTTACTGTTGAATGAAGCAGAACAACTAAACCTAACCACGATATCGCCGTGAAGAATGACAGCTGTGGCCATTCGGCCCTATGCTGGTTTTGATGGCGGCCAATAGGTTTTATGAAGGTTCTCAAGTGGTCATTACATCTTTCACTAGAATATTTTCAAAATCTTCATGGTCTTAGAAAGGTTTCATTAATTTGTTTTCACAACCGTCTATAGAGTGGGCCACTTTATACACATTTCGGCTTTAAAGATGCATAGAGGAGGTGTTGGTGGACAAAACAGTTTTGAATGTAGTTTCATCAACAAAGCCGGGAGGAGTGCTATACGGCTGGAATAGAACTAGAGTTGTTAGTACCGGACCCTTTTTGTGAGTACCGGTAATTCGGTACTGAGACAGCCAGTACCGGTTATACCGGTAATTTACCGGTACCCTAGAATTTTTGAGAAAAAAAAACTAATCGTAAAAAAAGGGAAATCTCTTTATTCGTTCAAGTTTAAAAATCTTCTTAGTCTTTGTTCTGATTACAAAAGTATGATTTCAAAATACAAAGAATATTTAATGTATTGTCTCCCATGCGAGACCGAATTTTAGTGGCAAAATTTCCGGACACAGAAAATGCTCTTTCAGAATCAACCGAAGTAGGGCGAACCGTACTCAGTGCTTCGAAAAGCATAGTCAAATACTTCCCTTTTATTCCTTCAGTTTCGAAGTATGTGAACTCATTCCGCATCGTTT
Source organism: Aedes japonicus (assembly GCA_034211315.2). Classification (NCBI taxonomy): domain Eukaryota; kingdom Metazoa; phylum Arthropoda; class Insecta; order Diptera; family Culicidae; genus Aedes; species Aedes japonicus. The sequence goes on from JASCZW010005536.1 coordinate 81,220, forward strand.
TCTGGAATCCAGGCATCATTGCATTGACAGGGACTGCAGCAGCTGCCTTGAATTGCTGGAGTCTTTTTTCGAATTTTTCCTTTATGGTAAGATTATGGCAAACATCATCGTCTTCTTCATCCACGTTTGGTGATGACTCATTGATCGCGTCCTCAGCCTCGTTCGTAGTATTTAGCCGTTTGAGTATGTCGTCAGCCTGCTTGATTAAGATATTCCGCGATGTTTTGAAAAATATTCCAAAGTTGTAATTCGTTGACGTTTTGATTGCTGGATTGAACAAAAATGCGAAAAGATCAGCGTATTCAAACCGCCTTTCTTTGACCCGTTCTTTAAGTGCTTCAAATAGTTCGTTGGCAATGTTTGTGTTCTGGGATGTAAGCTGTTCGAGCATAAAGTGAAGCGCTACGTCTGCTTCGTATAAAGTACATGGCTGTCTACACAAATGCTCTACAGCTGCATTCACAGGTTCTAAAGCTTCGATTATTTCTCTAATTAATTCCATTTCATCGTCGGTAAAATGCACATTCACTTGTCCTTTGAGGTCGATCATCGCTTTCTGTATCGCTGTCCTGAGTTCGTAGAACCTTTAAGGAAGGCGAGCAAGCTGTTCCACCTGGTCTTACAATCTGCAATCAAACTCAGTTCTTTGCCATTATCTTCCCGAACATATTTCTGCAGCACGTCGTCGTTTTTGACCGGTGACTTTTTGAAAATCTTGACAATGTCACGAACTTAACGGTTGACAAGTATTGTGGCTGCATTGGAATATCAATTCCAAATTTACGGTCAAGCAAAAACGTTCCGTGCTTTCATCGTCGGAAGAAACATCTGAATCTGAACCTAAAAACAAAGTTAAATATTAAGAATATTGTTGTTAGAGTATTAATTTGTAAAATTTATATACCTTCAGAGTTCACAGGATATTCTGTATCTTGCGACGGCTTCTGATAAAGCACGCTTGTTACGGCAAGATGAATGCCATGTGCAAGGCAAATATGGTGATCTACAGGTGTCAGCCTCCCCACCTTTTTCATCATTTGTGCTCCATCTGTCGTCATAGCCATTATATCGTGGGATAGCGACAATCCAAAGTCCAACAACTTTTGCTCCAACAGCTTAATGCATTGCTTGGCATTCATTGATCCATGAATCCGGGTGAGCCCCAAATTCCAAATCTGCTTGCATTCGTGAACATTAACGTTCATATAACGACGGTTCCTTATTGAAGTCCACTCATCAAAAGTAAGGCTAACTTTTTGGTGCTGTGCTTTTAATTCACAGAACTGCTTCTGGAACTCCCCGACCACGAACTTGTAATAGGCTTCCACTTTAAGCTTGATTCCGTTATGCGTCTTTGGGATGTCACTGAATCCTCGTGCAAGTAAACCCAGGCGGATGTCCTAGGAATTGCATATGGTATTGAACGAAATATTATCCTTTGCAGCCAAACGTGCAAGTACACCGTCGCGAGGAGATGTTCTTGAAAAATTCTGAACGATTGTATTTCTTTTCACGTTGGACGACGATGTTGAAGGTTGATCGTTGGACACATCGAGAGGAGCAGTACGCTTTTCCAGATTGATGTCGTGCAAACTCTTGAGATGTTTCTTCATACCCGTTGTGCTGGAGCCTTCGCATTTTATCACCTTAGCGCACTTTGTACAGTTTGCCGTTCCACGATTCTGTTTTCCTTGAAGAAAATAATACCACACGGACGTCTCAGAAACTCCTTTCTTAATGCGATCGTCAAACTCCATCATTTAATCAATAACTTCAACGAAATGAATCGAACTGTAATTAGCAATTGTGAACACAAACTGACAGTTCATTCAGAAGGCGGCGAGAGCAGGGTAGGGATGCAATGAGAATTTAAGTAAGGAGTGGAGCAAATTCCATTGCATTGGTATTAGTAAATGCTTGAAAAGTAAACATTCATGGTGGCTACGATGTTTCATGCGCGCCAAATAGTAAACGTATGAGGCTGACGTAACTAATTGTTGTAAATAATATAATAGTGACGCCAGCCTTCTACATTTGCTGTTTGGCGCCCATGAAGCGGAAAAAACATGGTAACTCGGATCAATACATACAATCTACATTTCCTCACCTTTTTTTTACTTTCTCATTGGTAGGGGTGCTCAATGAGAATTTAATAAAGGTGAAGAAATGTAGTTTGTATGTATTGAACAAGTTACCATATTTTTTTTCCGTTTCCTGCACGCCAAACAGTAAACGTAGATTAGTGACGTCACTAATTGTGTCTATTTATATTATTTCTTCTAAGTTGCTGTTTGGCGCGCATACAGTATCGTAGTTTCTATGAATGTTTGCTTCTCAAACATTTACTAATACCAATGTATTGGGTTTTGCTCCCCACCTTTCTTAAACTCTCATTGGGATGTGCTGATAGTTCGCCCTACCCATGAATGTGTGATGAAAGCGACATCTGCAGTTGGTTCTATTTGTCCAAAAATGTAAATAAATACTTTCATTGCGGCGTAATCCACATAACAGAAAAAATGCATTTCATAAAATTTTGATAAAACAGAGTTTGACAGGGTTACTTTTACAGATAATACTATATTAATGATTATATTCGAAAAACATTATTATATTGCATTTTATTCCAAAAATTGAGTAGGAAAATAATTTGAATTGTTAAATATTTAACTTTGGCGATAACGATTGGTTCCGAAGTTGCATGTAGGGTAGGCATAATTTGATCGCATTTGAGAGTCATGTTCACCCCCAGGACGAGAGCTCTTCGATATTTCATTCACTCATTCGCCTATTGTACTAGTGTTAATTTAACCAAGATGAGTACTTCATATAAGATGATCTAACTAACAGCTGAAGGCTATCAGAACTGGTGCAAAGTCGTTTATTTACATCATTGGCGCTCGGGAGCAGCAACCTGGTCAGCGCAGAAAATTAATTTTAATCATAGTTTGTGAAATAGCCTTCCTCACCTCAAAAGTCGGCTCTGCATCCAACATAGTTGAAATTGTCGTTTGAGATCACCTTAGAGTAAGCATCTTGAGTATACAACACGGTGCCCAGAATCTACTGGTGTACTCACACTATTCCAATGGGTGAATGTTCGAATGAAAATTTAAGAGTTCTGAAGAAGGCACAGGGATTAACTTGTGATTTTGGTATTTGTGCGCATTTGGAGCAAAAAAAAAACAGACATAGGTACCTCCCCTAAAAAAAGACATAAACTGTATACAGAAATTTGAAAATTATAATATGAATGCAATTTTATTGATGATCAGTACCGAAATTACCGGTATTTTCACATGCCAGTACCGGTATTTCGGTACCGGCAAATCAGGCGGTATTACCGGTAATACCGGTACCGGTATTACCGGTAAAACAACCCTAAATAGAACTGAAATTGTTACTTGGGATATACACCGTATTAACATCAATCGGATATTGTGTTAAGAGTTCCATAATCAAACAAATTTTTAATATACAGATATAAAGGGATAAATCTTACAACAGATTAATAAACAACAATAGATCTAAGGGCAAGACACTGAGAAATCCTGAGTTACTCTGAGCAAATATGAGCATCTTTCGTTCACTGGCTTCATATCGTGATATTGAACATTCCTACCTTTTGTAAAGCTTGGTGTTAACAGTGGAATTGCATAATAAAAACCAGAAAGTTTTGTCGTCAAAGTAAGCGTATCAACTTTGTAGTTTTTGTCATCCGCTAGTCGTTAATTTATATTTCTTGGTTGTGAAAATGTGCAATGCAAATACGTCAGCGGCTCCTACTGGCCTAGAACGTTTAGTAAATATTTTTGGATGATGTGTGTATGGTGAAATCATTGAAAAAATACACCTTTACAGGATACGTTTTGGCAGAGAGTAGAAGGAGAGGTTGGTTATGTACCGGTGCACATGAAAAATATTATTAATTTTCAAGACCTTGCTGTTTCCAAAGCACTTGGAAATTTATACACATATGACATTTTTTAAATCGAAGCACAGATGAGGAACGCCGTTCCTCGTATCAGGCGGCTGATCTCTTGCAATGGGGAAACACTGCAAAACTATTTTGGGAGCTATTCTGACGAACCCACGGAGTTCCCTGTGGGTGATGTCATAATATTTCAAACTATCGTTGAAGCTGTAAAGCAGTATGGCATTAAAAGAAATGTTGGACAGGAAATCGATTTTGATCGTTCTCGCGAGGTAGAGGCTATCAAGAATCGACTCCGATTTAGCCTCAATAAAGCGTAAGAACAGGCCGCTTAAGGGGGGATATACAGTTAGAATGACCAAAAAATTCAATTATTTTTTTTTGCATAAAAATTTAGTAAATTTCCCTTAGAATACGTTCCTAAAACCTTTTTTTCGAAATTCGAACTCCAAGTGTTTCATTTCATCGTTTTTCGAAGACGCCTTTTCGCGCGCAACAGGTATAAAGAGACGCTTTTTCGATAATTAAAACTTTCAACGCGTTTTTCTCAGAACAGCATTTTCGGAATTTATGCCAGTTATAACTCGAAAACCAATTATTCGATAGGATTTATTTATTATAGCATTACCTTCTAGATGAATTAAAAATTGTTGCAATATTTTATTATTAAATATGGAAATGTGATATAATGGCGGACATTTTTTGGAATTTTTCATAAAAGTGACACCGAAAGTGCAATTTTTTCTTAACTTTTTTTTCTATTCATTTATTAAATATAAATGTAATTATTGTAATTTTTTTGGGTAAGCAGGTTTCAGATCGAAACTGCGACCAGGAGAGCCGGCACAGGCAAAATACAACGACTTTTTCAACCGCCATTTTGTTGAAAATAAATTGAAAAAAATATTTTTGTACACTACATGGATACATTTATAATTATAAGAAAGTTTCGATTGATTTGAGTAAAAACTAAACCTTGAATTTTTTTTCAAAAATAAGTTTTTTTTCTCGTTCTAACTGTATTACCCCCCTTAAGGTGAATGTACTACCAACTAAAAATAAATTGGATTACTGCAAGTAGTATGACATTCCCTTTCTAATATAAGTATGTGATTTCCATAAGACAGAAATGGAACTTCAAGAATACTTCTGTAGTTCAATCTAGAGAGAAATCTGCAATAGAAGATCGATTACACTTTAATTGTTTTATTTTAAATTCCGTTTCCAGGGCGACCGATTCTTCAATCACTGATTCGTGGTATGCCGCCATACGCAATCGTATACTGGCCTCACTAGAGAAGTTCAATCCTATTTTCGAAGCTGCAGCCGGCGGTAAAATTACTACGATAATTACATGCCCGATCTGCAGCAAAAAAAAAATAACCCGAGATCCTCCAAGCTCATGGTCTATGTTCAACCTCACCCAACTCAAGCGTTGGGCTTACACCGAATCTCTTTTGAAACACCATGGGATCACCATTTTGGCTAATACGTCAGAAAGTAACTCACGGCTAATGAAAGCCATGAGAATCAGAGCAGGATTTGATAGACCATGTCCACCATCTACATGGGACCCCTGGTTTTGAGTAGACTGCTTTGGTAAAACTCCTATCAATGTGCAGGATATGTTTCATTCCATGAAAAAAAATCGAAATCGAATGCTGAAAAGATATATGATCATTCGTAGGGAACTGGAACCTATGCTCACCATAGAACAAATATTCATCACATTCTGCAGTCATCCAACTACAAACGTTAAACCATATTTAATTTCTTCAATAAATGGACGCAGTAACCAAGAATATATAATCCTGGCAAATAAAATTAGGTCTTGAACATAATTAAAAGCTACAAAAACGTTTAGGAGACTTAAATTTCGTAAAAAATAATGAGCAGTCAGATTTTCAACCCAATTGCTTACCTGTGCACTACAAATTCGTCGTATTGATCTAACCGTACTAGGTAATATACTCGAGCCAGACTCCAAGTTTTCTCTTTAATTGCACTATATCCTCACACATTTTTGTTGCGTAATTGCACAAACCATAAAAATTACACTTCATTTACTACACTAGCCACACGAAAATCTACGAATACGTGATAAAATACTCGAAAAGTATGGGATTAATTTTCACAGTAATTTAAATACGCTTGCATCTATTCTGAACCGTGTTAACAATCGACGTAATCGCTTGATGTTGCCAAACTATTTTATTATGACTCTTATTCAAATGAAATGTGTTTGGCAGTACTTCATTATTACCATTTTTGTGGGAGTGCTACAAATCGCCCAAAGTTGAACTATTTCATTTTTTTATAGAATAAATAAATAATAACACACTTATAATTGTAGATTTTTTTTTACAGAAATATCGCTATTTCTATTATTAATCAACACTAAATCAAACTGAACTGACCGCTTGATAAATGTGACCGATCACGCCGTTGCGATAGAGTGAACTGATATCGTTCTTGCGTCAGAGCGATCCATCCATCCACCGTGCTCTGATGATCGATATCAGTGACGTCACTCACCCGAAAGAAGCAACGATCGGCTGGTTAGTGGGAGAACCCACGAGTCTATTGTCCGTCTATCGACCGATTTATCGAGGAGAACAATATCGTCTGGGGTAACAGACTGTTGAGCAACAGCAAAGTCGTCCACTGGCGTGTTTAGGGGGTGAGGAGTCCAAATAATAATAATTGATCTTGCTCTATGAGTTCTTCAGCTTTGATTTACTTTTTTTTTCTATTAAGTTAAGCGCTTTATTAAATTTACAAATTAACCCTTGGGGCATAAGCTAAAATTTTTCTATCTTTTGATCCGTTCGGTAAAATTAATTGAAATTTTGCGTCGATCGGAAAATGATGAGAATCGCGAATTTCCACGGTGTCTGGTATCATAAAACGATTTGGAGAACATCTGACTGTTGATCGGACTTCAGAATATGGCTCTGAAATTGATCATTAAGAATTTTTTCCTAAACTTTGCCTAACCCGGTCTGCACCATCACTCCATGATAATTCTCCAGGTTCATTGCATTTCCATCTTTCAGAATCGCTGTCATATTTCCCAACTTCCACCGCAATGGTACCATTCTGTTGAAGTGGTGTCAAGAGTGAGCGAATAGAACGTTTCAAAAAGAAGCGCAGCAAGAAGCGGTTTTATTGCTATTTTTTCTGTGCTCATTCGATCATTCGCACCACCGAACAAAAGATAACAGAAACAATAGATTATTCTGTACTAGACGCAGAGCCGGACAAGGCGTGGCACGTCGCTTCATGTCACTCGTTTGCAAGTATTTCTCCCCCCTTTTCCGCGTAGGTATTCTTTCCGATCAGTAATACGAAATGCAAAGTGAAATTTGAAATACTACCTCACAATGCCCTCCGCTCTATTTCAAAAACTACTTCTATTCAATTGTTACAGCCTGCCGCGCGCTAACGGAACTATCAATACTTTCTCTTAACAACTTTGTTCTAGCAAAATAAAAAGTTCTGTCGACTCCTAGAGCCTCATGGTGATGAGAAATTATTTCCTTCTCAAACAACATCATCATAGATCGTTATTCCGCGTATGGGAGAATACAAAGAAATACTATATCAGTGTAAAGCAATAATTCAAGTTTGCTATTTAAAAAAATGGAGTTGAGCTTTCAGTAAAATCTCAAAAAGAAAAGAAAGGTTATTGTTGCTGCCAATACACGGAAAATAATTTCTATTTTAATGATTACAAAATAATGAAAGGAACTCCTATCTTATTTTATGAATTCATAACTCTTATTCAAGGTTTCATGAATGAAATGACAGATGCGAGTCATGATCTTAGCAGGCATTGTTTTTTCTCTATTCTTAAATTGTGTAATCAGCTTCATTAATCAAGAATCTATTCAAGAATTACGATAGTGTAGTTAGTACAACGACCATGTACGATCACAGCTCCTCTTATCAACATTAGGTTCGAGCCCCGATGGTGAATTTATTTTTTTGTTTTCGATAAAGTAGATTTGGCAAATTCATGACAAAAGTTTTCAGTATCAGAAATTCAGCTCATGATTTTAACCCGATTGATTCATGATCTCATTCCGGCGGACAAATAGTTTATGATATCAGGACTATTGTTCATGGTGTATATTCATAACACGAAAACACAACATATTTATGAAATCATGACCTATTTTTTCTTATTTGTAAGAACACATTTTTCCCCGGGCACGGTTGAGCAAGGTGTACGCTGCTTAACTGTGTGAACGTAGGAACAGGCTGGAACGTCATACGTATCATACGTGAACGTAAGTTAGGGATAACATATGATTAATATAAATTCTAATCAATGCATTTCATTTCTAAAAAGGTCTTCGAAACTCAATAGTAGTTGTGGTAAGTTCGGTTAAACTAAAAGACTAAAATTATCAAGGTGAGTAAAAGTTAAAACTAGTATTTCTAAAACCTAACCTAAATTACAAATCACAGATAGTGGAAAAGTTAATCGTAAAGAAATTTTTCTTTAGGATTGACAGCTCGTTTCAAACCAAAAATTGTAAGTCATGTTGTTTTTTATCCTACATTGTGTACATTAATGAAAGTAAACAAATTTCAGCTTTAAGCTATTTCGCAAAAACTGTGAATTTGCGACGGCTAAATAGAGTTAAGAAAGAACCCCACCAATTGTTCTCTGAATAGTAATTCTATTGCAACTCTACCAGAAAACTTTCATTAAGGAACGTCTAAAAGGAAAAAAATAAACCAGGAATTCTTGTGGCAATGAAGAAAATTTGATGAGATCTCCGATCTTGAAAAAAAAGTATTTTACCGTAAAATTTTCGATGTTTCTGAAAATGAGTCATGTCAGCTTTGTTAATAATTTGGAAAATTTAAAAGAACTATTTTGCTAAAATTCACTAAATGCTTTCAATTTTTTAACTGTAAGAGCAAAGAGTTGCCAAGTTTAAGAAATATTGCTCCAAAACAAAGTGCAAGATTCTTGCATTCTGCGATAATTTGATTTGGACAGGACAGGGCAGAAATTACAAAATCTACATTGCTTCATGGTTGTCAAAATTACCTAAGAAAGGCCAAAACTGATTGCAAATTCCATCAACCAACAACCAAGGAAAGTATTTTCTCAAACAAAATAGGTGAAATTTCCTAAAATTTCACCATGCAATGTTATTCAACATTCTAGCGACGACAATCTTCTTCAAAGTTTCCTATACAGCATACACAATTGCATTCACTATTGTACCGTCCACAGAAGAAAAAAAATAACTAGGTCGCGTACATATGACATATCAGTACAGTTGTTGGCAAAAGATTTAGGAGAAATTCCATAAACGACTCCCCCAACGGAGGCAGCCAAGATGGCTCTTTTCTATGCCATAAAACATCCACCTCCTCACGCTTTCGGCATCGCCTACTGCTCTGCTTGCCTTTGCAGAATTGATGCGAGAGCAGAAGAGCCAGAGCAAAGCGATCGGTAGAGTCTCGGAATTGATAGCATACTCACGATGAAGATGAAAAAGCGTTTCGCAGATATGTGAAAATATTATGAAAAATGGAAAACATTGATACGGGCTGTACCTTGGTTCCTGAGAACTAGGTATTACTTACTAGTCCCCTCGTGGCGACAGGAAAGCTGAAAGGAAGAGCAGAGTCACAATAGACACACGTCACAGCCATCCAGAAAATAAGATCAGAAGATTTTTTTCATTTTCTTCGAATTGTTTGCCTTTTTCCCAGGGTGAAGAAATTGCTGGGAAATGTAGGGAAAATATTTACATAATATTTTTACTTGCACAATCGTTGCTCGAGTATATCTGTAGGCCCGCTTGCCGCCTACTGTTTGCCAAAGAGCCTGCTTCGGTGTGCGACGACGACGACGACGACGCTCATGGCTCCGAATGGTGATGACGAAAACGACATTCGACAGCTATTGAGTTCAAATGTTGCCAATTTCTGTGAACTCGTCCTCGTCGTCGTCGTCGTTTCCAGGGAGGTTTGAGTCTGGATGATAGACGAAATGGGAAAGAGCTTCAGGATTTTTATATTACGTACTACATATATAAATGCGCTCACGTTGCTTTGAATTGCACGGGAAAGCAGTCTCGTTTTCACACAGTTCATTGAGCATCTAGGAAAAGAATGATGGATGAAATGGGCTGGTCGTATTTTTACGAGCGATAAAATCGTATCGTTTATGTTTACCTCAAAGTTTGGAAGGGTAATAATGCCTGCAACGATTGAATGATCCAGCAGCAATTTACATACACCAGTAACAGCTGGTGACACAAAGTTTAGAATAAATGAGCAAAAATGTAACCCCCAAGTCAAATTTCACCTCTCCAGAATTAGTTTCATTCTAGCAAATCGCTCATCGCTATCTGCCTCATAAACAAAGCTTATTGCAGCACGCTTTTCCCGGTTTGTCGCTTCTGGTAGCGCGGTGTGAAATGCAAATCCGCTCGAAATTGCATTCCGGTGCGCACTTTCGCACTCTTGAGAGCAGCTGAGGAACGAACATAAAAAAAAACAGGAAACTGCAAACGCCTCGTTAGGTGTCGCGATTTGTCTCTCCTATGTAGGTGCAGCGTGGCCTTTTTGGCAAAACGATGCCGAGTAACAACAACGCTACTGGGCGGTCGTCGTCGTCGGCGGTGTAACAGATGTCAACTTTCAAAACTTTCCGAGTGCGATATGACGCAACATAGAAGGCGGCGACGGCGAATGGCTCAAATTCGTTATCGAGAAGGTAGAGCAGAGCGCGCCTGCTTTGCTTGGAGCTTAGTGACAAACGGAAAAATGACTGCACTTTGTCGGTGTTCTTTTTTTTCTGCCGTTGGGGGAACGCATTTTTTTCCCATTTCTAACAGCATCTGGTCCATCGCTAGCCGGAAGCAAAAGGTGACAATAGGTAAGTTGTGCAAAACACGTTTGAAGAAGTGGCAAAAAGGACCTTGGCTCGCTAACCGAAATAACTATGCAAACGAATTTACGACGGAAAATTCAATGGACAATTGGTACAAAACCGACTCGACCCCATATAAAGTGATATCGAAATATAAATTTTAAACAGCTTCAAGCTGTTACTATTTCCGGATCCCCAACGCCAACTGAGGGCCATTTGGTGGTGGCTGTGCGCTTCGGCCAGGCGAAGCATTTGAGTGGGATGTTTTTCCACTGGTCAGAAAACTCTCCGGGCTAATGTGGCCGTGCGGAATGCATCATCGTGGTCACAAGAGTAAGTTTCCATTCGACTTTTATCTACCGAGCGTGTGTTTTTTTTTCGGCTGGTCGTCCACGGTCTGAAAGGAATACGGGAAAATGTCCATCGTACAGCTGCCATGGAAACAGGACGTTTGGTTCGCTAGAGCTGGATCCAGTGGCGTAGCTAAGGCAGGACCGGTAGTTGGAAAGAGTAACATTATTGCAGCAAATTGAAAAATCATTTGTCAAAGCAGTTTTCTTTATTATTTTATGCAAGTACTACAAAAATCAATCCATGAAAGTCACACCCGAAAAAAAATTCACATAATCAGTGAAAAATATCCACTACAAATTCACTTAACATTCATGTGACTCAGGAAGTGAATAATGCTTTACAAAATCAAGTGAATCTTATGTGTCTAGTGAAACGTAAATGATTAGTCAAGCAGAATTTCGTTAGTGATAAAAAGTCACTTATTTTAGTATTGCAAAATATCTACATGTATTTTCAGTAGTAGCTAAGTGAAATATTTGTTCAGTGTATGATGAAGGATGCGATTGGCATATAACCACAAGGGCTAACAAAAATTATGTCTTCATGAATGTCAAATCCATCGCCTATAAATTGATACTAAACATTGATGTTCAGAAACTAAAATACATTTTAAGAACTAGTTTCGTTTATTTGGCAGGCTCAACTGCGTTAGCTATACGGAGCCGTTTTTTTTTTTCAACGTAGGACTACGTTGATCTTTTCAATACCGGGTGTCATTTCAAAATTTTGAAAAAATAAGAGCGTTAATACCTCACCTAACTCGAGGTTGGTAGGTATCATCCTTAAATGGCCAAAAACTCCCGGCAAAAGGCTCAGAAACCGGAGACTCCTCGAGCTGTGTCTCAGAGTCGGCCTGCTTCTGGATAATCGGAGGGGCTACGCGGACAACTGTGCACAAATATTGAGAACATTATGGCGTTTCTGACTTATTGAACTGAAGTAAATATGTTTAAATAATATGGTGGATTAATGGGAAAATTTATTAATTGAAAAAAAAATTGGAAATTTACTGTTGGGTGGTTTTATTGAATCTGGGCTATTGTAGTGGGTGGTGATGAATGTCGTTGGGTACGTACCATTGCAATCGTTGGACGAGCGCTCGCCGATGATCTCGTAGAACACGTAGATTTAGCGATGGCGCCTTCTTACTAGCACGGACAATATGCTTTGTGAGGCTTCAACCAGCAATGGCGAACACTGGCGGATAGGGGTTGATTGACGTCTTCCTTCTTTGGCTCAATCGATATACCACGGCAAACCCGTCTTGGTCACACCAAGAAGGGAATAAATTCCTTTGCAATTATGGTCCTTGAACCAGAAATCTGGGCCAATCCTTTGCGATTAGGCGTAGACGTCCTGCAGGGCAGTCCGCCTAGGCCGATTCGTATCTGGTGTGGGTTGCCGCTATGTCAGTCAAATTTGACCGGTGGTATTTCAAATGAAATGTGCAAAAGTACAAAACAAAAAGGTCCTGCGAGAGGACAGCAGTCAGTATGTTTCAATAAAGACCACTTAAGGGCCTAACGCGTTACCTGAATTTGACTTAGTTTGAAGTCTTCTAAACTCTGCTGATAACACTCACTATTTTACCACACACTTTCTACGAACGCTTAGTAATGACTGATGGCGGTGACACTTTCTATAGTTCAACCTCCATATCCTCTTCTCGTATTTTTTTCTTCCTCCTTCCATGTAAACTATGCCCGCCCACTGGGCGTGTGTGTTCTATTTTCCTCCATTACCACAGTTGATTCACCCCACTTCAGCCCATTACTTGCTAACAACATTTTTGGTTTTTCAAATTTAAATATCCCTACTTGCTAATACAATTAATCTTACAATCTATTTTCCTACTTACACATTATCCTACTAGAAACCCAACAATTCTAAACGAAATCTACACATGCACAACAAAAATTTATAATAAATTGTAACAGCAGTTACAGCGTTTGAAGGCGTAGAACTCTCGTTCGACTGAACAGAATGACTTCATTCATTCTTCAGTTGATCAGAAAAACTTACAATTTGTTTGCATTGAAGCTTCAATCAAGTACTATTAGTATAAAAAGTTCAATTTATAACTTAAAAGTGACCTTCTTTTGCTCCCATACAAATCTATGATACATATGAACAAGTTGAAAATTCCCCATTTCCCTTTCCGGGTCCTCAAAAACAAGTAACAAATGGCTCAAATGATTTTCTTTTTTTTATTTCATAGTGTTTCATTTCACACGGAAAACGAACAATACTGAAAATTTGATTTTAAAGGGTGTCCACGATGAAATTGCCACACTATGAAATTGCTCTAACTTTTTAACCGTTGGGTAGAATTTAATGAAAATTTGGGTGGATTTAGTTCATAGTGCATTATTTACATCCTGCAAGTTTTAAAGTCCCAAAACTCGCGGAAATGGAGTCGAAAGAACAGCTCGTGCGTGATAAAATCTTGCGCATTCATCACGAGAACAAGGATCTTTCGCATCGTTCCATCGCTAAAACGTTGGGAATCGCGAATTCCACGGTGTCGCGAGTGATTAAGCGGTTCGAGGAACGGTTGACCACCGATCGGAAGCCCAGAAGTGAAGGAAAAAGTATTCCGTACAACACCAAAAATCACAACCGCGTAGTTGGGGCCTTCAACCGAAATCCGAACGCCTCCGTTCGGGATGTGGCTAAGAAGCTGCACCTAAGCCGAAGTTTTGTCCAGAAGGCCAAAACTAAGGCTGGGCTTCGAACGTTCAAGGTACAAAAGGCCCCTAATCGCGACGAGAAGCAGAACAAGTCCGTCAAAACCCGTGCCAGGAAGTTGTACCTCAACATGCTGACGAAAGTTGAATGCTGCATCATGGAAGACGAAACATATGTGAAGGCCGACTTCAAACAGATCCCCGGCAACCTGTTTTTCACGGCCAAGGATAAGTTCAGCGTTCCGGAGCATGTCCGCACTCAGAAGATGTCCGAATTTGCGAAGAAATTCCTGGTTTGGCAAGCCATCTGCACGTGCGGGAAGCGGAGTGTACCTTTCGTGACCCAGGACACGATGAACGGACAGGTGTACATAAAAGAGTGCCTCCAGAAGCGGCTGCTTCCTCTCCTGAAGGCCCACAACGTCCCAACAATGTTCTGGCCGGATTTGGCTTCATGCCACTACTCCAAGGACGTGCTGAAGTGGTATGCGGACAATAAGGTCAATTTCGTGCCGAAAATGTTCAACCCTCCCAACACTCCGGAGCTCCGCCCCATCGAGAAGTACGGGGCGATTATGAAGCAGCACCTTCTTAAACGACCTAAGGTAGTGAAGACAGTCGAGGAACTGAAGAAAGTATGGGTTTACAAGCAAAAAACGGTTGATTCACAGGTTGTGCAGAATCTTATGGCCGGGGTTAAGGCCAAGGTGCGGGCATTTGCATATGGACTGTAAATAAAATACGAGTAAAATGGTAAAATGAAGTTTAATAATTATTTCTCAATCCCTTAAAATTTGATGGCAATCGGATGAAAACTCGAATTTTGCGAATCAATTTTGTGTGTGGCAATTTCATCGTGGACACCCTTTAATTTCTGTTTATTCGAAGTAGTCACTGATCCTAGTTATTAGGGCAAATGCGTCCGTGGCATCTCCTATTCGTGCAACTAAATGAAGAAAAAATCCGAAGCACGGACAGTGAAAACTTCGTTTTTATTGAAGAAAATTTTACTGATTTAATATTTGGAAGCAAGAAATGTCATTTTATTTCTGACAGTACTGGTTATCAAGCTTTTCGAGCAGTTCCATTCTGTCAGCGATAATTTTTATTCTGATCACATCGTTATCGCGCTCTCATCGCGATTCATCATGGTAATCACAAAAAATGCTTTCAGTAGAAAGAAAATCGTCATCATCGTGGAAATTGTCATGCCAGGGAAGCTTTATCTAACGCTCATCGTGGGAGTTGCAGCCCCCACGTTTTTTTTTTTTCAGTAGTAGCTAATTGAAAAATCTTTTCAGTGTATAATTCAGAATGCGATTGACATAAGCACAAGGGCTAGCAAAAATTATGCCTTCATGAATGTCAAATCCATCGCCTATAAATCGATACTAAATTGATGTTCAGAAACAAAAATACATTTTAAAAACTAGTTTTTTTTTTTCATTTGGTAGGCACAACTGCGTTAGCGATACGGAGCCGATATTTCTTTTTTTACGTAGAACTACGTTTGTCTCTTCTATACCGGGTGTCATTTCAAAATTTTGAAAAATGAGAGCGTTATGCGAAAGTATAAGGTTTTTGAACGCTTATAACTCTCGTTCGACTGAATAGAATGACTTCATTCATACATCAGTTGATCAGAAAAATTTACAAAATTTTTTCCTTGAAGTTTCAATTAAATTCTATTAGTATAGTAGTTGAATTAATAGTTCAATTTATAACTTAAAAGTGACTTTCTTTTAATACCATACGAATCTGCATATTAACAGTTTGAAAATATGGTTTTCCCTTTCCAAGTCCTCAAAAACGGGTAACAAATGGCTCAAACGATCTTCATTTTTTTTATTTCATTTTGTTTCATTCCATACGGAAAACGAAAAATACTGAAAATTAGATTTTGTATACCTTAAATTTAAGTAACCGCGTTACAGTACCTTCCTTAGTAGCACACTTGTTGCCATTCGGTTGAGATAACATAGGCATGACTTGCTCAGTCATAATCAATTTACTACAACTAATAATGATCGTAGTGTGCTGCTTAAGTTATTATTGTAGGCAGAAACCAATGTTCTCTGTTGGTTCGTTTTAACTCCATGGTTGAGTAATGTATGTAATTATCACAAAAGTTCAACTCAGTGGACGCTGTGATTCTACGCCCCAACAAAAAAAAATGTATACAGCTTAGTTTATCTTGACTGACTGCACGTATCAATGGTTGCTACTCCGGGATTGATCAGAATTAGTGAAGGAAAGTTAGGGACCGTGTTTAGCTCTGCATCCCAACAAAGGTCACAGGAAGGAGGGTTTTTTATGTCACCTTGAAAAGTGATGTGATCATCTATATAATTCATAATAAGATTAAATTATATTTGATGTAGGTTCAAAATTAAGTGACATAGGGACAAAATGGATAAAAATTACCTATTGTGCTCCGCGTTTTTGAGAGCACTTACCACCTCCAATTGTCTGAAAATCTTTTGCGGGGTCGGACTAGATCATCCAAAGTGTCATTTCTATCCGTGAAGCTTTGTTGTTCCACAAGACACGTAGCAGTAGACCCAAGTTCTGAGAAACTTTCTATACCAACCAACACACAAGAACACAGTTTATGAAAACCAAAAAAAAAATGCTTCGAAAATGTACATCTACTGCTGAAGGTAAACAAAAAATTTTCATTTTTATATCTTCTGATATGAAATCGAAACTTTAATCGTCGATTTGCTCCGGCATCTTACATAAGGATGCTCCAATGGGCGGGAAGAAGAGCCCGCCCTCTATTCACAAACTGTTAGCAATGCGGAGATGGCATTCCCACTCACCTCATCCAGAGTGCTTCAATCGGATGCTCTGATGGTCTTTCCCATTCCCTTGAATATTCATATAATGGTGTATATATTTATGTAAATGATAAATACTACAAGGATTCGTATCTATTGTATACGATCTTCATTCGGTAGATCCTGAAATGCAATAAATGCTGTAAAGTAAAAAGTTCTGTGCTTCCGCGCTTGAGCACGTCTTCGTTCCTTTTTATCAATAGCAGCAATGCATCAAAATCTTGATCTGAGGTATTCTGAAGAAGTTTGTTAAATCCTTTTAAATTTTACTAAACTAACATTTATACATTTTAATTTACTGTTGCAATGATCACTTGTTGTGACCTTAACGTAAGCGTTCTAACCGTGAATTCCCCCTGTGCGATCTTCTGCTCCCCACAACTGACTCATTCCAGTTTTACCAAGCGACACGATCGGTCGTGTTTTTCGCACCCTCGCAGTAAAAGTTTTTTCTCCCGTTTTTTCCCCTCGCCCGCTTTCTCGCGATTGCGTGTTCGGTTCACAACCTATCGCCTGCGCTTGCTCATCTTTTGGTGGTGGCAAAGCAGAAAAAAGTGCTTCAAAGTTCGGATACATTTCCCGCTCGACCTATTGCTGTGGCAATGGGTCGAAAAAATCGACCAACGGTGACATCCGCTCCCGAAACATTACCGCAACCGGGCAGCTCCAAGCGGCTGCGCCACGATGACGCCGATCCAGTGGATCGCAACGCTCGTCTACTAGCGAGCAATCAATTCGCCGTGCTTCCGATCCAGGAGGTGCCGAAGAAGGTGAAGGTTCCCCGCTCTTCACGACGTCAAAGCGACATTGCTGCACTTCAGGACCGAGCTTGCAGCTATCAAAATCCATCCGCTGTACAAGCTGTGCAGTAATGGAATTAAGGTGATGTGCTCGACGGAGGCTGACTACCGTGCTGTCGGCGCTCACCTAGTCGCGAAGAAACATGAGTTCTACACTCACGACGCGCCCGGAAGCAAGCCAATGAAGGTGATTCTGCGTGGCCTTCCAGAACTCACACCGGAGTCAATCTTCGCCGAGCTGCAAGCGGTGGCACTGAAACCTCAAAAAGGTGTTTCCCATCAGGCGCCAACAACATGGAAACTACCGGGACCAACTCTATCTGGTCCACCTTGTGAAGGGATCCGTCACGATGGCGGAGCTGATGAAAACACGGGCCTCTTTCGACGTCATCGTCGAGTGGGACCGGTATCGTCCGAGACAGCACGACGTGACGCAATGTGGCAACTGCCTTGCGTTCGGTCATGGAACTCGCAACCGCCACATGAAACCGCGATGTGGCAAGTGTGCCGGAGCCCACAGTACCAACGATTGTGCCCTGATGGAAGAAGGTGCGGTACTGAAGTGCGCAAATTGTGGCGCAAACCATGAGTGCAGCAATCGTACCTGCCCCAAACGTGCTGAATTTTTGGCGATCCGCAAGAAATCATCTACCAAGTCTCGGCCTGCTCAACGCCGTCCACCACCTCCGATGAACGAGGAGAATTTCCGTCGCTTCGGTATCAGGTGCCAAACCTACCACCGATCCCATTGAATCACCGCCAAGCAAACCGCCCGTCAGCTTCCGTCCATCATCGTTTCGCGGCAGCCGCCGCTGCCCCCAACCCGACTCCTCCTCCAGGCTGGGGCAATGCGAGTCGCAGTACTTTCACGCAACCACCCGTCGATGAACAGCTCTACAACTCGGAGCAAATGGTGGAGTTCGTGCAAGAGCTCTATCGCCAACTACGTTCCTGCCGCTCCAAGGAGGAACAGCTCAAAGCCGCCACATCCGTGACGATGACGTTCATTACTAAGCATGGACCGTAAACACACCATAAACATCCTAATTGGAATGCTTGTTCCATCCGGAACAAAACAGTAGAGACTCGGTGACTTCCTTAACAGGAAGGCCATCGACATCGCCATCGTCACCGAGACACACCTCAAACCGGAAATCAGCATATTCATCCCTGGATACCGGATTGTGCGACTGGATCGTAGCGGCTCTAGTGGAGGAGGAGTTGCGATTGCCCTGCGCTACAACATCAACTGCCATCTGCTTCCGAGCTTTCAGCCGCAGACTATCGAAGCCATCGGAGTCGAAGTCGAAACTGCTGTCGGCCCAATCACCATCATCGCGGCCTATTGTCCCAAGTCAAGCCAGTACCAACAACGGAACAACAACGGCCCTACGAAACGACATCCGTAAGCTAACCTCGGAGGCAGGGGCAGTTCATCATCGCCGGCGACATGAATGCGAAACACGAAACCTGGGGAACACCCGGCGGAATCGGAACGGAATTATTCTACAGGAAGACCTGGAAGAGGGACATTACACCGTCCTGGGCCCGGATACTCCCACCCGGTTGAGCCGATCCGGGGTCCATTCGACAATCGACATCTTCCTCACCAACATGGGGAACAACATCGCCCAGCCGGTAGTGCACCAGGAGCTCAGTTCGGACCACTATCCGGTGGTGGTCGAAGTTGGGTCCTCGGTCAACCGGCATCGAATCACCAGACGGAACTATCATCGTGCCAGATGGGAGAGGTTCAGACAACACGTCGACAACACCGTCGATTTCAACGTGCACCTCGAGTCGGTCGATGACATCGATCAACAACTGCAGTCCATCGAACAGGCGATCTCCCAGGCCCGGGAGCAACACATTCCAGCGATTGAACAGGTGAGCAACTCTGTACCCATTGATAGACCCACTAAAGATTTGATACAATTACGCAACGCCATACGGAGGCAGTACCAGCGAACTGGTTTACCAACTCTAAAACGTCACTGCAATCAAGTTTCTAAAATTATTAAGGCCAGAATGGTGGACCTTAGAAATAATGATTTCGCTGACAAAATTCGCCTCTCCCAGATTGTGCTAAGCCGTTCTGGAAGATGACAAAAATTTTAAAAACTAAGCCAAGCGCCCATTCCACCGTTGATCCCACTAGACGTCAATGACTCAAGGGATCGGTTGATAACACCTGCAGAGAAGGCTGATGAGATAAGTCAACACTTCGTCAGCTCTCACAATCTCGGTCAAAACATCGTCAGTCCACACGAAGCTGCCGTTAGCGCGCTTATAACTAACATCGATCAAAGTCCTCACGACTTCTCCGAAGATTTGGAGATCTCAGCTGACGAATTGTTGACTTATATCAAGACCCCTAAGAACATGAAGGCCCCCGGTTTCGACAACATTTTTAACTTGGAGCTCAAGCAATTGAGCCCCAGTCTCTACAACCATCTGGCGGTGGTGTTTAACCAATGCCTCCGTCTTGGCTACTTCCCATCGTGCTGGAAGTCAGCCAAAGTCATCCCCATTCGGAAACCTGGGAAAGATCCTTCATGTTCCAGAAGCTACAGACCAATCAGCCTTCTCTCAGGTCTATCTAAACTGTTTGAGAAAGCGATCCACCGTCGGCTCCTAACATCTGCTGACGAGCTCAATATCCTGTTGGATGAGCAGTTCGGTTTCCGGCATGGTCGCTCAACAGTCCATCAACTTAATCGAGTCACGAACATCCTCAGGCGGAACAAGTCTGTTTCGAAAACATCCGCTATGGCCCTTCTCGATATCGAGAAGGCCTTCGATAATGTGTGGCATGATGGCTTGCGTACAAGCTCAAGCGATACAATCTTCCAATCTTCCTGGTGAAGATTATTAAAAATTATCTCTGACAGGACATTCCGTGTTTCGTTGCATGGTGCAGTTTCCGGTAGTCAGGAGATCTCCGCCGGTGTTCCGCAGGGAAGTATATTAGGTCCACTTCGTTCAATCTATTCACCTCGGACATACCCCCGCTCCCTGAAAATGGATCTCTATCGTTGTTCGCCGATGATACCGCAGTCGTCCACAATGGTAGGGTAATAAGAGCGCTTGCCGCGAAACTGCAGCGAAGCCTGAATGTTCTGTCAGAATACTTCACTGAATGGAAGATTTGTATCAACGCAGCGAAAACCCAGGTCATCCTGTTTCCACACTCTAATTCTCCCAGACTTGTCCCGCCTGAGAATTGTAAAATAAGCCTGAACAACACAACGGTGGAATGGACCAAATCAGCTGTCTATCTTGGTGTCATTTAGACAGCAAGCTTATTTTCAGGGATCAGGTTGACAAACTGTCACAAAATGTAATACTCTGTTGAAACTACTGTACCCATTGATCAACAGAAGGTCTACATTATCCCTTAAAAATAAGCTTGCTGTCTACAAGCAAATTATACTTCCGGTCATCGAGTATGCAATGCCAATCTGGGAGAGTTGTGCAAAAACACATCTCCTGAAACTTCAGAGAGTACAAAACAAGTTCCTCAGGATGATAATGAACACCCTCCGAGGACAAGAACATCTGAGGTCCACCGTCTGGCCGAGATAAAAATGCTCGACGATCGCTTTAGTGAGTCTATCAATCGGTACAGGGCACGCTGTCTCAACATCGGATCACCAGATCATTCGGAATCTGGTTCCCACCCCTAGGATTTTTAAATTGTAGTTTTAGTTGTAGATTAGGTAGGTTATCAAATTTTAAATCTAACAATGCCCCAAGGGCCGAACTGAATATTTCATGTAAAACATAAACATTTTAAACACAACAAACACAAACAATTAAACAAAGTTGAAGAGCCCAATGGGCTGAAACACTTAAGATGTTAAATTAGTATATAAGACAAACAATGAAAATAAAGATCAATTTTACTACTAATACCCACAACTGACGGCTCAGTTGTGCCCCAGTTTCTCCTATTTCTTTGCAGGCACAACGGCGGCGATAATGGCTACGACGGTGACGATATTAGACAGGTAAGTACACTACTTTTACACTTAAACTACACTTTATTCAGTTCAAACACCTTTATTCTTCTGTTACACAAAGTCTACAATACGTTCTTTATTCAACTATTTCATATTAAATATTCATTTCTGGTCGATCTTAATGTTACAAACGTCGGACTTGAACTAACTACAAAAATGATTCCCTTTCTTCCTATAGGTTCATAAACAACATGAAGCATAGAAAAAAAAACAAGAAATTTTCAGTGTCGAGTGAGGTTTGAGTCGACCTATCTCTCATCCCATCTTCTCATTCTCCTCATTCTCGTTCTCACCTTGCTCACTCAGATTTAGCAGTCAACATTTGCAGCTTTACGCTGATATAACAGCAGTTCGCTTTTAATGGTGCTGGCCTAATAATTAGTGCTCCTGAATTAAGAAAACAGGGAAGATTTAATTGAAAGAGAGTCAAAGACAAATGGACTTTAATTTATGAAGTAAAATCAATAAAACAATTTCTATTAATAAGTGCAGAGCTTGATATAATAACTTGTGCTTTATAAGAAGTTTAGTTTCAGAATGAGGAGATTGATACTTGTCAAAGAAGCCAAGATTGCTGTGATGGAATGTTAACGATTGCTTAAATTGCATGGGGCTGCTTTGATGTCATCCCCTCTCAATCGTTCAGGCTTAAATTCCATCGTAAATCTTGAAATCTTTCAGAATCCAGGGGATTGGTAAATATTAGCTGATATTAGCTGGGTCTTGAGTACCAACAGCCCCACTTGGATTCGTCCTTCAGCGATATGGTCCCTGATGAAATGATGTTTAACAGCAATATGTTTCGCTTTGATTCGTCTCCAAGTTGCTTGCGATGCCTCGGCTGTCTTCTAAAATTGTCACAAGTGTTTCGGGATCCTTCATCTGCAGTTGCTCAAGCACTCCAGCCAAGCAAAAAGCATCAGCAGTAGCGGCGCTCAAAGCGATATACTCGGATTCACGTGAGGAAATGGCAACGGTAGTTTGTTTTTTGCTGCACCATGACACTGTTGATCCTAAAGCCAGTCTGTGTCTGGCTTCCTGCCTTCGATGTCAGCCGCCCAGTCAGCATCAGCAAATCCAACAACCGGCGGAGCTTCGTAATGGACGACTCCCTTCAAACATTGCCAGCGAGCTTCCGTTGGATTTTGTTGACATCGGCCCAGGTATCCTATTGGAAAGCAGATGTCTGGGCAAATTGCAGCATTATATACATTAAGCTGTCCAACAGCTCCCTATAGGGTTCTCTTGTAGTTGCAATTGCAATCCTTTTTCCATAGGCAACTATGCGGGATTACATGCATCCAATCCGAAATTGTTCACAACCTTTTGCACATGCGCCTGCTGTGAAAGCTGAAGAATTACAGTTTGCCGGTCGTACACGATTTTCATTCCCAGGAAACGATGTGCGTCTCCACAATCGGTCATGCAGAAAACAGTTGATAGTTGCTTCTTCAAACGAACGACGGGCTCCAATTTCCTACCCGTGATTAGTAGATCATCGACATACAGCACGATGTACAGCTCATCATATTCATCGCTTCGGATATACTGGCAGTAATCATGACACGATTGCCGGAAACCTAGCTTGATTAGTTCGGTGTTTAATTTTTCATTCCAGCAACGCGGTGATTGCTTCATCAGCTTACACATCATATTCGGTGGGACCTGAGCGCCTTCCGGTATTTCCACGTACATTCTTGAAATCTCCATATAGGAACGCGATTTTAACGTCCATCGGATGAAAATGGAACTGCTTGTGTACGCCAACACCTAGCACGGTCCTGATAGTAGACAGCTTTGCAACTGATGCATAAGTCTCTTCTAAGTCCACATCGTGCCATTGCGAGTAGATCTTTGCTATCAACCGGTCCAGTATGACAATCTTCATCTTCCTTCACGCGGATTACCCATTTGGATTTAAGGGGCTTCAGACCACGCATCGGCCTAGGTTCATCATTGATAGCATCCAGTTGGCTCGATCATCCTATCTCTCTATTTCGCTGTACCACTGAGGAGTATCTGTGAAATGCGAGCCACCACAAGTTGCTCTGTAACCAGTGACAAAATTCAACAGCTTACCGGGGAGCCTTCGCTCCCGTTCGCTGCACCTCAACGTCGGCTGTACATCGAGCTCGAGTTGTTCTATTTGTGAAGGGAGCGCCTCGGTTTGATCCATCTCGAAAACGTCCTTGCCACCAGCTTGTAACAGAGAATCATCATCAGCCAGCGGTTCAGCATTAGGAGTGGGAGTGCCTTCACGAAACATTTGACGTTCTTCGGTCATCGGTTCATATGAAACTTGAATAATTTCCTCTTCAAAGTTCACGACTCTTTTCATAAGGGAAACTGGTTTCATGAAACTTCACATCTCGGGCAATTATGATTCGTCTAGACTTCCGGTCCACAAACGATAGCCGTGGGAGGATGTCTAACCACGATGACTTCGATACTCTTAGCATCCAACTTTTTTTTTATGCTGGCCAAGGATCCTTGCAAACGCCTTGCAACCAAAAACACAGAGTTTTTCCAGACTTGGTCTCTCGTTGTGCCAACGCTCAGCCGGGGTTAGGTTTCTCGACAGGGCGGTTGTAGGACTTCTGTTCACCAGATAAACGGCTGTAAGGTCGGCTTCCAACCACATCGTCTTGGGAACATGCGAATCGGTTAGCATAGTGCGGACCTTCCCATCTATGGCCGTTGCCGTTTTGTTGGCGTATATGCAACACAGTCGGTTCGACCAGGATCCCTTTTTGCGAATAAAACTGCTTCTGGTTGTTAGAAAGATACTCACGGCCTTGATCAATTATTATCTTGGATATCTTCATATTGAACTTCGCCGTCACCATCGCCTCGTACTCAAGGAATCGAGCAAACACCTCCGACTGATCATCTTTGAAGGAAACGCCTAAGAAGACCACAACTTCATTGTTCACCAGTTCTTCAACTGACATCAGATTGTCTCGTAATTCAGGAACGTAGATCACATGCTTCATATGACACGGCATATTCTTGTGGCTGCTTCCGACGATGATTTCAACGAACTTTGACACCGTTATTTCTCCATCTTTGGCTACTTGAACCTCGATGGATTAGCTTCAGCTTGCGAGTTTCCGAAAGTACTTCCGCTTTATTCTACGAGGTGATCGCTCTGACTTGCGACAAAACTCACCACTCTCCGTTGCTCTTGTTCACCGCCCTTCTGTCGACAGTCGATCTTCATATGACCTCGTTTACACACGTGTGACACTTGCCTTGAAACTTCATTGGCTTCCGTTTCTTGTTTCCAGAAAACGCCGCCAACTTTACCTCACCTGAGTCCTCGTGACGTTCGGTTCGTTTGAACTCTTCTGCCAATAAGCGTTGCTTCACTATTTCCAAATTCAGCTCTTCCTCAGGAATGTTTTCAGAGTGCAAGTGCAGTCTTCAATTGCCGGATAAAATATTCAAAATAAAGCAAATGCACTCGCATCAAATCACCGTCCCGTAGTTTCAGGAGATTTAGCTGTTTACTCGCCAGGTTCTGAGTGCTGATCGATCGCTTCGCAAAAGAGTTTTCAAGCGCGTTCCACATTCTTTTGGCCGTTTCCTTCTCGCAGATGATCGCCGGGCATTCGTTAGCAAGAAAACTGACGATATAAGACTTGACCTTTCGATCGGATTCGAAAAACTTTGCCCTCTCAGCAGCAGCTTCCGGTGCGTCTTCAGTGAGCGTATTTAAAAGGCCGACGGAGTCCAAGAACATCTTCACACGGAAACTCCAGTGCTGAAATTCTACACCACCGTTGAATTGTGGGATGCCACACACAGCTTCTCTCGTAGATGGGCCCATAATCTATTAAATAGTCAAGAGCTTGATATAATAACGTGTGCTTAATAAGAAGTTCAGTTTCGGAATGACGACATTGATACTTGTCAAAGAAGCTAAGATTGCTGTGATGGAATTTGAACGATTGCTTGAATTGCTTGAGGCTACTTCGATGTCAACAATATTATCAAATATGTATAATGATTTTGGGAGTAACGATTGAGTCATGACAAAGATTGAACTGTTAAATTAAATACTAGTCAAATGGCACACAGCACTGCATGAATCAGATCAGCTCAGATTTAGTAAAATGTCCATTTGAAAACCGTAAATGAAAACTACATTCAGTAATAAGTGCAAAAGCCTACCATTATTCAAAAAAATGCATGGAAACAATTTTACGAGGGTGGGGGGGAGTTAGACATTTTCAAAACTGAGTCTACGTGGTTTATGAACACGCCCTAAGTGGTTTTATGAGCACGGTCTGGTTTAAGATATTCATTGGGTCTCACTTTCTTTTTCACTGGTGGTCTATGTCTTATAGTACTCATCCTAGTTACACCTTTGGCTAGATAACACGTGGGTGTGGTTTTGAAAAAAGCAAACAGGGTTGAAATCAGCAGGATGTGTTCAAATCATAAACTTATACAAAGTTGTTTGAACGTCAAATGACAATAGAGGAAGTCAAGTAAGATATGCCTCCCTTAACACCTTCGAGCAGTATTCATTAAAATATTGTATCACATAGAAACAAAATCTCTACCACTCTTCAAAAAATAAACAACCACAACTAGTGCTCTAATTTGTAGCAAAATACCTTTAAAAAGCTGAAAACAGAAATCAATTGAATCAGACGAGCCAACCCAAGCATTTCACAACAATAGGAAGAGCAATCGTTAGTTGAATGTGATCCTGGTTACAACTTGGTTGGTAAACTTCGAGAGAAGGAAATTACGCGGCTCAGAGGATAAAAAAAGGAACGTTTGGATATCAAAGTTCACTATCACGGCAGGAGCGCATATGGTCGAGAAACCTATTAAACGAACAATCAAAAAGCCTCTATTCATAATGATAGAAACGGCTCTTGTCAAAGGTAGTGAATGGTGGGAAGTAACGTTGCAAGTAAATGGATTGACTAGTCTCGTGGAACAGTTCGGATGGTATGTAGGCAAGAATTTTATTCGATCAATAATTGATATTTGCACCAAGCCAACATCGAGTCCTCCCTTAACTAAGTCGGTAAAGGCGCGGCTACAAAGCAACACCGTGCTAGAGGTGGCTCGGTTCGATTCCCGGTCTGGTCTAGGAATTTTTCGTTGAGGAAAATTTCTCGACTCCCTGGGAAATAGGGTATGATTGTACTTGCCACACAATCATACTACTCTCAATTAAAAAATGTGGAAGTACACGAATGCCGATTTTGTAACCATATTTTTTCTATAAAAATTGTTTATATACGATACCTCAAAGAGTTGGGAATAGTTTTTGAATGTTAAATAATTAAAATTTATAAACTGACTAGAATAAAAACTCAGTAAAAATAAACAATAGGGTACGTGTCCCTCGACTCAGCCTAATATGTAAAAATCGATTAAATTTTTTATAACTCATAAGGTATTTGAGCTGGAAGCAACATTTAACGAGCTATACACTTGCTAAGATATGTTTAATAATCCATCTGGTAGTATGTATCCCGAAAAGGTGCACAATTCATTTTATAAAGTCAGAAACGTTCGAGGGATATGGATGTAATGTCGGTCTATGGGTACCAAATCGGGTCTTATCGTGGATGCAAATTCGTCCCATTCAATAGATTTGTTATTAAATGTTGTCTACGAACGATTTTTTTCCGATTAACTGATTCAAGGCGTTGCCAGCTGTATTTGCTCTACCCAACAAACAATTTCACAAATCAAACTATACTTAAACTGCTAAGAAACACCTAAGTGATTTTTGCATATGTTTAAGTGGCCATTCGGCAATCGAAACATTATAATTCACTCTACAAAGATTTGGTTTCTATAGTTCGTGATAAGATGAGCCATTTGAAAAACATTCAACCGAAACTCAGACATTTTTATTGTTAATGTTACCAATAACCTAGAAAAAATATGTTCCTAATATTGGGTCTATGGTTTTCACGTTAAATCATTGTCATTTTACCTACACTGATAGGCAAAATAAAGTGCCCACCTCTTCGTTTTTTCAATTTCTCTCATTAACTTGGTTCAAATTAAAGTAAACACAGTGTAGTTTTTTCTATTTTATTTTTTATATTCTTTATGTTTCACTTATGGAATACTGAAAAAAGGAGTTTTACTTGAAGAAAAAAAATCAATTTGTGTTGAAAAAAAAAACAGTGACAAAATAAAGTGCGAAACTGGTGATGAAGAGTGACCATTTTTACGAAACTGAGTCGTAGTTCCCGTACAACTGGAGCAAACGTTGGCGTTGAATCTAGGGTGAAGAGAGTAAGGCAAGAATAATATTTTCTTTTCTTTTTCTTCGATTACGTTGTGACCGTTTTTTTTTTTCGGTTGTAATCAAATATTTGGTAGAAAAGCCAGTTAGTGGTTTAGCCTGAATAAATTCTTTGATTGTTATTTCTTGTATTCTCCCATGCGCGGAAGTAACGATCTTTGATGAAGTTTGCAGAAGCAGATAATTTCTCATCTCCATGCGAAGCGCTATTAGTGGACAGTAATTTATTGCTAGAACGAATAGACAGGAAGAGAAAGTGTATTGATAGTTCCGTATAGGGCAACGGCAGGCTTTGAAATTGAAAGGTACAAGTTTTGAAAACGAGTGGAGGGCATTTAAACGGTAGTATCCGATCAGTAAATTGTTATTTATGTCCCAATAAAATACATGAAAGTCAAAATAAAGGTCTGTCTAGTGAAGATAGAGGATCTACAGTGTTTGAGTGATATTTATATCGCGTTTAATAGTCCTTCGGCTGATGCGTTCGTTGAAATAATTGGTAGTTGTTTGATTTGATTACTCCAAATATGATTTTGACGTAGGACTACGTCTTTGTTTTTAATACAGGGGTATACGTTGCGAGTTCAAAAATTTGGAGCGTCACGAAATATGCTTAGGTTTCGAACGTTAATAACTAAGTCATTCCTCGATTGATTTCCAAATATTTTGCCTCAATCGATTGGAACATTTTCTACGCTTCGATTACAATATTTGAATCTATTACTTTTAATATTCTATTATTGAAATAAACGAAAATATAAGGTGATGTCTTAAAATGCCAATTTTTGAGAATAAATTTACCAAATGCATAGTTATTTCCTAGTGCAGACTTCATATTTAAGTAACGAACGTCTCCCAACCAGCCACGAAGGTTATAAAACAGGCATTTGTCATTTTGATCTGAGTAAAATTTTCCCAAATGAACAAAACTCATTCGCATTGCAAGGTATATTACTTGATATAGGGTATCTTGATATCACATGTCATATATATTTCCATTCATTCGTCTTACATACTAATTTTTATATTTTAAGTGTTTAGCCCATTGGGCTCTTCAGCTTTGTTTAATTTTATGTGATTGGTGTGTTTAAAGTGTTTATGTTTAACATGAAATTTTCAGTTCAGCCCTTGGGGCATTGTTTCTTAAAATTTGATAACCTATGTATGAATTTAGATACCAAGACAGGTTATTTCAAATAACTAAGGTTGTAGTGCGAAATGTTTAGTGTATGGGAATTAGATTTGGAACGAAATAAATTTCAGCCACTCTTTGAACAATCAAGCGATCTAGATTGCACATTGCTTCGTAGTCCTACGTCAACTTTGCGTACAACCCCATTGGGCTGTCCCTTCTAGTTTTTTATTTATTTATTTATTGTACATTAATTTATTTATTTATATACTCACTGATTTATTTATTGATTTATTTCATTACTTATTGGATTATTTATTTACTTATTAATTTATAATCTCATTTGTTTATGTATTCATTTACTTATTTATTCATTTAATGATTAACTTATTAATAAATAAATTATTTTATTTATTAAATAATTTATGCAAAAATGTATTTTTTTTTATTCATTTATTTATAAATAACTAGAAAATGAGAAAAAAAATAGTATTTTCCATTTAAATTCCAACTACTTTTATTTCTTGTCTTGACATAAACGCGTATTTCGTCTACAATGTACAGACATCTTCAGTGTTGTATACTTATAAACTTAAATATTTATTTGTTTAATCATTTATACAACTCATTATTTAATTTGTTTATTTATTTATTTATTTATTCTTTATTCCTTGATTAACTTTTTTATTTATCTATTCATTAAGCTGTATTGATAAATATATATTCATTTATTCATTTATTCATTAAGTTGTGTTTATATATTTATATAAAAAAAATGTGAATATTTATTTATTATATTAGATATTTATTAATTTAATAATTAATTTATTTATTCATTTCTTTATTTGTTTATCAATAAATCTATTTTTTTTGTTTATACATAATGATATATATTTAATTTTTTTTATTCCTTTATTATCGAGATTTTCAGCCCTGGGCTGGCTCTTTCCCGTCGTAGTCACTCAAATACCTATTTGGGTATTTTCGAAACCTGTCCGGGGGTAAGATTCCAACTAGTGACTTTGGCGTGAGAGGTATGGTTTTAGCACTACGCCGGGATCGCCTCCCATATTTAATATAATTTTAATATATTTTTTCATGTTCTTATTTTTTTAAATTTATTTTTATTCTTTTATCCATCATTTTTTTATTTATTCATGATTCTATTAATAAATTAAATTATTCATATAATTATTCATGTTGTTATTGATTCATTTATTTCTGAATTTACTTATGTGTATTTCGATTAATTTATTTCTATATTATTTCATTCATTTTTTCATTTAATTGTAGAACACTTTATTTCTTATAATTAATTATCTATTTAATCCCGAAGGAATTAATTTTTCAATTATTCATTTTTCGTTTATTTATTTTCTTTCAACTTGAAAATAAATCAATGCGTAAATAAATAAATCAATAAGAAAATAAATAAGCGAATGCATAAAAATAAATAAATAAATAAATGAGAAAAGATACAATTTAAAAAGAAATCACAACATTGATAGATAAAAAACCAGACAAATACATGAAAAGATTTTTGAATAAGTAAAGAAATCAAACAATGAAAAGAAAAACATAACTAATCTTTTCATATTTTCGTTTTTTAACATATTCGTAGAGCTATTTATTTATTAATTTGTTTATTTTTCAATTTACGTTGTTAGGTGATGAACTAGCCCAGAAGGCTTAAAGTCTTTCTAATAAAGATATAAAAAAATTACTTATGTTTAATGTGATTTAATTTTTATTTATTTGTTTATTTATTTATTTATTTATTTGTTAATTTATTCATTGATTTTTTATTCTATTATATACTTAATATAATATATAATATATATTAATTGATTTAGTGGTTTTTATTTATTTGGTCATTTTTTTATTTATTTACACCAGCTCCTTTATTTTTTATATATTTCTTATTAAATATATTTATAATGTTAGTTATTTTTGACCTCATTATTTTATTTATTAATTTATTTCCTTATGGACTATTAATTTATAAATATATTTATTCATTATTTTATCACATAAAATTATTAATTTATTTATAAACTTATTAAACAATTTATATATGAATTCATGTACGATTTTATTATATTAATTTATTTACTAATTCATTTATTTCTCTTCTTAACTTCTGGATTTATTATGTATTTTTTCCATTTATTTATTTATTCATGCATTCATTTATTTATTGATGTTTTAACTTATATATTAATTTATCTGTTCATTCATTGATTAATTCATGCATATCACAACATATTTAACAATTTTTATATTTATTCAAATTTTGATTTCCTTATTTTTATATCCATTTATTTATTTGTTAAATCATGCATGATAATATTTATTTAATGTAGCGTAAAATTACATATATTTTATAAAAAAAAAATTCCATTTATTTATTAATCATTTGAAAGAATAGTTAATTTATCGAATCATAATTCTATGAACTAATTAAATTAAAATTTATATATTTATTCATGAAATAATAAGTTTATTTTTTTCTAAATTTATTCATTTGTTAATTTATTAATAGAATTATTGATTTATGTATTTATTATTTCATGCACAAATTCATTTGTTATTTATTTAAATTATTTCTAATTTATTTATTTATTAATTTATCTATTCATTTATTCATTTTTCTATTCATTTATGTATTTATTTACTAAGTAATAAATCTATTTATATGTTTATTTGGTTTTATATATATTTATGTAAGTCGATAATATTTTTATGTTTAAGATAAAGATTTATTCATTATATAGATAACAAAAATTGTCATTTAAATGTATTTATTTGTTAAGTATTATTTTATTTTTACTGATTTTTTGATTATTTTTCTTATGTGTTTATATATAAACTGTTCTTTAGTCTTTATTCGTCTTAAATATTCCATATTTTTTTTAATATAAGTTATATATATATGTATATATCATTCCTTGATTTATATATATGTATATATATATATATATATATATATATATATAGATAGATTTAATATAATTATAATTATATATCTATTTTTCTTGATTTATATGTATATTACTAACTGCGAGCCTTGACCGCATGGACTAAATGAATGAAAAATTAATAGAATTGGCGCGTTTATGGTTTTTGTTCTGAATGAATCTGGTAAAAGTATTTTTGTTTGTTTGTGTGTGTTATTTATGCAAAAAAAAGGTTTGTGTTATTAATTTAACCCTTGGACCGGTTGTTTCTACCGGTTTAGCTTTCTGTGTAGAAGCATTTCAAAGGCAAACGAAGCCGTATCCTATCAGTTTGTACGTAATTTTCTCTTGCAATTCTTGACTAAAAAGGGGTTCAAACTTCTATCAGCATATGCTTCTTACCCGAGAAATACACATTTTGTGTTTTAGTTGCATGGATAATTCTCATGTTTGGTTCAAATGTCTATTTCATTGGTTTTAGAGCCCTCCTTCACCCTCTCCAGAAAGACGGCGTCTTGAACCACCTAAGAAAAAAATCCTGCCCAAAACCCCCACATGCCAAAGTTGGTTCCATTTGAAGAACTCCAATTCCAAGAACTCGAGCTTTGCAGAAATTTGTGTTTCATTTGTATGGAAGTCCTCCCCTTCCAGGCGGGGAAGGAGCTTTGAACCATCATAAGAACCTTCTCTGGCCTCAACAACCCCTACATTTAAGTTTTCTTAATAGTAGGTATGATTCTCATGTTTGGTTGACATTTGTGTCTAATTTTCATGAAAGCCCACTCCTTCCAGAGAGGGGAGGAATCTCAAACTCCATAGAAACATTTCTTGGTTTCAAAAACCCCCACATCCAAAATGTGGTTCCACTTGTTTGATTAGTCCTCGAGTTATGCAGGAATTCGTGTTTCATTGGTGCTTCCAGATGCGGGAGGGGTCTCGAACCATCATAAGAACCTTTCTCGACTCCAAAAATCCCTGCATAAAAATAGTCATACCTGTTGGGATAATTCTCATGTTTGGCTCAAATTCGTGGTTCATTTGTATGAGAGCCCCTTCTTTCAAAGAGGGGGGGGGGGTCTCAAACCACCTTAAAAACATTTCTTGCCTACAAAACCTCCACATGCCATATTTGGTTCCATTTGTTTGATTAGTTTCTAAAGGCGGGAGGGGTGTCGAACTATAATAAGATCCTTTCCCGGACCCAAAAACCCCTGCATACAAATTTGCCTAGCGGTAGGGATAGTTCTCATTTTTGGTTTAAATTTGTGTTTCGTATGTATGGGAGCCCCCTTTTCAGAGTGAGGAGGGATCTTAAATAACCATAAAAACATTTCTTGCCTTCAAAACTCACCCATACCAATTTTGGTTCCATTTGCTTGATTAGTTCTCGAGTTATGCAAACTACCCCCCTCCCCTTCCTCTTCATATGACGGAAGAGTCTCAAATCATCATAGAAACATTTTCCTTCTCAAAAACTTCCACATGCGAAATTTGGTTCCATTTCTCTTATTAGTTCTCGAGTTATGCAAGGATTTGCGTTTCATTTGAATAAGTTCCCCCCCTTTCAGAAAGGGAAGGGGTCTCAAATCAACATAGAACATTTTTTTGTCTTCAAAAACCACCACATACTAAATTTGGTTCCATTTGCTTGATTAGTTCTCGAGTCATGCTGAATAATGTTCTTCATTTGTATCGGAGCCAGCTCATATCATAGCTAACTGGTATAACGATAAGCATTTATTGCGACACTTCTTTTGCTTCAACAATACCAATAGCCCATACGAAGCAATCGGTTCGAAATTGGCTCACTACTAGAGTAGCCTATTAGCCCAAGGTCTCCTTCTAATCTTTTAATGCTATGTTCAGACTATGGAGTTATAAAGTCATGGCTGTGAATCAGCAATATTCTTGATGTGTTGCAATAATTTCGTGGATAGTCTTTAATATTATTTTTTCTTAGCCCTTATCGCTATCATTACATTGCAAAAAAGGTCAAAAGGAATTTTCTCTGTTTTTATTACTTTAATTTTAAAACCATATTTTCGAAAATAGCTGAGAGGTCGTTAAGTTCAAGCGGTTAAATGATTTATGCTGAATAACATTAGTTTCAATGAAGCAGAAAAAGAAGAATATATGGGTTTTCTCACTATCGCTATTAAAATCGTGCGTTAATCCTGCTTATCACTTATCAGTTGTAATACGGTTTTTTCCCAAATTCGCGATTAGCGTAGCAAAAGAAGTATTTTGCACTAAGTGTCTTATTTAATCAAGTCTATGTATATGATAACGATTCAATCCAGATAAGTTTACCTGTTTTCGTATAAAAGCATTTGCCAGCCCTAGAACTGGTAGCAGTCCATCCGACTACGAACAAACAATGAAAACCATAGTGCTGTTGATTGGTGTTCTGGCCGTGGCCAGTGCCGAGTGGATCGAAATTGACTGGTCCCAGGTGCGTCCGATCGAGGATTTCGACCACTACTGGGCCCGTCTGCCAGCTGAGGTGCAGTACTTGCGTCAAATTCGTCCGCCAGGTCGCATCACCAATGGACAACAGGCTACCCCAGGACAGTTCCCGTACCAGATTGCTCTGCTCAGCACCTTTGGCGGTGGCACCGGCTTGTGCGGTGGATCCGTTCTGTCTGCTAACTATATTCTGACTGCTGCTCATTGCGTCCAGAATGCCCTCGGAGGTACTGCCATCATGGGAGCTCACAACCGTCTGCAGACCGAACCAACTCCAACAGCGCATTGCCTTCGGAGCTGGTGGAATCAACATGCATCCTGGATACACTCAACCAACATCCGTAACGATATTGCCACTGTTCGCCTGAACAGCGCCATGACCCTCAACGATCGTGTCGTGCCCACTCGCATTCCAGCTGCTGGAGATTCTCGCTCGTTCGCTGGTATGACCGGTACTGTATCTGGATTCGGTCGCACTTCCGATGCCAGCCAGGCCACTTCGGCTGTCGTTATGTTCACCAGCAACCCAATCATGACCGAGGCTGACTGCCTTGCCAGCTGGGGAGGAAACACCAACATCATCCAGGCCCAGAATGTTTGCCTGTCTGGAGAAGGTGGTCGCTCGGCTTGCAACGGAGACTCCGGTGGTCCATTGGCTGTCCAGGATGGTGGCAGTCTGCAGGTTGGTATTGTTTCGTTCGGATCGGCTGCTGGATGCTCGATCGGTATGCCATCGGTCTACGTCCGTGTGTCGCACTTCAGAGACTGGATCCTGTCCAACTCTGATCTGTAAATTACTGGCTAAATATATTTTGTTCTAACGACTGAATATTTTAATCTTTGAAAGAAACAACCGAACAACGCCTCATTAGGTTACTTTTGGAAAACACTTCGTGTTTGCTACTAAATTGATATCGATAATCTAAAGAGATGAAATAAGAAGTTTGACGTACATCGGCCGGCGAATTATCTGCAACATTTTGCTAGATAACAAAACGCACAAACCTTCACCTCAAGCTCATGGTTTCCAAGTTGAGGTTGGCTATACGTCAACGTGTTTTCAATTTGGAATCTAGTTGTTGGATTTGTGATTTTACAACTCTATGCGTCTGACTAAAGGCTAGCAATGGCGGTGCCACTGTTACTTAAATGAAGATTTGAGGCCTGGATTCTTTTGCCAAGCACAGAATCCGACTTCAAATTATACGGCCAAAGACTTTGGCGGTTTGTCTTGGGCCTTAGATAGCTCAAACGGTAAGAGCACAGTTTACCAAGGCGGAGGCGGCGAGCTCGATTCCCGCTCCGGTCCTGGGAACCTTTTGGGTTGGAATTTTTCTGGACTTCTATCTGCAGTAGAAGTCGGCATATGACACTCTCAATTAACAAATTTGGAAGTGCTTCTAGACTACTAAGTTGAGACACAGAGAACAGACATCCAAGCCAAAGTGCCCTCCGTGTGTAAATTTCATGCTTATTAACTGCCATTGTAGTAATTATCAGCGCCATCCTGCCCGCCTTCGAGATTTGATAGGCTGTCAATTTTAGTTTGGTGAAACCTAGACTAGGCGGCGCTGGTTTTCCAACGGTTTGCTTTTGAAAATTTACACAGTAAATTGAGAAAAAAAAATGTTCGAGTCTGGATGTCTGTTCCCTGTGGTTGAGAGTAGCTGAAACTTCATCCACTCGCATGAGCACCACCGATATAAAATAGCAATCTTCGGAGTGATGTTTCCTATCGAATGATTCTACACGTATCCTCGAAAACGAATCATGCGAAAAAAATTTCAGCGAGACGTTAAGTTGAAGGATCAGAGCAAAGATCCGGTTTAAAATGCCGTTTTATGTTTTTTCGTTGCTTTAGATTGCTTAACATCATGTTAGATCATTATTTGAAATGTTAAAGGACGTTTGACATTATTAAACAATTCAGTTAATATATTCCCTTATGTTTATATCATTTAAATTTTTTGTTCATTTATTTATACATCAATTGAAATATTTATTTTTAAATAATTCATAAATTTATTGATTTATCAAGCTATTTATATTTATTCACGTAGAAATATATTTATATATTTTGCGCGGGCGACCCCGGCGTACTGGTTAACATCCATACCTCTCACGCCTGAGTCACGAGTTCTTATCTCACCTCCGGAGAAGTTACGAAAATACCCAAAAGTGGTGTTTGACTGACTACGACCACGACAAAAAAAATTATATATTGCTTAATTGACTTATATGTTTATTTATTGATTATGTTTTTTATGTATTTATTTATTTATTTATTTATTCATTTGGACGTAAATTTATTTTATGATTCATTGATTGAATAATTTTTTTATTTATATTATATTAAATTAATTTATTTATAGCTCAGTTTCAAAAGTTTTTTATTTACTTTGCATAAATCTTTAAATATATTTATTATGTTTTTAAGGTTTATTTTTTTATTTAATTTTTTATTTATTTCCTTATGTATTTATACATATTTTTTTATATATTGATTGATTTATTTGTTTATTTATTTATGTTTTTATTGTGAAGTGAAGTGATAATTGAAATTTTCCTAGTTTTCCAATTAACTAAGTTAATTTAGTTCAGAAGAAAACTCCCCGAAGTTTTGAAAAGATTTTCCTCGATGTTCAGGATAGGACCAATAATAAGTTCAAAAAGAGATTTACCTTGTCAGATTTTGCAGAAAGACTGAACGAAATTATTCCGAACTTTAGGAGAGAGTTTCCAAGAAATTCAGGAACGACTACTGAGAATTCTATGACGAAACTTGCCAAAAATTCAGGAGGGAACTTTCCAGAAGTTCATCTGGGAGTTTTGCAGAGGATCAGGAGAAAACTTCCCTAAAAGTCAAGAGATAATCATTGAATACCTGAAGAAGCAGCCTATGCAAACTTCATTCACATGACCGTTATAATATTCATGGCCCACAACGCCATGTTAAAATATAGTAAACACCACCATCACCTCAAACGTTCGCCACATACTATGAGCAAAGACACAAACTAATATAAACATTAACCCGTAACGCTGGTAGATCACCTTTTCGTGGTGCGTTACGGGGTATCAGATCTTCCACCGAACCCTAGACCGAATTAATTCAAACTAGGGGAACATATTGTTTTGTGTAAAAACGTATAATTGGCCTTATTACATTTTATGTCTTGTGAAAAGTGACAATACTCGGGTTGCGCCACCGAGGATGAGCTTGGAATAAAGAAAACATGGTTAGTCTTCATTTATGTGAATTCTTATTGTCTATTTTATGTTCTATAGTTTGAATTGGTTAGGACTAGGGTTCTGATGCATGGTCACTATTGGAGTTATTGTTTGTTTTATTTGCAATGAATCCGGTTTTGACTGATAAAGGAGCGCGCCTTTTAAGAGTGCAGTCGCTCACAAAGGGTTTAAATAGCGGAAACTTTCAATAAAACCTGATTCATTGCCAAAAAAAATCAGTGGGGTTGTGTACAAGACACGACCGGTTGACGTAGACTACGTTAAACCAAGTGATGCATTATATTGTCAGGGAAATTCTGTGTGGCTATTATTAGCGTTAAAAGGGTTTCAATTATTCGTGCCGGTCGCTTACCCTTACCGAAAGAAGCAGTTTAAGTCACAATATGACGGGTGCGGCTCTTATGGGACATTTGACCAGCGTTTTGAATCCAGTATGTAAGAAAATTCTATTGTATGCTCTTGAGATATTATTTGGTGGCCCTGAAAAGGGCCGTTTGGTTTTATGAAGTCAGTGCGTGGGAAAATTCTTTTGTACACTCTTTATAACTCTTTGGTGGCCCTGAAAAGGGCCGTTTGGTTTTATGAAGTCAGTGCGTGGGAAAATTCTCTTGAACACTCTTTATAACTCTTTGGTGGCCCTGAAAAGGGCCTTTTGGTTTAAATGATGACACAGCCACGGTTGCACGTTTTACGATGGACTATCTTTAAGGCCTAGAAGATAGTTAAGGATCTGTTAGGGAATATAAAATTATTAAATTAATGATAATTTTGCTCATCTTTATAATCATAATCGCTTGACATTACTTAATGTTTATTCGTCGAAAATCAAAATCGTTGGACGGTGGTTCAAGAAAAATGCATAATATTGCTGACATTGCAAACGGAGGTCACGAACGAAGGTTAAAGCGGCAGAATCTTCATCACGACTAGTTGTTTAATCACAGTTCAAAGCCAAGTCGAGATAAAGGTACTTCTTCATGAAATCAAAGAAGGGAAGTTTCTCTGACTTTGGAACAGTGATGTTAAAATTGCCAGTCACAATAACTGGCATACCTTTTCTGATTGTGAGACCTGGCAAAATCATATAAAAAGTGTTGAACAATATATCAAACAAACAAACGAACAAAGAAATCTAATTCTAAATCATACCTGGTGAAATGAAAATCGATAAGAGCAACGTCGCTGTGTCTCGTATAACTAGCTCTGAAGCACAGATATCGCCATATTGATCGGCTACTCCCAGTTGCTCATCGTAAGATGCGCAAAGTTTCTCGATGATGTGCGGTCTTGTGGTGAAGGGGGCCGTACACCTTTTATATATGGCCACTCATCCAACACTCACGCTATCACGCATTGCCTGACCAATGCAATCGAAGCCGGTGATTTCGACTGCAGCACCATCCTCCTGACAAGTTTCACTTACAGCAATAAAGTCCGCTCCTGTTAGTGAACTATCGGCTGAAACGTCTGCTGCATGTGCGCTGAGATTCTCAATTTCTATGCTCATAAGCGGCGGTTGTGAATCGTTTCAACTACTTTCACGATATCCAAGATTTCTGTTGAACATCGAAAACGGAAATTTAAAGAAATCTTTAGATATATTCCAAACCCAATAATAACAAAAAGTTTTCTTCCTAGAGGTAGGACTCTATCCAACGCGAATCGTTAACACAACAGAACAACTGTTTATAACACTACTAATTGGAATTTACAGAGAATGTTGATTCGGAATATTATGTTCGACATCAAAAATGGTGTCCGTGATAGGGAATTTGTGTGATTTAGTTATGCGACGAAGGGAAAACAAGTTTTGCTAATACCACTGGCTGCCAATCGACAATTTGAAACGAAAATCCCAATCAAACAAACTCTCAAGCTGAGAATTTTAAATTGACAGTAGCAAAGATGGATTTGTATCTGGTAGCATTTATTGATTCATCGCGGGTTGCGCCAACCAGCCAAAATTTTCCCGACAGCTCGCCCTCCATGCAGGCGTTTTTGCAGTTGCGAATTGGCACTATATTAGGCGCACAAACCAAACGAAATAAAAGTTTGATTCTTTTTAAACAACTCTTTTGATTTAATTGGTTGTCCTCAAAAGGACAGATTATCAATTAATGGATAGCGCCAACCAGCTGGGTAAAATTTTTACCGACGGCACCGAACTTAATTCAAGATTAGTTCATTCTTGAATAATCAACTCTTTTATTTGAATTAATTGTCCTTAAAAGGACAGATTATTTCCACCTTCTGCTGACTGCTACTCGCCCCCAAGGACGCTTTCCCCAAACAGCAGAGTTTTCGAAGTCGCGACGAAACAATCGCCACGATGAGGTAAGATGGCGGCTTGCACAAACCGACGCGATTGTACGCCCTCATAATCCGCCATTTTACCTCATCGCGATGATCGCTGTTTGAGAGCCTTGCTACTTTCCACCACCAGCTGCCTCTGCACCAGCTCCGCTGCCGTACAAATGAAGGCTCCACCAAACTGCAGCAATTTTAGTCACCGCGGCAGCAAATCGCGGTGGAAAAATCGCCGCTGTGAGATTACATGGCGGCTTATGGAGCGCACAAACCAACGCGATTAAAATACGCATCGCGTTGGTTTGTGCGCTCCGATAAGCCGCCATGTAATCTCACAGCGGCGATTTTTCCACCGCGATTTCGCTGCCGCGGTGGCTAAAAATTGCTGCAGTTTGGTGGAGCCTTCATTAGTACGGCAGCGGAGCTGGTGCAGAGGCAGCTGGTGGTGGAAAGTAGCAAGCCTCTCCCAAACAGAGATCGTCGCGATGAAGCAAAATGGCGGATTAAGAGGGCGCACAATCGCGTCGAATTTGTGCAAGCCGCCATCTTACCTCTTCGTGGCGATTGTTTCGCCGCAACTTCGAGAACGCTGCGGTTTGGTGGAGCCTTGAAGCAGCTCCCTGCGACCAGCTCCCTGCGACCAGCTCTCTGCGACCAGCTCCCTGCGTCTAGCTCACTGCGACCAGCTACCAGCGCTCCCTCCGCACAGCTTCAATGCTGCCAAACGACTGAAGCAAAATTTATATAGTACTTAACATGTTTTATATTTCCATTTGTTTGTCTTGTATACTAAGTTTAACATTTTAAGTGTTTTAGCCCATTGGGCTCTTCAGCTTTGTTTAATTTTATGTGTTTGGTGTGTTTAGTGTGTTATGTGTTTTACATGAAATTTTCAGTTCAGCCCTTGGGGCATTGTTTGTTAAAATTTGATAACCTACCTAATCTACAACTAAAACTACAATTTGAAAATCCTAGTGGTGGGGAACCAGATTCCGGATGATCTGGTGATCCGATGTCAGGCAGCGTGCCCTGTACCGATTGATAGACTCACTAAAGCGATCGTCGAGCATTTTTATCTCGGCCAGACGGTGGACCTCAGATGTTCTTGTCCTCGGAGGGGTGTTCAGGATCATCCTGAGGAACTTATTTTGAACACGCTGAAGTTTCAGGTGATGTGTTTTTGCGCAACTCTCCCAGATTGGCATGCCGTACTCGATGACTGGAAGTATGATTTGCTTGTAGACAGCAAGCTTGTTTTTCAGGGATAATGTAGACCTTCTGTTGATCAATGGGTACAGTAGCTTCAACAGAACGTTACACTTTGTGACCGTTTTGTCAACCTGCTCCCTGAAAATAAGCTTGCTGTCTATTGTAACGCCAAGATAGACAGCTGATTTGGCCCATTCCACCGTTGTGTTGTTTAGGCTTATTTTACAATCCTCAGGCGGAACAAGTCTGGGAGAGTTGGAGTGTGGAAATAGGATGACCTGGGTCTTCGCCGCATTGATACAGATCTTCCATTCAGTGAAGTATTCTGACAGAACATTCAGGCTTCGCTGCAGTTTCGCTGTAAGCGCTCTTATTACCCTACCATTGTGGACGACTGCGGTATCATCGGCGAACAACGACAGAGATCCATTTTCAGGGAGCGGGGGTATATCCGAGGTGAATAGATTGAACAGAAGTGGACCTAGTATACTTCCCTGCGGAACACCGGCGGAAATCTCCTGTGCATCAGAAACTGCACCTTGCAGCGAAACACGGAATGTTCTGTCCGACAGATAATTTTTAATTATCTTCACCAGGAAGATGGGAAGATTGTATCGATGCAGCTTGTACACCAAGCCATCATGCCACACGTTATCAAAGGCCTTCTCGATGTCGAGAAGTGCCATGGCAGATGATTTCGAAACAGACTTGTTCCGTCTGAGGATGTTACTGACTCGATTAAGTTGGTGGACTGTTGAGCGACCACGTCGGAAGCCAAATTGTTCGTCAAGCAAGATGTTCAGCTCGTCGGCAGATGTAAGAAGCCGACGGTGGATTGCTTTCTCAAACAGCTTGGATACTCCTGAGAGAAGGCTGATTGGTCTATAGCTTTTGGAACACGAAGGATCTTTCCCAGGTTTCCGGATGGGTATGACTTTGGCTGACTTCCAACACGAGGGGAAGTAGCTAAGTCGCAGGCATTGGTTGAAAACCATCGCCAGATGGTTATAGAACTGGGGGCTCAATTGCTTGAGCTCCAAGTTCAAGATGTTATCGAAACCTGGGGCCTTCATGTTCTTAGACGCTTTGATATAGGTCAACAATTCGTCAGCTGAGATTTCCAACTCTTCCGAGAAGTCATTGGGACTTTGATGGATATTGTTAACAAGCTCGCTAACGGCAGCGTCGTGTGGACTGACGATGTTTAGTCCAAGATTGTGGGAGCTGACGAAGTGTTGACCTATCTCAACAGCCTTCTCTGCAGGAGTAATTAAGCGATCCGTGGAGCGATTGCTGTCAAGTGGGATCAACGGTGGAATGGGTCTTGGCTTAGTTTTTAAGATTTTAGTCAACTTCCAGAACGGCTTTGCACAATCTGGGAGAGAGCGGATCTTGTCGGAAAAATTGTTGTTTCTGAGGTCCACCATTCTGGCCTTAATAATTTTAGTCATCCGATTGCAATGACTTTTTAAAGTAGGCAAACCAGTTCGCTGGTATTGCCGTCGGGTAGCGTTGCGCAATTGAATCAGTTCTTTGGTGGGTCTATCAATGGGTACAGAGTCACTCACCTGATCTATTACCGGTACATGTTGATCCCGGGCCTCGGAGATCGCTTGCTCGATGCTCTGCAGCTGCCGTTCGATGTCATCAACCGACTCAAGGTGCATATCGAAATCGATGTTGTCGTCAACGTGTTGTCGGAACCTCTCCCAACTGGCGCGATGGTAGTTCCGTCTGGTAATACGATGCCGGTTGACCGAGGAGCCAACTTCGGCCACCACCGGATAGTGGTCCGAGCTGAGCTCCTGGTGTGCGATCGGCTGGGCGATGTTGTTTCCCATGTTGGTGAGGAAGATGTCGATTGTTGAATGGACCCCGGATCTGCTCAACCGGGTGGGAGTATCCGGGCCCAGGACGGTGTAATGTCCCTCTTCCAGGTCTTCCTGCAAAATTATTCCGTTCCGGTTCCGCCGGGTGTTCCCCAGGTTTCGTGTTTCGCGTTTAGGTCGCCGGCGATGATAAATTGTCCCTGCCTCCGAGTGAGCTTGCGAATGTCGTTCCGAAGGACCGTTGTTGTTCCGTTAGCGGTGCTGGCTTGCTTGGGACAATAAGCCGCGATGATGGTGATAGGGCCGACAGCAGTTTCGATCTCGACTCCGATGGCTTCGATGGACTGCAGCTGGAAGCTCGGAAGTAGTTGGCAGTTGATGTTGTAGCGCAGGGCGATCGCAACTCCTCCTCCAGTAGAGCCGCTACGATCAAGTCGTACAATCCGATATCCAGGGATGAAAATGTTCAGTTCCGGCTTGAGATGTGTCTCGGTGACGATGGCGATGTCGATGGCCTTCCTGTTAAGGAAGTCACCGAGCTCAGTCGTTTTGTTCCGGATGGAACAAGCATTCCAATTAGCGATGCTGATGGTGCGTTTATGGTCCATGCTTGCACAGGAACTTCATCGTCACGGATGTGGCGGCTTTGAGCTGTTCCTCCTTGGAGCGGCAGAAACGTAGTTGGCGGTAGAGCTCTTGGACGAACTCGACCATTTGTTCCGAGTCGTAGAGCTGTCCATCGACGTGTGGTTGCGTGGAGGTACTGCGATTCGAATTGCCCCAGCCTGGAGGAGGAGCTGGGTTGGGGGCGGCGGCGGCAGCTGCGAATCGTTGCTGAACGGATGCTGGCGGGCGGTTTGCTTGGCGATGGTTCAACGGAACTGGTGGTAGATTCGGCACTTGGTACCGGAGCGCCGGGAAGTTCTCCTCATCCATTCGAGGTGGCGGGCGGCGTTGGCCATGCCGAGACTTGGTTGACGCCTGCTTGCGGATGGCCAAATACTCCGCTCGTTTGGGACAGGCTCGGTTGCTGCCTTCGTGGTTAGCACCACAGTTGGCGCACTTTGATGGGGTTCCTTCATCCATCGGGGCACAATCCATGGTGGTGTGCGCTCCGGCACACTTTCCACACCGGGGCTTCATGTGGCAGTTTCGGGTCCCATGACCAAACGCCAGACACTTACCGCACTGTGTCACGTCATGTTGTTTTGGGCGGTACCGGTCCCACTCGATGATGATGTTGGAGATGGCCCGAATTTTCTTGAGGTCGTCGATCGTGATGGAACCCTTCTGCAAATGGACCAGATAAAGTTGGTCCCGGTGGTTTCCTTGCTGCTGG
The DNA here is from genome assembly GCA_034211315.2 of Aedes japonicus. Taxonomy (NCBI): domain Eukaryota; kingdom Metazoa; phylum Arthropoda; class Insecta; order Diptera; family Culicidae; genus Aedes; species Aedes japonicus. The sequence goes on from JASCZW010005536.1 coordinate 125,538, forward strand.
CGTTTGATGGCGAACACCTTCAAAGGTTTCAATGACACCGCCTGCAGCTCGGCAAAGACGTATTCCGGAGTGTAATCTGGGAGGCCACGCAGAATCACCTTCATCGGCTTGTTTCCGGGAACATCATGAGTATAAAACTCGTGTTGCTTGGCGACCAGATGAGCGCCAGCAGCACGGTACTCAGCTTCAGTCGAGCACATTATCTTTGTGCCCGTACTGCACAGCTTAAACAGTGGATTAGCTTAATTGCTGCAAGCTCCGTTTTGAGTGCAGCAATGTTTTTGGACGTGGTGAAAAGCGGTGGGATTTTCACTTTCATCGGTACCTCCTGTACCGGGAGCGCAGCAAACCGATTGCTCGCTAGTAATCGGGCACTGGGATCCGATGAATCGGCGTCGTCATGCCGTTGCCGCTTGGAGCAGCTCGGTGTGCTTGCGGGAGCTGATGCCGCCGGCGTGGTTGTCACCACGTGTTGGTTTTTACGACCCATTGCGACGGCAATAGGTCGAGCGGAAAAAGTTGCACACGCTGGCAATGTTTCTCTGGCTTGCCAACGCTAGCAAGTTGGCAAGAGCTGGCGAAATATCACGAGCCGGGCGCGCAATCGCGAGAAAGCGAACGAGAGGGAAACACGAGAAACAAAACTTCGAACCGAGATAGCGAAAAACACGTCCGTACGTGTCGCTTGAACGAACTGGAATGTCGAGAAGCAAAATTTTTCCTAAGTGTGCTTTTTATGCCGTTCTCAGCTGCGTGCGAGACGTACATGGAAAGTCGAATGACATGATTGGTTAAAGTCCCTCTCTAACACAAAGAAGAAGAAGATGATGCAAGACGTTCCTTGCTTCGATTTGAAATCTGTGATAGGAAATTTGGTAAATTTACTCTGCAAAATGACATTATAAGACATCACCTTATATTTGCGTTATTTTCAATAGTTTACTATTGATTGAGAAAAATGTTTGACAATTGAATTGGAGCGCGGTAAAATTTCCGACCGATTGATGAAGAAATCATGTAAATCTATCGTGGATTATTTGAGTTATTCGCGTACAAAACGTACGGTTTTTCGTGACGGTCGCAAAATTTTAGATTTTCATTTGACACCCTACCCTTGCCGTAAGACGTAGTCTACGTCAAAAGCAACCGTCACGAATAATTGAAACACTTTGAGCGCTAATAACTTAATCATTTGTCGATAGATTTTCAGAATTGTGAATTCAATCAGTTGGAAATGCACACCGCGATAAGGATAATGGTCCGCACACAGATAAAAAGAAACAATGAACTTTCTGCGTTATCTAATGCACATACAGGGAATGCTAGATTTGGCAGAAAATAATGGGATATTTCATGTAAATTTAAGCCATATAACGCCTGAATTTAGCCTGTTGTATTCAAGATTGCAAACAATTTCGTTGTTTATGCCTTCTTTGGCTTGGAACTAAACGAGGGAAGTTTTACGGGCTTATTAAAATTAATTATTTTTATCTGTGCAGCTGGTCGATGAAATCAATACAATCATCACTGCCAACACAACCGTTGCCCTTTCATCATACCAAGATTCAAAGCAAACATCCCCGTCTAGGACCGCCAAATGATTTCTTAAGAACTATTGATTTAAATCATACAATTTTCTAACATACCTACTAATTTACCGTATGCGTGATAATTTTACACACTTTGAAAGAAAAAATGGAATATTGTGCGTTATTTAAGGCACATAAAAGGAATACTATATTTTGCCAAAAATAATGGGATATTTCATGTAAATTTAAGCCATATAACGCCTGAATCTAAAACGTTGTATGCAAAACTGCAAACATTGTAGTTCGGCGCTTGAAATATTGCCAATAATTTCGTTGTTTACGCTTCCTTTCGCTTGGAATTAAACGAGAGGAAATTTTACGCGTCTGTAAAAATTCATAATTCATTATTTTTTTCTGTGTAGGACTATTGAGCAATGTTGATATTGATATGAAATGTTGATATACAACGATTCGCAAAAATTTCGGTTTCGATTTATTTTAATTTATTAAATACTAGCTGATCCCGGTGCGAGCGTTGCTACGCCTGCAACTAAATGAATGAACATTACAAAGAACTGACGCTTTTTAACGTAGGACTACGTTTTTCTTTTCTATACCGGGTGCCGTTTCAAAATTTTGAAAAATGAGAGCGTTACGCAAAAGTGAAAGGTTTTTGAACGCTTATAACTTTCGTTCGACTGAACAGAATGACTTCATTCATGCATCATTTTATCAAGAAGACTTACAAATTTTTTGCATCAAAATTTGAATGAAGTTCAATTAGTATAAGTAGTTCAATTTTTCATTTGAAAATGACCTTCTTTTGCTCCCATACAAATTTGCATATCAACAGGTTGAAAAATGTGTTTTCCCTAGCAAGGTCATAGGAAACGAGTAACAAATGTCTTCTTCTTCTTCAAAATAACTTTTCCCCGCTATTGGTCGAAAATGACATCATATTTGCGCTACGCTCTGATTGGTTCATACTGCCACAGTAACCTTTCCAGCAATTATGGAACACGTGGGAACGACCGAACACCAATAATCAGTTTTCGCTGTGCATCCGTATGCGACAGACGTGTTTGGCGAGCACGTTGTAGAAAACGCCGCCCGTGAAAACAAGAAGACCAGATTCATCGCACGTCACTTGCAGCTGGCCATCCGCAACAAAGAGGAGCCGAACGAAGAAAGAAAGCCCAAGTGGAATCGAAAACATTTCTCCCCCGTCAACTAAATCCGTCCTTATCAGGACGACCAAATCAGTTTACCAACTAAAGAGTTGAGTTGAATTTTTCTATAGTGCTGCTGTTAATTTAATTACCGCATCACGGCTGAATATGGCAATCATAAAACGTCGCGTCCCCGATTATACTACAAAGAACGTTGAACAACAAACGAACGAAAGTCTAGAAGGGATAATTCGAGCCAAACTGCAACACATCATTGACCATGTGGTGGAGTTCGCCATTGTTCCTAGTTATGCGTACCGGATTAGTTGCTGTTGGTGGGAAGCAAATTAGGCATATTTCTGTTGAGAAAATCATCCGTCTAGCGTGCACTAAATCAAACTCATTATTGTGGCGCAATAACAGAAGTTCGTCCCCTTTGGTGCAATTTGTATCACATTGCCTTCGTTGGTACCGCCTTCTTTTGTGCAATAGCATCCGACGCCATGACATACCAGCTCTTAGCTGAAATTTTGACTCAGTCTTACATCAGTCGTGGTGCTGTGCAGAGGCTGTTGCAACACAGTTTGCGGCAGCAAGCACCCTGGATGGTGCACTGGCGAACAGGCGTTGCCCACACTCCCGCTTCACTTTACTCAATTTTTGAGTACAATTGTATGCTATCTCTTTTTCTCTCACGGATATGTTACTTAGTTAAACGGATTGTTAAACAGTGGATCAACTCAACTTTTGGTGAGATCCACTTTTTACGAAAATTGAGTAACATTTCCGTGAGAGAAAAAGATATAGCACACAATTGTACTCAAAAGTGGTGAAAAGTGGCATGAGATACTAGAAGACGTTGGCACAGTTGGCTGTTGGTGCCGATGCTCCTGTCAACATCGCTGCGAAAACATGGCTGCTGAAGCCTACGAGTTGGCTGGAAAAGCCGCCCGTGACGAGACAAACAACCCTATGGGAATTGCAAACTATTTCTCCCTCGTCAATTAAATCCGTCCTTTTCAGGACGACCAAATCAGTTTATTAACTAAAGAGTTTGTTTGGTTGAATTTTTCTTTTGTCGGTTTGTAGTTCAATTACAGCGTCACGGCTGAAAATAGCATTCATTAAACGCCGCGTCCCGGAGTATATCACAAAGACCGTTGAACAACTATCGAACGAAATTTAAAAAGGGATAATTCGAGCCGAATTGCGACACGTCAGAGACCGACTAGACTATGTGGTTGAGTTCGTTTTAGTTCCTAGTTGTGCATACCTGATTAGTTGCTGGCAGTGGCTAGCAAATTAGGAACATTTCTGTTAAGAAAATCATCCGTCTAGCGTGCACTAATTATTGTGGCGCAATAACTGAAGTTCGTCCCCTTTGATGTACTTAGTATCACATGAACTTCGTTGAATGAAAATTTGATTCAGTCTTAGGGTAGAGTAGTGCTGTGCAGAGCAAAATGTACTGTAGCGACGCAGTAGGCATGCGACCACACTGGAGGATGCACTAGTGAGCATTCGTTATCCAGAGAAGTTGGTGCAGTTGGCTGTTTGGGCCGATGCTCCCGTCAACATCGCTGCGAGAAAAAAAATCAGTGGGGTTGTGTACCAAGACACGACAGGTTGACGTAGACTACGTTAAACCAAGTGATGCATTATAATGTCAGGGAAATTCTGTGTGGTTATTATTAGCGTTAAAAGGGTTTGTGCCGGTCGCTTACCCTTACCAGTTCAAGTCACAATATGACGGGTGCGGCTCTTATGGGACATTATGGGCGTTTTGAAGCCAGTTTGTAAGGAAATTCTTTTGTACGCTCTTGAGATATTATTTGGTGGCCCTGAGAGGGCCGTTTAGTTTTATGAAGTCAGTATGTGGAAAAATTCCCTTGTACAAACTTTATAACTCTTTGGTGGCCCTGAAATACAAACATATTTTGAATGATACCTTGTCTCCTTTTTAACAGTCACCACAGAATTGACTCAGTCGATTATGTAGCGCACGATTACAATTTTAACTATAACTCATACAATAATTTAGCTAGAAACGATATTCAACTTTGCTAAGACAGGCTTAACAAGGCGTTTGCTGTACTGGACCATGAAAAGTCACCAACTAACATTATTGAGTCGAAAACTTTCGATGGATATGGATATCATTAAGGATTCTTGTTCGAACGAATTTCAGTAAAGTTTATTTATTTCATCGCTCCGGGCATTTATTTATATTATCGCTTCAGGTATTCGGCTATATTCGGTATACTATACGGAATATAAAGCTAACATCCAAATGACTTTCTGATGTGATCAAATGGCCATTCCATTTCAAAACATTAAAATTCCCACTATATTCATTTAGTTATCTAGGTGTTGGTATGAATAAGCCCATCGAAAAATAAACAACCGCTCATTCTTACTTTTCCATTAAAAACTTTGATATTCTACATTTTACTATGTGATGAATACATTAGGCCATAGTTGGAAATATAACGTGAAATTCGTACCTAAAATATGGTCAAAGATTTTCTTGTGAAATTATTATTCATGTTTCTATGTGAATATCAGGTAAATTATTGAATTCATTATGGCTAAAACGTTAAGGAAATCGAAATATATATGAACAGAAGAAAGAGAGTGAAATTTATAAAATATCATTATTCTTTGCAATGGGTATGGGAGAAAAGGTTGGTTAATATATAATAAATTCTTATAGATATAAAATAAACACCTGAGAAAATAATCACGCATTAAAATATGTTCAGCGCATTATTCGATATCATGTGTAGGTTCGTATGATGTAAAAGCACGCGGCGCATGTCATCACCAGAATACAGTTAATAATATGTTGAAATTTATTAAAACAGGGACCGATAACATAGAGAGATATTCAATTGCTATGATGACATGCACTTTGTCAAATTGATTTAAATTTAATAAATATCAATTTCCTACCTCGAGTTGAAGGACCTTCTCCAGCGTCCCAATTAGTTGTTGACAACGAACAAATCGGCACTAGATTAAATGCTGCACAAATCCAACGAAATATTAATTTAATTCTTATAAAAACAACTCTCTGAACTGGATTGGTTGTCCTCAAAAGGACAGATTATTTGTGGATTGATCCAATCAGTTGGGTAAAATTTTCCCGACGGCTCGCCCTCCATGGATGCGTTTTGCAGTTGCAGCGAACGAACTCTTTTATTTTAATTTATTGTCCTCAAAAGGACAGATTATTTTCACCTACTGCTGCTCGCCCCAAAGACGCTTTCCACCAAACAGCAGCGTTTTCGAAGTCGCGGCGAAACAATCGTCACGATGAGGTAAGGTGGCGGCTTGCACAAACCGACGTGATTGTGCGCCCCATAATCCACCATTTTACCTCATCGCGACGATCGCTGTTTGGGAGAGCCTTGGTACATATTACCATCAGCTGCTACGCGACCACCAGCCTCTGCGACCAGCTCCGCTGCCGGCAAATGAAGTAGCTGCGACCAGCTGCCTGCGACCAGCTACCAGCGACCAGCTCCGTACAGCTTCAATGCTGCCAAACGACTGAGGCAAAATTTTCCAATGTGTGCGCTTATGCCGTTCTCAGCTGCCTGCGAGACGTACATGGAAAGTCGAATGACATGATTGGTTAAAGTCTCTCTCTAACACAAAGAAGAAGAAGATGATGCAAGACGTTCTTTGCTTCGATTTGAAATCTGTGATAGGAAATTTGGTAAATTTACTCTGCAAAATGACATCATAAGACATCACCTTATATTTGCGTTATTTTCAATAGTTTACTATTGTTTGAGAATAATGTTTGACAATTGAATTGGAGCGCGGTAAAATTTCCGACCGATTGAAGAAGAAATCATGTAAATCTATCGTGCCTTATTTGAGCTATTCGCGTACAAAACGTACGGTTTTTCGTGACGGTCGCAATATTTTAGATTTTCAATTGACACCCTACCCTTGTCGTAAGACGTAGTCTACGTCAAAAGGCTGCTGAAGCCTACGAGTTGATGGAAAAATGCCGCCCGGGACAACAACGGGACAAGAATCAGCCCACGTCACCTGCAGATGGCCACCCGCACCGACGAGGAGCTGAACCAAGAATACCAAGAAGAAACCCCAAGTTTAACCGTGAACAATGTTTCTCCCCCGTCAACTATATCCGTCCTTTTCAGTACGACCAAATCAGTTTGCTTATTAAAGAGTTTGTTTGGTTGAATATATCTCTTGTGCTTCCATTTTTACTCAAAAATTTGTTGTCAATGAAGTACTCACCCATTGAGTAATGTTTACCTAATGTGCAGAATCAAATTTACCCATCTCTTCAGTTCAACAACAGTACTCAACTTTAGGTTTAAAAATACTCAATTCTAGGTACTTTGTTTCTGCCGTATATAGCACCTTATCTACCGGGTGTTGAAGCATTTTAACCCGATACTGTCGTTTCCTCCAAAACAATAAGCATTATGAACAGCTTCATAATTGACATTTCCGAGCGGTTTGAAAGCGTATCTGCCCGACTGACTTAAATCAACTGGCGGATGGTCCTGACGTCTCTGGAAACTCAAACCGCCTTTCGATCATGCTGCCGGGAGAGCTAGCTTAACACGAGGTTTCCGAGCGAATCGAAGCCATGGTCAAGTAAACCAGCTTCATGACGAAATGAGGTGGTGTTAGTAGCTGTTCCCTTGAACCCCTTTTCAGGGCCATCAAAACAACTGGAAAAGAAAGTTGACATGTGTTTTGGAAAGCTGGAGGCTGGGTTTCGGGATAATCGATTGTGAAAAACATCTTTCCTGTGCCGAAGCCGTAATGTTTTCAACATTTGCACTTTTAGCAGTGCTGTACACACATAGGCCTAGCAGAAACCGTATGCAATTGGAGGTGAACGAAACCAGCCTCCCAAATGACGAAGGTTTCCCAAATGACCAATCACTTATTCGCACTACAAGTTATATTAAGAGATTTAGAGTGTCTTGATATCATATGTCATTCATATTATTTGCAGTGAAAGCAAGATGTATGAATGTAGATACCAAGACAGGCTATATCAATAAAAGTGTATGGGAATTAGATTTGGAAGGAAACCAATTTCGGCCACTCTTTAAACAATCAAGCGATCTAAATTGCACATTGCTTGGTAGTCCTACGTCAACTTTGCGTACAACCCCATTGGGCTGTCCCTTCTAGTTTTTTTTTTAATGAGTTTTTTTGACGTAGACTACGTCTTACGGCAAGGGTAGGGTGTCAAATGAAAATCTAAAATTTTGCGACCGTCACGAAAAACCGTACGTTTTGTACGCGAATAACTCAAATAATCCACAATAGATTTACATGATTTCTTCTTATTCAATCGGTCGGAAATTTTACCGCGCTCCAATTCAATTGTCAAACATTTTTCTCAATCAATAGTAAACTATTGAAAATAACGCAAATATAAGGTGATGTCTTATAATGTCATTTTGCAGAGTAAATTTACCAAATTTCCTATCACAGATTTCAAATCGAAGCAAGGAACGTCTTGCATCATCTTCTTCTTCTTTGTGTTAGAGAGGGACTTTAACCAATCATGTCATTCGTCTCTCCATGTACGTCTCGCAAGCAGCTGAGAACGGCAAACGCACACTTAGGAAAATTTTGCCTCAGTCGTTTGGCAGCATTGAAGCTGTGCGGAGGGAGCGCAGGGAGCTGGTCGCAGGGAGCTGGTCACTGGGAGCCGGTCGCTGGGAGCTGGTTGCTGGGAGCTGGTCGCAGGGAGCTGCTTCAAGGCTCCACCAAACTGCAGCGTTTTTGAAGTCGCGGCGAAACAATCGCCACGAAGAGGTAATATGGCGGCATGCACAAAAACCAACGCGATTGTGCGCCCTCATAATCCGCCATTTTGCCTCATCGCGACGATCGCTGTTTGGGAGAGCCTTGTTACTTACCACCACCAGCTGCTACGTGGCCATCAGCTGCCTCTGCACCAGCTCCGCTGCCGTACAAATGAAGGCTCCACCAAACTGCAGCAATTTTTTGCCACCGCGGCAGTGAAATCGCGGTGGAAAAATCGCCGCTGTGAGATTACATGGCAGCTTATGAGAGCGCACAAACCGACGCGATGCGTTTTTAAATCGCGTTGGTTTGTGCGCTCCCATAAGCCGCCATGTAATCTCACAGCGGCGATTTTCCACCGCGATTTCGCTACCGCGGTGGCTAAAAATTGCTGCAGATTGGTGGAGCCTTCATTTGTACGGCAGCGGAGCTGGTGCGGAGCAGCTGATGGCACGTAGCAGCTGGTGGTGGTAACAGGCTCTCCCAAACAGCGATCGTCGCGATGAGCAAAATGGCGGATTATGAGGGCGCACAATCGCGTCGGTTTGTGCATGCCGCCATATTACCTGCTGTTTGGGGGAAAGCGTCCTTGGGGGCGAGCAGCCAGTAGGTGGAAATAATCTGTCCTTTTGAGGACAATAAATTCTAATAAAAGAGTTGTTTATTCAAGAATGAACTAATCTTAAATTAAGTTCGGTGCCGTCGGTAAAAATTTCATCCAGCTGGTTGGCGCTATCCATTAATGATAATCTGTCCTTTTGAGGACAACCAATTGAATCAAAAGAGTTGTTTATAAAAGAATTAAACTTTTATTTCGTTGGGTTTGTGCGCCTAATATGGTGCCAATTCGTTCGCCGCAACTGCAAAAACGCCTGCATGGAGGGCGAGCTGGCGGGAAAATTTTGGCTGGTTGGCGCAACCCGCAATGAATCAATAAATCAATAAATGCTACCAAATACAAATCCATCTTTGCTACTGTCAATTTGATATTCTCAGCTTGAGAGTTTGTTTGATTGGGATTTTCGTTTTAAATTGTCGATTGACAGCCAGTGGTATTGGCAAAACTTGTTCTCCCTTCGTCGCATAACTTAAACCACACAAATTCCCTATCGCGGACACCATTTTCGATGTCGAACGTGATATTCCAAACCAACATTCTCTGTAAATTCCAATTAGTAGTGTGTTATAAACAGTTGTTCTGTTGTGTTAACAATTCGCGTTGGATAGAGTCCTACCTCTAGGAAGAAAAACTTATTGAGAAACATAGTGAAAGTGAGAATGCCTAACCGATTTGATCTAGAACGCTTGCGCAGATTCAGGAAGCGCATAAAGAGCGAACATACGGGAAATCCTCCGAAACGACCATGCACCGATGCCGAGCGAGCTCGTAGTTATCGGGCGAAATTGAAAGCAGCAAGAGTTAATGCGTTGCCAACAACTAGTTGGGACGCTTTAGAAGGTTCGACTTTACAAATTGCATGTCATCATTGGGCTCCCTGTCTTATTACATTTCAACATATTATTGATTGTATTCTGGTGATGACATGCGCAGCATGCTTTTACTGCATATGAACCTTCACATGATATCGATACAACTAATGCGCTGAATATGTTTTAATGTGTGATTATTTTATCAGGTGTTTATTTTATATTCATAAGAATTTATCATATATTAACCAACCTTTTTTCCCATACTCATTGCAAAGAATAATGATGTTTTTAAAATTCACTCTCTTTCTTCTGCGAGATCTAATATATTTATATATATTTCGATTTCCTTAAGGTTTAAGCCATAATGGATTCCCTAATTTACCTGATATTCACATAGAAACATGAATAATAATTTCACAAAAAAAAACATAAACCATATTTTAGGTACGAATTTAACCTTATATTTCCAACTTTGGCCTTATGTATTCATCACATAGTAAAATGTAGAATATAAAAGTTTTCAATGGAAAAGTAAGAGTGATCGCTTGTGTATTTTTCGAAGGGCTTATTCATACCAACACCTTTATAACTAAATGAATATAGTGGGAATTTTAATGTTTTGAAATGGAATGGCCGATTGATCACATGAGAAAGTCATTTAGATGTTATCAAGAAGTTTTTTATTCCGTATAGTATACCGAATATAGCCGAATGCCCGGAGCGATGAAATAAACAAACTTTACTAAAATTCGTCCGAATAAGTATCCTTAATGATATCCATATCCATCGAAAGTTTTCGACTCAATAATGTTTGTTGGTGACTTTTCATGGTCCAGTACAGCAAACGCCTTGTTAAGCATGTCTTAGCAAAGGTATAACTAGTTGAATATCGTTTCTAGCTAAATTATTGTGTGAGTTATAGTTAAAACTGTAATCGTGCGCTACATAATCGACTGAGTCAAGGGACATGTACCCTATAAAATTGTATATAACCTTACAACAACTGCAAGATAATTTTTGTTATTTTCTGTTTGATAAAACTTCCTGAACTTTGAACATTATTAGAGATGCTTTCTCACCTGAAAATGTAGCAATTGATTATTGTGTTTTCATAGCAATCACTTAATCTGTCGGATATGTTCTGATAACGAATTTTATCGTTATTTGAATTCTAGAGTATTTCAATGTTTATTATTACCCTTGAAATCCAGAATTGCTAAAATTGCATAAATTGCAAATCTTTGATTCTTTGAAGTTGAATTATGCAAAGGCATACTACAAGTCAGATTGTATACAAATGATCCGATTGGTATGGTATTGAAATGGTGAATGTTGAAAAGGAGACAAGGCATAAGTCAAAACATACACAGATAAAAAGAAACATTGAATTTTATGTGTTATCTAATGCACATAAAGGGAATGCTAGATATAACAGAAATTACTGGGATAATTCGTGTAAATAAAAGCTGGAAATCGCCTAAATTGCGTCTATTGTATGAAAGATTTCCATCAATTGCAAACAATATCGTTGTTTACGCTTGCTTTGGTTTAGAATTCAACGAGGGGAAATTTCATGCGCCTGTTAAAATTAATTATTTTTTTCTGTGTATGTTTGTATGTACGTATTATAGAATTTCCACCGCTGCCTGTCGTTACTGAAATACCCCAAACGATACAAAGCATTGTTGATGGTTCCGGAGATGGTGTGAATTCCATGATGCAGGTCATTCAGGCACAGTATGACATACGAATAAACATTTAGTAATGTTAAGCGATTATGATCATAAGAATGAGCAAAACTATCATTAATTTAATAATTTTATATTCCCTAACAGATCCTCAACTATCTTCTAGGCCTTTAAGATAGTCCATCGTAAAACTTGCAACCGTGGCTGTGGCATCATTTAAACCAAAAGGCCTTTTTCAGGGCCACGAAAGAGTTATAAAGAGTGTACAAGAGAATTTTCCCACGAACTGACTTCGTAAAACCAAACTGCCCTTTTCAGGGCCACCAAATAATATCTCATCGCTTTTAACGCTAATAACCTTCAGAAGAGTTTGAGATCAAATTGAAAACTCAACATGATGTTGTGAAATTGCCCATTATGATTACTCAGGTTGCAATCGTTTCGATCGTTTTAACGGTTTAAAAGATCAAAATTTATAGCAAAAATGTATTCCTGTGACACCAAATTTAAAACTGATCCTGCTATCACTGAGAGCATATTGAAAACTCAATTTGCTGTAAATTTTTCCTGTTGATAGCAAAATGAGTATTCTAGTTGATAATCTGTACAGATAATGAAAGCAAAGCGACCTTTCTCAAAGAAAAGTGAACGCAAGATTACAGCAAGATACAAACTAAATGTGATATCAAATTTGACAATAGTGAAGTAATATCAAATTTAGATATTAATTTGATGTTGATATCAAAATAAAGTTTCGAAATGCTATCATTATGATGTTAGACTTTACTCGGGAATAGCCACACAGAATTTCCCTGACATTATAATGCATCACTTGGTTTAACGTAGTCTACGTCAACCGGTCGTGTCCTGTACACAACCCCACTGATTTTTTTTTTTGAGTAATAAGGAGTTCAAACTACTATCAGAACATTCTTCTTACCCAGACAATACACAGATTGTGGCTTAGTTACCTGGATAATTCTCAGGATTGGTTGAAGTTTGTGTTTGAATTCACCATAGAAACATTTCTTGCATTCAAAAAACCCCGCATACCATTTTTGATTCCATTTGCTTGATTAGTTCTCAAGCTATGCAGAAATTTGTGTTTCATTTGTATTCGAGCCGGAAGGGAGAGGCGGTCTCAAACAATTATAAGAACCTTTCCCAGCCCCAAAAATACCTGCATACATATTTTCACTCCGATCGGTCATACAGACAGTCAGACAGAAATCCATTTTTATATAAATAAAAATCCTGCTTCCAATAACCCCCACATGCCAAATGTGGTATCATTTACTTGAATAGTTTTCGAGTTATGCAGAAAATTGCGTTTCATTTCTATGGGACCCCCTCATTAAGAGGGCAAAGGGGTCTCAAACCACCATAGAAATATGTCTGACCTTCAAAAAAATCCACATGCCAAATTTGATTCCATTTGCTTTATTAGTTCTCGAGTTACGAAGAAACTCGAAGAAACTCGAAGTTATGCAAAAATTTGTGTTTTATTTATATGGGAGATCCCTCCTTCCACTTTAAGAAGGCGGAGGGGTCTCAAATCATCATAGAAACATTTCTCTCCTTCAAATACTCCATATGCCAAATTTGGTTCCATTTTCTTGATTAGTTCTCGAGTTATGCATAAATTTGTGTTTCATTTGTATGGGAGACCCCCCCCCCCCCTTCAGAAAATGGAAGGGTCTCAAATAAGCATTGAAACTGTATTCATCTACAAAAACCTCCACATGCCAGATTTGCTTCAATTTGCTTGATTAGTTCTAGAGTTATAAAGAATATTGTATTTCATTTGTATAGGAGCCCCCCCCTTTCAGGGTGAAGAGGAATCTGAAACCATCATAGAAACCTTTCTTGCCTTTAAAACCTCACACATGCTAAATTTGGTTTCTTTTGCTTGGGGTCTCAAACCACCGTAGAAACATTTCTTGCCTACAAAACCTCCACATGCCATATTTGTTTTTATTTGTTTGATAAGTTCTTGAGTTTACAGAAAATAGTTTATCATTTGCTTGGGAGCACCCCTTTCTAAAGGCGGGAGGGGTGTCGAACTATAATAAGATCCTTTCCCGGATATAAAAACCCCTGCATACAAATTTGCATAGCGGTAAAGGGCGATACGGTCAAAATTTGGTCAATATCAACTTGACGTATTTCTTTCAATTTTGCATTTAAAAAACCTGAACATCCCTCATTTTGAAGGTGTGTGTGTGTAGAATGTTGCTCCTATTTTGATTTTGGAATTCACTCTTCAGTTGTCAAAATGCCGTCCAAGCAAGAAGAGCAGCGTATCAAAATTTTGCTCGCGCATCGCGAAAATCCGAGCTACTCGCACGCAAAGTTGGCAAAATCGCTAAAAGTTGCCAAATCAACCGTTACAAATGTAATTAAAGTGTTTGGGGAACGTTTGTCGACAGCCAGGAAGTCTGGATCGGGAGGAAATCGAAAACCAGAAGCCGCTGAGACGACAAAGAGAGTTGCCGGTAGTATCAAGCGAACCCCTAACCTATCTCTCCGAGATGCCGCAAATAAGCTGGGTGTATCGTCTACAACCGTGCATCGAGCCAAAAAACGAGCCGGACTATCGACTTACAAGAAGGTAGTGACTCCAAATCGCGATGATAAACAAAATACGACGGCCAAAGCGCGATCCCGAAGGCTGTACACGACGATGCTGACGAAGTTTGACTGCGTGGTAATGGACGACGAAACCTACGTCAAAGCCGACTACAAGCAGCTTCCGGGACAGGAGTTTTATACGGCAAAAGGAAGGGGAAAGGTAGCAGATATTTTCAAGCACACGAAACTGTCAAAGTTCGCAAAGAAATATCTGGTTTGGCAAGCCATCTGTACCTGTGGCTTGAAAAGCAGCATTTTCATAGCTTCCGGGACTGTCAACCAAGAAATTTACGTGAAAGAGTGTTTGAATAAACGTCTGCTGCCTTTCCTGAAGAAACACGGTTGTTCCGTACTGTTTTGGCCGGATTTGGCATCTTGCCATTACGGTAAAAAGGCCATGGAGTGGTACGCCGCCAACAACGTACAGGTGGTTCCCAAGGACAAGAACCCTCCCAACACGCCAGAGCTCCGCCCAATTGAGAAATACTGGGCTATTGTCAAGCGGAACCTAAAGAAGACCAAAAAAAACTGCTAAGGACGAGCAGCAGTTCAAGGCAAACTGGCTTTCTGCGGCGAAGAAGGTGGACAAGGTGGCTGTACAAAATCTGATGGCAGGGGTCAAGCGTAAGGCCCGGCAATTCGGATTTGGAAAAGCGGAAGCCTAACTGAATATTTTTCCCTTGACCAAATTTTGACCGTATCACCCTTTAGGGATAGTTCTCATGTTTGGTTTAAATTTGTGTTTCGTATGTATGGTAGCCCCCCTTTTCAGAGTGATGAGAGGTCTTAAATTACCACAAAAACATTTCTTGCCTTCAAAAACTCACCCATACTAATTTTGGTTCTATTTGCTTGATTAGTTCTCGAGTTATGCAGGAATTTGTTTTTCATTTGCATGGGATCTCACCCTTTCTAGAAGCGGGAGGGCTCTCGAACTATCATAAGATGCTTTCCCCGACCCAAAAACCACTGAATACGAATTTTCAAAGCAGTAGGTATAGTTCTCATGTTTGGTTGAAATTTGTTTCATTTGTATGACAGCCCCCCTTTTTAGAGGGAGGAGGGGCTTTGAACCACCATAAAAACATTTCATGCCTTAAAAAACTCGTCCATACCAAATTTGGTTCCATTTGCTTGATTATTTCTCGAGTTATGCAGAAATATGAGTTCCATTTGTTTGAGAACTCCCCCTCCCCCCTTCCTCATCATATGACGGAAGAGTCTCAAATCACCATAGAAACATTTCCCTCCTTCAAAAACTTCCACATGCGAAATTTGGTTCCATTTCTCTTATTAGTTCTCGAGTTATGCAAGGATTTGCGTTTCATTTGAATAGGTTCCCCCCCCTTTCAGAAAGGGGAGGGGTCTCAAATCAATATAGAACAATTTTTTGTCTTGTCTTCAAAAGCCACCACATACTAAAGCCCCTTATGACGGGGAGGGGTTCTCAGGCTACCATAAAAACCTTTTTTGCCTTCAAAAACTCACACATGCTAAATTTGGTTTCTTTGGCTTGATTAGTTCTTGAGTTGTGTAGAAATTTGTATTTCATTTGTATGGAAGCCCCCCTTTCCAGTGAAGGGAGGGGTCTCAAAGCATCATAAGATTATTCTCCGGCCCCAAAAATCTCTGCATACAAAATTTCACGCCGATCGGTCCTTCCGCTCGCGAGTTAAATCGTGACAAAGGAAACCCCAACTCATTTTTATTATATAGATGGGGATGTTCCCGAAAATCTTGAAGTATCTTAATCATCGATTTATTACATAGATAAAAAGAAACATTGAACTTTCTGCGTTGTCTAATGTACATAAAGGAAATGCTAGATTTGGCAAAAAGTAAAGGAATATTTCATGTAAATTTAAGCCAGATAACGCCTGAATCTAGCCTGTTGTAAGAAAGATTGCAAACAATTTCGCTGTTTAGGCCTGATTTGGCTTGTAAATTAAACAAGGTTGGTTCCATTTCTCTCCAGGTACGGGTTTAAGTTTGTCTGAGGCTTACTGTGCTGAGTTGCATTTAGAACATGCCTTGGCCTTCATGGAAAGCCGTACTGAGAAATTCAACGGATTAAGATCGGGTATGGATTCGCGCAGAACGGCAGATGTTCCTGCCACCACAACCCTGCAACCACCAGGAGAGAACTAAACAGGTAAACGGCGGTAAACAGGAAGTTCAAGATTGGCTTACATCGCACGACTCGTAGCTCCCCGATGCGAGTGGTAATCATTCGATTTTTTCTTTCGTACCTACGACTTCACTCCCTAAACTTCCTTTGCGATTTTCCGTGCCGTAAAGTCGCTGATCCCGTGTTGCTTCACCATTTTCCTCATTTAACGCACTGGATTCACCCGAATCGTCCTTTTGAAGACACCAATATCCCTCGGAATTCGAGCTTACCTTGGACGACCTGTGGCCACATTCGCGAATAGTTGTCTTTCCTTTTCTCTGCCTAAGACATTTTTCACGGTTAACTTGGAACACTTCCACGGAAATGTCTTTTTGTGACATTTGCAAGTGGGACAAATCACGAATACGCTGCCACTTCGTCATGGTGTGGCTGTTAAACTAAGGAAATCGGTTTCTTTTACTCGCAGCCTACTATCATATGAATTATAGCTAACGTGGCTGCAAAAACAACCAAGACATTGTATGCACAGGTGAAAAGGGAACCTCATTTGTAACGTTGTGCGAACATTATCACGCATACGGTACAGTAAAATAATATACCTGTCCTATGCCATCGTGTCTCATGTCTCGGACACCACCCTCAAACTGTTTCAAGATTTTCAAGCGCCTCTCGAAAATCGATCCTAATTTTCAAGATAAAGCATATTAAAGCTTCCAAAAATTTGACATCGATTTAAGATACACTCCGTTTGTCAACAGAAGTCATCCTCGTTAGTTCGAAGTTTCTCTCTCTGAAAACCGGGCTCTTCGTCGTCCTATAGGCTGGTCAATCTAATTTACATTTTTCTCAATCTTATAGCGAAGACAAAGACGGAAAGCCTCCTGCGGTTATTTGTTTAGGCCGTTCAATGCTCTATTCTTTGGCCCGTCTTATTTTTCCTTGTGTCTTTCCCATCTCGCGAATGCCATCCCAGTGAAAAAGGTGAATAACGAAACCTTTCTCAATGTTGGTGGAAAGAACGGAAGAGGAGGAGGATGTAGTTGTTTGTTTTCCTTCTTCTTCCTTCTGCCCGTCTCGTTTGTTGCTTCTTTATGTCCCAAAGGGATAACAGGTTGATTTCTCGTTCGTTACGGATAATTTGTTACGATGAAGTGGTAGCAGACAGCGGTCGTCGCGGCGAGGAAGCTTCCGGTTTGATTTGAATCTCGAAGAAGAGCCCGCTGGGATTGCTAATCAAGCATCAAATCTGTGACACGAAGAAAAAAGGGACCCCTTTGCGGAAAACTCGGAGGCAAAAGGAACTGATGATTGATTCGGAATAATCTTGACACATCAAAGCTTTCCTTGCTCTAAGCCGTCGTCAAACCAAAACTTCTCCCAAATTGCCTTAACCGCTAATGAAGCAAGTGAAGTTTGTATCAGTTTATGGGTACGGGTTTATCAACTAATTAAGATAACGTACTTCTTGCTTCCAACATACCTGTCTTAGTTTGAAAATTGCTCTTTCCAAGCTTTCGTTTAAATCTCCTTCCGGAGACAAAGTTTCTTAACGGAGAAAATTATTTGAATTGCTCAAAACCTGAAACTTAGTTCGTTTGGGCCTGGTGGGAACAAGTCCTTCGAAAGTTTTCACCTCTAATAAATATTTCGATTTTATTGGTGTTCATTGTTGTCAGTTTTGCTTGCATATGAGTTTACCTCTGCTGAGTGTATATTTCGGAGTTAACTACAGTTGACAAAGTTGACTTATTGCTTTAAAGATAAAAGCACAAAAACATCTGAATCGCATTTCACAGTCGCAAGAGGATAAGCCCATAAATTCATACCTCGTCAAATGGTGCAAATAGCCGCACATCTTGAGCGTCCCACACAGTTCAAGCACTGAGGCATCATCGTTTGGATACGGCATCAGATCCTTTCCATTCACAATTCAATGAATTATAGGATTCAAAATAGCACTTTATGAGGCTGCTTCATAAAATCTTTGGTTGACAGCTGTCACAAATATAGCTATCATAAAAAAAACTTTCTTTCTGACCATCCGAAACAGCTGGCATTGCTGGGTGAAGATTATTACTTTTGGAGATGATTATGGAGCTTCTAAACTCTTCTAAAAGGCGCGGTGGAAAATAAGCCGATGCAAAAAATTGAAGAAAATTAAAGTTGATGTGTGGTTATGAATTATGTTTGGTAGCGAGTTTTATCAATCAAAACATCGATCAAAAGATTGATCAAAGATTTATTTGAAAACAATGGTTCCATATGTATATTCATAATAGAGCAGTGATGGATGAAATAAGTACACTGAAAATTTATTTTTTTAAAATAGCTTTCACTCGTTTCGTAAACATGGATTTTGTGGAAAGAACAAATGTCTCGTTTATTGTATGAAACAATAATATTGCTTTTTATCTGGTGAAATGCTATCATTACACCGATTTGTATAATGTACGAAATGAATTTCGTGAAGTCCACCCAATCACTTTTTCTCTATATCGCACTCGTGAGAGATGAAGTTGCTGCTAGGATGGGCGGGAATACAAGTTAGAGCGCTGTCGAGAGTTATAACTTCATATGCATTAATCAAGCAACTTCTCACGAGTCACCATGACCTAGTGAGATCAACCACGGATTATGTATCCGCGCTTTCCAAAAATACAAAATCGAATCCCATGACAGACACATAAAAAAACGCTGAACAAATCCACGTGTTTGCGCTTTTTTTTTCAATTACATTTCGAGTCTATATAGTAGATCTGACTATCATTTATGCAACCAAAAGAGAGACGTTTCTTTTTAATGTGTGACAAAATATTCGTAGCACTTTTTATTGTTCTCGTACAATGCATGAATGTTCTTTCTGTGTCAACACATGCTTCGTGCTTTTGAATGTTGCCCGTGTGCCATTAATTACGGAGGTAGCTTCATAATTGGTACAAATCAGCTTCGTTGCAGAAAACAACGAATAGATTTGTTAGTTCTACCTTCAATTTCGTAATATAAACTAAAATAAAGTTTCAGTGTATTGAATTTATTTGTTTAAAGATTTGATTGGAAGATACGAAGAACTATTAGAAGCCGTTTGATTTCAACAGCAACAACTGTATTAAAACGTTAGTTGTGAAAAGTTATCAAATTAATACAGATAAAACCTGCCATAAGGGGTCCTCCCTTAGCTCAGTCGGTAAAAGCGCAGCTACAAAGCAACACCATGCTGAAGGTGGCTGGGTTCGATTCCCGGTCTGGTCTAGGAATTTTTCGTTAAGAAAAACTTCTCGACTCCCTGGGCATAGCGTATGATTGTACTTGCCACACATTCATACTAATGCAAAAATGGTAACTGGCATCGAAAGCTCTCAATTAATAACTGTGGAAGTGCATTTAGAACACTAAGTTGTGAGCAAGCAATAAGCTAATTGTGAAAGCAATAAGCTTGAAATGCTAAAGAAGAAGAAGAAAACCTACCTTAAAATCTATTCCACTAGTCCTAACCAAAAGTTAATCTAAATCCTATTGTAGTAAACATATATTATTATTATTCATGTTCAAAATAGTGCTAATTGAACGATAGACCAGCATTGGGAAATAAATATGTAAGATAATTCTATTGTTAACTCTTTAGATAGCATTTGGTGGCCCTAAAAAGGACCGTTTGGTTTTAATAATGATACGGCCCTAGTTGTATTTTCTACGATGGTTGAACCACATTACATTCCCAAAATAATCTGATTCCTATCGAATGATTGAAATTTAAAACAGCACAAGAGATATATTCAACCAAACAAACTCTTTAATAAGCAAACTGATTTGGTCGTACTGAAAAGGACGGATATAGTTGACGGGGGAGAAACATTGTTCACGGTTGAACTTGGGGTTTTTTCTTGGTATTCTTGGTTCAGCTCCTCGTCGGTGCGGGTGGCCATCTGCAGGTGGCGTGGGCTGATTCTTGTCCCGTTGTTGTCACGGGCGGCATTTTTCCATCAACTCGTAGGCTTCGGCACCCTTTTTTCTCGCAGGGATGTTGACGGGAGCATCGGCCCAAACAGCCAATCGCACCAACTTCTCTGGATAATGAATGCTCACCAGTGCATCCTCCAGTGTGGTCGCACGCCTCACTGCGTCGCTACAGTACATTTTGCTCTGCACAGCACTACTCTACCGTAAGACTGAATCAAATTTTCATTCAACGAAGTCAATGTGATACTAAGTGCATCAAGGGGACGAACTTCCAGTTATTGCGCCACAATAATTAGTTTTAATTAGTGCACGCTGGACGGATGATTTTCTTAGCAGAAATGTAACACCTAACTTGCTAGCCACTGCCAGCAACTAATCCGGTAAGCACAACAATGGAACTAAACGAACTCAACCACATAGTCTAGTCGGTCTATGACGTGTCGCAATTCGGCTCGAATTATCCCTTCTAAAATTTCGTTCGATCGTTGTTCAACGGTCTTTGTGATATACTCCGGACGCGGCGTAACGGAACTAAAACCGACAAAAGAAAAATTCAACAAAACAAACTCTTTAGTGATTAAACTGATTTGGTCGTCCTGAAAAGGACGGATTTAATTGACGCGGGAGAAATAGTTTGCGATTCCCTAGGGTTGTTTGTCTCGTCACTGGCGTCTCGTAGCGAGGTTAACAGGAGCATCGGCACCAACAGCAGCAACTGTGCCAACGCCTCTATGCACTCCCGCCCACTTTACTCCAATTTTTGAGTACAATTGTATGCTATCTCTTTTTCTCTCACGGGAATAGACATATTCTCGTAAGAAGCTGATCTAATCAAAAATTGAGTTGATCCACTGTTTAACGAAAATTGAGTAACACATCCTTGAGGGAAAAAGAGATAGCATACAATTGTACTCAAAAATTGAGTAGAAAGAAGCGGGAGTGTGGGCAACGATCATGCTCACCAGTGCACCATCCAGGGTGCTTGCTGCCGCTAACTGCGTGCAAACAGGCACCGCACAGCTCCACGACTGTTGTAAGACTGAGTCGTAACCTCAGCCAAGAGCTGGTATGTCATGGCGTCGGATGCTATTGCACAAAAGAAGGCGGTACCAACGAAGGCAATGTGATACAAATTGCACCAAGGGGACGAACTTCTGTTATTGCGTCACAATAATTAGTTTGAATTAGTGCACGCTAGACGGATGATTTTCTCAACAGAAATATCCCTAATTTGCTTCCCACCAACAGCAACTAATCCGGTACGCATAACTTGAAACAATGGCGAACTCCACCACATGGTCACTGATGTGTTGCAGTTTGGCTCGAATTATCCCTTCTAGACTTTCGTTCGTTTGTTGTTCAACGTTCTTTGTGGTATAATCGGGGACGCGACGTTTAATGATTGCCATATTCAGCCGTGATGCGGTAATTGAATTAACAACAGCACACTAGAAAAATTCAACCCAACTCTTTAGTTGGTAAACTGATTTGGTCGTCCTGATAAGGACGGATTTAGTTGACGGGGGAGAAATGTTTTCGATTCCACTTGGGCTTTCTTTCTTCGTTCAGCTCCTCGTTGTTGCGGATGGCCAGCTGCAAGTGACGTGGATGAATCTGGTCTTCTTGTTTTCACGGGCGGCGTTCTCTACCAGCGCGCTTTGCGAACACGTCTGTCGCATACGGATGCACAGCGTGAACTGATTATTGGTGTTCGGTCGTTCCCACGTGTTCCATAATTGCTGGCAAGGTTACTGTGGCAGTATGAACCAATCAGAGCGTAGCGCAAATATGATGTCATTTTCGACCAATAGCTTTGTGCGTTCAGAAATTTGTGTGGGACGGGGAAAAGTTATTTTGAAGAAGAAGAAGACATTTGTTATTCGTTTCCTATGACCTTGCTAGGGAAAACACATTTTTCAACTTGTTGATATGCAAATTTGTATGGGAGCAAATAAAGGTCATTTTCAAATGAAAAATTGAACTACTTATACTGATTAAACTTCTTTCAAATCACAATGCGAAAAATTTGTGAGTCTTTATGATCAAATGGTGTATGAATGAAGTCATTCTGTTTAGTCGAACGAGAGTTATAAGCGTTCAAAAACCTTTCACTTTTGCGTAACGCTCTCATTTTTCAAAATTTTGAAACGGCACCCGGTATAGAAAAGAAAAACGTAGTCCTACGTTAAAAACAGCGCAAATACCAGTTTGATCACATTCATCCATCCTACCTAACCTAAATAAAACAGCTTTGAACCTGGTAAGGTAATTGATAATAGAATTTCTTCACAAAATAAGTTACATACGGCTTTAACCCATTAATAGCCATCAGACACAACGATCCGACAATTATAGCAGTTCACAGGATAAGGATACTGAATGTAAGTTCATATGTTCCACCATGTATATTTATACAGTGCACCAATTCAAACCTATATACATACCAATTTTATACTGAACTCAGTAATAGTTTTACTGACTTTGAAAAAGCTGAGTGTTCAGTAAGCAGGTCAGTAAAAGTATTCTCACTGAAGGATCGTCAAACTACACAGAAAAAATAATGGAATTTAACAAAAGCGTAAAATATTCCCTCGTTTAATTACAAGCCTACCCGAACGCCTGGACAATCCAGACGCTAGTATTGCAACCAAAAGCAGGGAAGGCACCAGGAGATCCATCAGCATACCGTCCGATATGCTTGTTGGACACAGATGGCCTGTCCGTGTACACAGAGGGTACAGATGGCCTAATAGCGCCAGTTGGGAGGCTATTGCCAACTCGCTCCAACGCCTCCGGGTCTCTGGGTACCTATGTATAAAGAATTCTGGTCAACTATTTCCAGAATCGGATACTGCTATAAAACACAATGGCGGGTCAAGAACTTGTTCAAGTCACCGGAGAAGTTCCGCAAGGTTCAATCCTGGGCCCGGTGCTCTGGAACACGAAGTTGTGATAGAGCAGCCCTGCAATTAGAAATGAAAAATAATATTCATATTAAAACTTACTTACCTGTAATTAGTTTTATTTCATTCGCCTCGGTTACAATATAAACAAAACTGAGTTTTCTTATCTGAGAGCTCCTGACATAATTGTTTACGATCTTAAGTAAACACTGTCTTTCGAAACTGTCATTTCAGATTGTCTGTTTTGCGTTAAGCAAAATGCGAACATAACATAAACAAAGCGGTACGATCACATGTACACGGAAAAAAACAAATATACTTTAAAGCATAAATTCTATGCAAAAACCATATTCGATCTATCCAGTCATTGAAATGAATAAACCAGGTTTATACATTGAAATGAATATATCAAAAATATACACTGCAATGTATATTTTTATGAATTTATGCATTCCAATGCATAAATCAAATTTATATTTTATATTTTCTTAATATTTTTTTATATCAATTTTATAGAAGTATGCATTGCAATGCATAAATTTGATGTATCACATAGAATGCATTTTTGTATTAATATATGCATTGTAATGCATAATTAAATCTTAATCATATTTATATATTAATTAAAGAGGATAATATTTGGATGTTTTTTCTCGTGTTTTTATAAATTAAATAAATGCCAAAAAAACTTGAAAATCGAAATGATTTCGGCTAGCCGCTTCTCATTCAAGCCTTTGAGGACTGTTTCTGCTACGTTGTTTAGTCCACTATAACGGGTTTTTCTTGCAAAAAAATTCGGAACAGCACGGTGTAGATTTCATTCACATGCAGTCCACTGAGGATTCGTCCGAAGATGAAGTTCAGGATCGTACCCAATGTTTGAATGATTGGCATACTTTCATCCAAGCCAATTTCATCCAGAATTTCTTTGACGTTGTTCTACGGATCGCTCCCGACTCTTGAGGTTAAAACGACAATTCTAATTGTATTGTTATTGCTAAAATTTCTTACAGATACCTTCTCGAGCATGGTTTGAATCCGTTAGCTAGCCATTTTCAGCTTTTTAATATCGGCCGTTGTTACGTGGCTGTCTTGATGAGGAAAGGCTTTCCCGTAGTTTTTGGTCATGTCCGTTATGTCGCTCATGCAAAGTCCGAGTGGGTTTTTGAGGTTTTCGGCAAAGGCTACGCCATGATGCCGGACCAGTGGTGGCCCTGAGGATAGTGGTAGATACATTTCGTTGGAGTCAGTTATCTATCGGATGACAATGAAATATGCGGATAAAAACATGAGTCGAATACGTAATACTTATTTGTTGTCTGCGCTGATGGAAAAGATTATCAATAATTGATTTTGGCAAAACTGCACTCGAAATTAGGAAACTTAAAAACATAAATAAGACCGAAGTTTTGAAGTTTGAATTTGTCACCGATAACGCAATATGCACGGAAAACTATAAGTGTCATAAATGAATTGCAATACATAAAAAATATTGATAAAATGCATACTTTTTATGTATTGCAGTGATTTAAAAGGAATAAAGCGTAGAAAGGAATATATAATATGCTTTTCAGCATTTTCTATTTTCTCCGTGTAGGCTCCACCAAACTGCAGCGTTTTTTTGCCGCCGCCGCCGCCGCAGCGAAATCGTTTGCTTTTTCAAATCGCGTTGGTATGTGCACTCCCATAAGCCGCCATATAATCTCACCGCGGCGATTTTTCCGTTGCGAATTCTCTGCGGTGGCGGCATAAAAAACGTTGCAGTTTGGTGGAGCCTTGTAGCTATGGTTTGAATCTGGGAGTGTGAATGAAGCGTTCGCTCGCTCGCTCAAGCGTTTGATTGTTTGGTTTGTTTAGTTACCAATTCATGTTGGTTGCTAAGATAATTTTGGAAAGCAAATATGTAACTAGGTTAGGACAAAATATTCTGGTTCATTCTCCTGGCAAGCTTTGCGGTGTACGGACGTTTATTTTTCCTTGAAGAAAATAAAATGGCGAGCAAGCGGCCTTTGAACATCGAGCCAATTCTCGAAAGTTACGACAATGGCGCTGCAAAAGCTTCCGGAATGTAAGTATGATGAAAATTACCAATTCACTTGGTGAATAGTGAAAAATACAAAAAAAAAATTAGAAATAAAAAAACATTGATTTGCTCGAGCAATTGTGATAAAAATTTGAAGCAGGTTTGAGAAGACGCTCAGCCTTGCATTCGCGGAAGCTTGCGACAGGTCAAGCAGACAGTTATTCGTGCGACAGGTCACGAAAAAATGAATAAAGACTGCAAAGTTTGAGAGCTTGCGACAGGTCAAGCACCAGTAACTCGTGCGACAGGACACGAAACTTTTAAAAAATATAACTCAGCTTGTGACAGGTCAAGCTAGTTGGGCAATTTAGTAATAGAAGCTCGCAACAGTTCAAAATCTCTTTAAAAAATACTAAGAAATTGTAACTATCATCAGAAATTCGTGGGAGAAATGGAAACAAGATTTAAAATCCCAAAACCCACGCACCTAACGGTAAGATCAGATTATATTGCAATTATTTCAGGGAAGCAAAAACGAGTGATACGAAGTCAAAAAGGACCGTAAGTTAAGCCAAATCGAAAACATGACAATGGCAATTGAAGAAACTGCAAACTGAAGTGCAGGCCTTGAAATCGGTAAGAGAAACTACGCCGACTGTCGAAAAAGATGTAGAAGACGGAAGCATGGATTTTGATATTATTCCTAGTGCGTCGAGCACTCATCGATCAGGATCCATCAGACAAGATCGATCGGAAGCTTGGATGGATCTCGTTTTCTGTCGTCAGTAAACCGGTTGTCTGTTTCATCAAATGCACTTCCCGAATGTAAGCCTCTAGAAGGAGACGACGAGATCCATCGTCATACCTTTGAGATGTGGATGGATTTGCCCAATGACTGTATGGTTCTAGCAGGGATAGAGGACGAAGCAACGAAGTTCACTATCTTTCAAGTGAAGGCAGGTCATCATTTGCTTACAATATTCAAGAATACGGCATCAGATCCTGAAGCTCCTGATGCAAGCACCAACCCATTTGCGAGTGCTATGCGCCGGCTCGAATTGTACTTTGGGTCCAGCTCGGACATAATGTTCCAAAGACGAAAATTTTATTTGATGGAGCAAAAATCAGAAGAGTCAGACTTGGCATTCATAACCCGAGTGGGAGAAGCAGCCCATCTTTGTGATTTCGAGAAAACGAAGGAATTTGAGGAAATTGTGAAGACCGTTGCGGAACATGCAAAGTGAAAGGAAGTCAGAGTGGCAGCACTCAAAATGGTAAGCCGGAATGGATCGTTCAACGAATTAGTGGACAAGGTTCGTGAAATGGTAGCGTTTATAAATGATGTTATTTCACAGATAAAAAGAAACATTGAATTTTCTGCGTTATCTAATGCACATAAAGGGAATGCTAGATTTGCCAGAATATAATGGGATATTTCATGTAAATTTAAGCCACATAACGCCTGAATCCAGCCTGTTGTATGAAAGATTGCCAATATTGTTGTATGGCACATGAAAAGTTGCAAACAATTTCGTTGTTTACGCCTCCTTTAGCTTGGATTTAAACTAGGGGATATTTTACACGCTTGTTAGAATTAATTATTTTTTTCTGTGTGCGCAAAGAGTATACATTCCGGTGATTCTAGAAAATATGAACTTTTATGCCCCTATTCGCGGTCTAAGAAATAGAAACTTGTCTTATATCAACAATCATAGAACAGCCTATGCCAAAAACGGGCCATTAAACAGAATGATGTCGTGCTATAATGCATATAGTGAAATAATTGATGGATATGGATAGAAAAACACTGAAAAAAAATCTTTTTGATGCTAGCAAGTGAATAATAAAATGTTAAATAGAAACGAACATAGATGTTAAGAATGTAATTGAAGAATTGACGCCAAGAAATAAATAAATAAAGATACAAGCAACACGGTTAAATGAAGAGTTCTTCGCGGTCAAGCATAAACAACGTGGATCTACAAAGGAATCAGCAGAACTAGCTCAAGTAAGAGCTGAGTATTCAGTATTGCACAAAGGAATGACAATAGGTTTACATCTTATTTGTGGCGTAATCCTCGCAACAATTAACGATATGGACAAACAGACGGCAAATCGATAACAGGAATGAAGAGCAACGATCCGACAGGTGTTGGAGATGCTTCAGTTTCTTCCATTTGGCATCGGATTGCAGTGCAGCAAAACTCGTTTGTCGGAAGTTCGGGCAAGGCAGCATTCATTAATTATGTCACGCAAATCTGGCCGAAAATTAACCCCCCCCTCCCCCCATGTCACAAATTGTCACAATTTTTGTAACCCCCCCAGGCAATTATGTCACGTTTTTGTTAACCCCCCCTCCCCACTCAAAACGTTTTATTCAAATAGCCAATATTAGTCACAAAAAATCATTTTTATTTCATACAGAAACAAATTCAACTTTCCTCATATTATATCAAATTGCATTCTCAAATAATACCATTCAAAAATAGATTCAATCCTCAGTCCAAGGGTTTTGCAGATGTTGGTCAGCATTGATGACCGGGAAGATATCTGCGTCCGCTGAAAGCACTCGTAATGGTTTCTGCCACATCCAGTCAGATCAAGTTCTTCGTCATCTATCCATTCGCAATCGAAGTTGTCTTTGTTGGTTACAACCATACATTCCTGTTTACGTTTTGCCACAACTTTAAACGGACGCAATTTTCTCTGAAATTGAACGGATGTATGCTTGTGCATCTTTATGTGCTCAGCGAAGCATGACTAAAGATGCAAAGTATAGGCCACAGCTGGAACACACTCGTTCGTTCAATGAGTTTTTAATTGAAGGACAGTAAAGATCATACGGAATCGTTCCATATCCGGACATCGATTTAGGTAGAATCTGTTGAGCTTGTAATGAGTTCAATACGAACATTGATGGGAAATGCTGTGGTTCGTCCTTCGATGACCCAATCAATCCTCGAGATGTTTGCGTCAGGGAGATTGGTGGAGGCAAAAATCCATTGCAGATAACGTGATCGATGCTACTTCGCAGTGGTGAGCAGCATTTCCTGTAAAAATATAAATTTATGCACATATAACAATTATTTGACCATCAAATGCATCTCAAAATTTTACCTATCTGTGCATTTCCGTATCTGGAGTAAATATTGGCTGGTTCGCACATGAGTTCCAAACCAGTGTTGGTCATAGTCACGAATTGACTTCGGATCTATTTCAGAAGCATCAGGATCGATATATTCAGCCAACGTCGGATGACCGTCGATGACCACATCATTCCAGACTTCTGCCAAAACTTCACCAGCGTACTGGAAATTTTGCTTCTCCAAAGCTGAATCAGTTGTACGCAATTGGGAATCCAGATGACTACCAAACTGGTCGTGTGGTATTATCAATCCAGAAAGCTCCTTACTCAAGGGTGACATACGTCGCTCCACTCTATTGAAAGCACTCCTTCCCGGAGCGTTCGTTGCAATGAACAGCGTGTCAAGGTTGTACTCTTTAAAATGGTGTATTGCTATCTGTATTACCTTGCGATATCTCGGATTTTCATCAGGTCCACCGTCGACGGTAAAGATTAGGACTGGTTTGACCAATCCATCAAACTTAAAAATACCATCAAACGATTCAAGAGTTAGAAGCCGCTTGATGTCTAACGCATGAGAAAACGCCGTTGACGAAGCGTGTTTGCCTGACCGAATTGCAATGTAAGTGGGGCCCGAAAACCAACAGCCTCCGGTTTGCCAAGACCATTCGGTTTGATTTCGATTCCAGCGTACACGGACGGAATTAGTTTATGCTTATTTGCAACTATCCAATCGTGGTCAGGAAGCGTGATTTTGTACTCCACATGCATAGGCATGGAGACTGCTTATTGGCAGCCGTTAGGCCTATCGCCACTCTCGCCTTATCATCCTGACTGATAAATCCTACTTCATTGGGCCCTAGCACAGATGCCAGTTCTTCCAATGATCTTATGGTCGCTGTACAGAATCGGCCATCGGGATGATCGTTGTGTTTTGCATTACTTGCGCGCATCAACTTCACTGGTACAGTATTTACGTGACATTTACCTTGATGGGAATTGGCTCGTTTTGGGATTAACCGCAGATATGTTGCTGTTCTTTTGATATTGAATCCTTGCCTTGTATTGCAGAAGTCAACTCATCTAAAGTTTTAACGCTTCTGACGCTCTCATCACTGCGCTTTTCGTGGGCCGCAGATCCATGAAGTGCGATATCGCATATTGCCTTGAGCAGCTCCGGTTGCTGCTCTTCAACACGAGGGCGGCCAGGAGAATTTCGGAATGAAAGATAATTTCCTGAAATTTGATATTTATATCTACTGTGCAAACAAACTAGTTAATATATCATATTTACCAGCCTCTGGGATGTCCCGAATTAACAGTTGTTTAGCCTGCTTCATTTTCTCACGATGCTTCTGCTGCCGCTCTTGCTCGTCTTCCTTGATTTTGAGATTCTTTTCAAGTTTGATCTTTTTAATTTTTAGCCCTTCGAGTCTCGACTGATCATCATCCGTCAATAGTCCAGCAGACTTCTTGTCAATCAGAAGCACTACCTCAGAGTTCAGATTATTTAGCTCAGCTTTAAGTTGTTCCTGTACTGGTGCAGGGCGTTTATTTGATGATGACGGCTGAGCCATATACTCAATTTCCTTGATGGGTTGCGCGGGTTTCACTGTCGGCGCTGATTCCTTAGGAGCACTCATAGACTTTCCCATAGTTGAAGAAGTTTACCTTTTTCTTTAGCTGCAAGGCATGAAGCTCTTTTATTTTGTTATTGACTTGCTCTTCAAGTGCGGTGTTGTCATTGCCCTTCCGTTCATTCCAGAAATTAGTAGCATCCAATTGGCACTCCCTTTTCTTCTTATCCGGGTAAGCCTTTACATACGCATTGTACAGCGTATTAAAAAGTTCTCCACGATTCATTTTCCAAAATACACTAACTGCGCGAACCAATTTTTCACCAATAAACACTGGACTTTATTCACTGACGCACACTGAATGAGCTGCAGCTGTCATTCATGAACGGTGGAATAGTATTCACTCTAACTTGAAAGTACCCATTAATGAGTCGAAAAGTACGCATTTTGAAGAAAAGTGGCTTAACTCATTATTAAGAGTATACTTTCCTCATTTCTGAGTATTGCTTACTCATTTATGAGTATCAATTAATCATTAATGGGTAACGAATACTCAATTAATGAGGAAAATATACTCCTAATAATGAGTTAAGCCACTTTTCTTCAAAATGCGTACTTTTCGACTCATTAATGGGTACTTCAAGTTAGCGTGTTAGGTATGGTAGGTGTCGGAGCCAAACACCGGATCCGTAGGGTACTTGAAGTAGCTTGCTAGCTCTCTTGCGACAGAACTCAAACGTGTCCTAACACGGTAGGAAAGGAAATAGGTGTCGCTCAAACTAGCAACTGTCGGGTAAAACGAGTGCTCTGTCTTGGCTCATGGGTGGAAAATTCAACTCTTCTTACCCTGAAAAGGCCGGGTTGGGTTCCAAGGCCGTTGACAGCAAACACTCTAGTCGTAGGGTGGACTGTATTCAACACTGTATAACACTGGGCTGTTGCACCGGATAATGGATCCAGAAGATATTGATAGAAAAACTACTGCTTCTATTCACTTATCCTTTATTGCTTTTTCCTTTTGATCTTAACACCTTAGAATTGATATGACTGAATGACTGCGCCACTGCGGTGCTCGTTTTTATATTGTGCCGCTACTGCTAGAAGTTCCAGAACATGGAAAGTTCCAGAACAATGGAAAGTTCCAGAACATGGAAAGTTCCAGAACGATGGAAAGTTCCAGAACATGGAAAGTTCCAGAACGATGGAAAGTTGCAGAACAGGGCGTGGCATAGTTTATGCGAGCGGTGTGTGAGTGCTGCAGATGATTACTGCTGTTGCTGTTCGTTTACGAAGGGCGTGAACAGTAGGGATAGTAGTAGTAGGCGATATTGCATAAGAATATCATTTTGTTTTTGTTTTTTTTCAAAAATGTGATGTCACGATTCAGCTTACCCCCCTCCCTCGTTTGTCACAAAATGTCACGGTTTTCTGAACCCCCCCCCTAAAAGCGTGACATAATTAATGAATGCTGCCCAAGTTGGTCACATTCAGCGAGCCTGCTATCCTACTGCAGGTCCGAGCACCCAAAGAAATGCGAAGCGGGAGATTTTTGACTCGGAAACGAAACAACTGAAAGTCGACGCAGTTGATGAGAAGGAAACAACCCCGAAATCAGTTGAACAAGTGAATGTCAATAACGAAAATTAATATTGCATTTTGTAAGCGACACGCTTGATTGGCTTGGACCTATAATTAAAGTCGTGTGAGATTGGTTCATAACAATTAAAGTATGTCAAAACCATAAATGGTGGTAATTATACTGGTGGGGATCAGTATTGCATCGCTTCACGGTGTTTCTCTCCGAGGTCTCTACGTTAGAGACGACGAGAAAAACTTGAGTGATCTCAGTCGTTGCGAATCAAAACAAACCCAAAAAAAGAAGAGAGTTCCTCTCCCATGTGCGCATCAAAAACAGAGTGCCCACAATATATCGCTAGAATAACTATCACAAGCCATCAGTGCTACATGAGCGCTTTCCAAAAACGTCAATCAAATGCCTGTTGAAGTGGCGGACTTGTTCCGTGCTACAACCTACCCCGCAGTGGGATGTTAGGCAAAGATTGACGTCCATGGTTTGAGTACCACTGGACACATGCCATTTCGCTCAACTTTCAAACATCTGTTTGATGATCTTCCTGCCATACACTGACGGAACTTTCAATACTTTCTCTTCATATCTATCATTCTAGCAAAAAAAACATTAATGTGCACTCTTTGTGCCTCTCATGGTGATGAGCCAACATCTCCTTCTACATCGTTCACGGTCGAAAGGAAAGCTGGAAGTGATACTGAACATACTTTTCTAGCAAACCCGAAGGCGACAACACGGACAGTTGCGAAAAAAAAGCAAATGTCAACCGATTTTGTGCAAAACATGAAGTCTAAGGCTGGATTGAGATTATTCAAAGCTCAAACATCCCATAACGGAACGCAAAGCCACACAAATCGGTAAATACACGCTCCAGAAAGCTGTTCTCAAACAACAACTTCTCACAAAATTCCATTGTGTTGACATGGATGACAAAATATCTTTCAGGAACGGAATTTTATAATACAACTAGCCGGAGAGATGCCCCTGAACACCTGAAACGGAAGTTTTAAACTCCCTGAAAAATATCTGGACTGGCTAGCAATTTTTTTCCTGTGGGCCAAAATCGCAGATTGTCGTTACCGCAGGTAACGTAAACGCTGAGATTTACCAGCAAGAATGCCTCAAAAAGCGGCTCTAACGTTTTTTGAGAAAACGTGCTACTAAATCCTTGTTCTGGCCAGATTTGGACAGCTATCATTACGCTAAAGATACGGTCACTTGGTATGAGCAAAATAACGTTATTTACGTTCCCAAGGATTGTAATCCACCAAATTGTCCACAGCTCCGCCCGATTGAAACATACTGGTCAATGGTCAAGGGAAACCTCAAAAGGCTTGGTGGAAAGGTATCAACGATCCAAGAATTTTGTTCTAAGTGGCTTACTGCTTCGAAAAAAAATTGACTGGGGCACCGTGCAGAAATTGAAGAAAGGAGTGAATAAGAAAGTACGCGCAACAGTTTATGGAAATAAATCTATATGCAGTTGTGTTGAGTATCACATTTATATTTAAAATGAAATAAATAATATGAATCAAAAACATATTGGTGTGAACGGCCTTTAAATTGCATGTATATTTATTATGTTATAAATAGCAGCTGAAATCAAAGCGATATTTGAGATAACAGAACTTGTAACTTATACCAGTTTGATATTTTTCTTTGTTAGAGCAAACTAAACACACGTTTTAAGGCTGAATTGCGTAGCGATGAGATAAATATAAGCACACAAGCCTTGGAAAAGAATATTCTCAAAATACGGTAATACCTAGTTTAATAATTGAGTCAGCAACTAATAAGCTCTTCGCCTTATTTAAGGAATCGGAAACTTCTTTGGTATATTACACGCATCAAGCACGTCGATTCAGCTAGAAATAAAAAACCAGGCTATCGGATACTTAAATCTGGTTCTAATATAATTACTAGAGTCAGAAGTTTTCTGCTGTATTCCAGTTCCCAGCTATTTAGACAAAACCTGAATGGAAAACCATAAACAATCCCTTCCTCCAGGATTGTGTCATGTCCCTGCTAGACCATAAAGTACACATATTTCTTACTGGATGGAATCCATCGTCCAGGGGCTGGAGGCGGTGGTATTTTCGACAAACATGCTTCATCAGTTCGGGAATCGTAGTTCGTGCGTTGTGTTATTGCCTGGGGATAAGAGTTGTGACAGAGTTTCCATTCGCCCACCCATTGATTGCTGCACTAGGTAAAGCTCTTCAACTAGATGAAATGCACATATAGATATGACATTCGGTGAGATTCAGCTGGACCATTTGGAATCCACATATTTTCCCGAATGGAAGTTTGAATGGAACGCGAACCTGGCACTTGTTTACGAAACGTGGTGCACAGTACATCTCTGGAGGGATTTTCCCTAGAATCCTGAGGGTTTAGGTCTATGTACGTTCATACGCTAATGCCGGTTTGGAATTATCGACAAAGGGGTTGAAAGGAACGGCAGCTGTTAACGCATATTTACGCATATTTTATCGAGTATTTCCCAACGATAACCCAGAGTGGGCCCACACAACCTTGAGGGGAGAGAGATTTTGTTGACAGAATAACAGGTGATAACAATCAGACAGGAATTGTTTGAATACCGCGGTTTGGGATGCTGAGGAAGCAGAGGTGAATTTCATTTTGAATATGGGTTTTGCACTCCGCGTTTTAGTTGGAGTCGCATCACGCATTCGGAATAAACGCGTTGAAATATTCAATTCGAATCGATGAAGGGGATTTACGTAAGCAGTGGCAAAAATGTATTGCCACTGCCGTTCGTTAAGGTGAATATCAATGTGTACGCTATGTTTCTCTAAATGTGTGTCAGTGGACCTACTGAGGTAGCCGCCATTTATCTATATGAATAGTTTTGTACTCTTTTGTTTCTTTCACCTTTCACTACAATAGTATGCTCTTAAAACAGAAACAAGAAAATTAAAGGTACTTGTCTTGTGTTGCCACAGTTAGAGATCTCTAACACGGTGCATTCGTTTCACCGCAAAGTTATGTTTCTCAATGGGAATTTTTCCTCTAATTAATTTGCATTTCGAATCCAAATGTTACCTACCATACCTTGAAAAGTGCGCCATGGTTCGAATCTCGGTTACAAATCAAAGTTATTTTTTGTGAGTCACTGAACTTTCGGGCTCCAACATCATAATCGACAACTTTTACAATGCAAAACCTCTCGCACACATTGAATTTTTCAAAGAGAATTGATGTGTTGCGTTATTGCTCACGACCAATGCTACATTTTTTCTCCAGGTTACGATTCATTACGGGAAATGAAACAAAACCATGCGAAATTGCATCACGATCTTGCTCTTTCATTTTGTGTGTAGGAACGGTTAAAATAATTCACAGATTATGTATCAATTACACGGAGAAGTTCGTTGCACAAGGATAACTTACTAGGAAAATGGGGCTGAAAAACACTTGGATGGAGCGTGCATATCCGCAACATAGCTATAGTCTTCACAAGTTCCTACCTCATGCTTTCACGGGTTAAGAGATGGTAAAGACCGGCAGCTAAGGGTTGTGTACTTAGCTGATAGTGCAGCCTAGGCACTGTTGTCTTTCTGACTTCAGCTATATTGAGGAGGTGCGTACCGAGCGTCTGTCCACCAAGGAGGTGCGACACAATTAGCGTCTGTTCTGGCATCCAGCGGCTGAGTAAAAAACTGAGGCTGAGTGGTTCGAGTACTATTTTACTCATGCTCTTTCGCTCAATTTTCAATACTTCTATTCAATTTTCTACCTATCATACACTGACGGAACTTCCAACACTTGCCCTTCATATCTTTCAAACATTATTATCCAATCTTGGTGCCTCATGATGATGAGCGTACATCTCCTTCTACATTAATCAAACTTGTGAGTGGCACCGACAGCATTCCTACTGTTGGTTTGAATTGGTCGTCAAACTCTATGTTTTAAACGTATTGTTGTATTCCATTCAAATAAACCACCCTGACTGGCCCCAACAGCATCATAGCTAAATATCTTGTTTGCTGCTGATGTCAGTTGAATTCAGCCCACCGTTTACCAAAAAGGATCCCGCTGCTAATCACCGAATTTTATCTAACATTCCTGTGACTTCTTATGGAAGTGCAAAGGTGTTCTCGGCTTCCAACAAAGCGAGTATCACGTCAACATATGTATTCCTACCCATTCCTTACGTGGGCTGCATTCGAGCGAGGCCGACGCCGGTATTGCCTTAGTTTGGGGTCACCTCTTTTTACAGAATTAGGATGTATGCTAGTCCCAAGCTTCATCTGTTGGTTCTCTGTGTAATAACAGCTGATTTGGCAACCTAGGGCGGTCAATCATGCACATGCTCATGCTGAAAACCGACGAACACCTTGGATTTTTTAGTGACATCTCGAATTGACATGTCTGGAACGGCTCTTGAACTGTTGCACCACTTTCCTGCCCCTTTTTACTGTCCATTGGACCACTTTTACTGATACTACCTTTTCCTGATCCTTTTTCGCTGCACTTTGACGTATGGCCTTTCCCATTACTATACCCAAAGGTTGAAATGGGGCCAAAAAGTGCGATTGCCGTATGACTCAGAAAAGGCAATTTTTCCCATCTTGATATAAATAGCGTTTTATGGCATAAACGAAGTGATGCAAGCGTGCGCAAATTAATCACTGTTCCGCTTAGTGCCTCGAGTCGCTTAGGGCCACTCCAAGTGGTCAGTATGGTCAGGAATCCTCAGAATGTACTCTGAAGACCTATTTTTCACAAAATCATACAGTTCAACATATCGCATGCCAGATTCTGGAAAAATATTTGAATATGCATTTAATTCCAACTACCTTTGCATATCTTCGACAGATACGCGTATTTCGTCTACAATGTGCAGACTTCTTCAGTGTCTCGTAGTCGAGTTATTAGTACGAGACACTGAAGAAGTCTGCACATTGTAGACGAAATACGCGTATCTGTCGAAGATAAGCAAAGGTAGTTGGAATTAAATGGAGATTACTAATTTTTCTTCTAAATTATAATTTGAATATGGCCTCTTTTCTGGAGGAACTAGGACCCCGCAGGGTCCTCCTAAGTGGTCAATATGGTAAGAAATCCTCAAAACGTCTTTTCATCACCTAGTTTTGCAAAATCATGAAGTTTGGCCACTTTTCTGAAAAAACTCGGACTCCTGATGGTACTCTAAGTGGCCAGTATGGTAAAAAATCCTCAGAATATCCTCCGAAGACCTCTTTTTTGCAAGATCATAAAGTTTGATGTGTCGCAAAGCAGGTTTTGGTAAAAAAAAATATTATGGCTACTTTCCTAGAGGAACATAAAATACCACAGGGTCACCCTAAGTGGCCAGTGCACAGTGGGCCAGGAGACGAAATTAGCAAGACAAAACCTCTAGCGCTTTGAGCATGCATTTTATCAAGATGATTGCTTCAGCACTGTTGCTCAGTTTTATCTGCGCCACAATTTGGTAATAAAAATTAGTTCCAATTTTCACCGCAAGGGCGGTGCTGCGATACTAACTTTTTTATTTCGCCTTCTAGCGATTTAATGTCTTCGGCAAAGTTGTAGAGCATAAAATAATAAGAAAGTTTGCAGAAGATATCAAAGTTTTATGTCTACAAATAACAAAG
Source organism: Aedes japonicus (assembly GCA_034211315.2). Lineage (NCBI taxonomy): Eukaryota > Metazoa > Arthropoda > Insecta > Diptera > Culicidae > Aedes > Aedes japonicus. Next base: position 162,691 of record JASCZW010005536.1, read on the forward strand.
TTACGATTAGTTTTGTAAAATTTAACTGAAATTTACGTTTTTTCTACTAATTTTCATATTTTCGTCAAATATGTTATTTTTGGTACCATTTATGTGTTGAACCTTATAATTTGCGTATGTTTTGGAAATGTTCGCATAGTTTTGGGACATAACAAGCGAAATATTAGCCAAAAATTTGAAAAATATCATGATTTTCAAAATTAATTTTCTCAAAAAATTGCAAGTTGTTGCAAAAAATTACTCAAAATTACCTTTCAATTCTGAAATTATGCCCCCCTCACTCATTTCCACGAGAATATTGAAAACGTGCCTCACAGTAATTTTTTCTATGTCCATGAGTGCACGGATGTTGATGAAATATCAAAGCAACCACGACTTTCCCCATTACACTTGAATACGCCTCAAAACTTCAAATCTCAAACGTCAAATGTCATAATAATTGTGTAGTTATCAACCGTTTGGAAGCGCTGGTTTACCCTTTTGGTTCTTTCGGCAGATTACTTCAAGTTTGTGGTTGGTGCCTTCTACAGATCACTATGGCTCAAGGTAGGTTATTTTAATTAATCCAGTAGGAATTCATTCAAGTAATTTTATTATTAGCGTGCAGTATTCGCGTTCGAGAAATAGTAGAATTATTCCTACAGAATCTTCCACTTGGTGATGTGGCATCGTATGTGAAGAAGAAAATAACATGTCCTGATAATAAAATGTTTTCTGATTCCGTTCAAAACTCACTACGTTTGCTACTATTAAATATTGAATCACGATACGCAAAGTGCCACCGCATAAAGAGTTTGTTTTTCCTGAAACATTCAAAATGGCTGGATTCAAACTTTAAAATTTTGAATAATATTCCGAAGAAAAATGTTGGTGGAAGGAATAAAATATCTTTTGGTGCAGAAACCCCTAGGACCAGGCTCCGTAAAACCAAAGATTTGCGAGAAAAACACACCACAGCAGAATTGGTTTCAGCCACGGTAACGGCATTAAGTACTGATGGATATCGTTCCGTTGCTTGGGTTGTCGAGCACCTATTTGCATTTCCTGAGAAAGCTTCCCGTTTCAAAAAACTTGCTCTATCTGTTGAACCAGAGATGAAACGTTTTACAGTCGACGATACATTGAGGTTTTTATGTGAAAACGATCTAACAAAACAACAGTACCAAAACATAAGGAACATGACGCTATAAAAAGGATATGACATTTATCCAGCATACAATGACATCCGCGATAATAAAAGTACTTGTTATCCACGTGGTAAGGACAAATTCATTTAATTATGTTCTTGTCTAAACAGCTTCCAATAGATCGATAATTCTTTCAAGTTTTGGATTTTGTGGTGGTTTTGAGTCGCTTTTTTAATAATTCTAAATTATTTCAAAATTACTTTAACTCTCCAATTGTTTGAACGTATTTCAGATATTTTCATTCGGCCATCATGCGCAGAAGTTCCTCTTCAAAATCTTGTTGACCATACGGTCTCTTCATGACACTGAATAAATATATTGAACCGTACATTCATGAACAGGGAAATTTATGTGTTATTTTAAAATGGGGATTGGATGGTTCAAGCAACCACTCACGGTATAAATGACATTTTTTGAAGAAGTTGGCAATGATGTTATATCATGTAATGACTCGCATATTTTTTTGATTTGCCTGGTTCCTTTGCGAATATATTTCAACGCAGTCTCCGGCGAACGACAAGAAGTTTGGAGCAACAACAATCCATCATCCATCAATTTGTGCCGCCCCATCAAAATGGTTTTTCAAAAAGAAACTGCTGATCTTATCAAACGAGAAGTGGAGAGTATGATGTTACAAATACAAAATTTGAAAGCAACCACATTGACGATAATTAGGATTTCTGTAGATGTTTCTTCTGAGTTAATTTTGAGTATGGTCGATGGCAAAGTTATTAACAGCTTCACAGGAACAAGTTCCCAGGCGTGCAATCTTTGCGGAGCATCAGGCAAAAAACTCAGTAATTCCATCGAAGCCCAAATATGTGACGATTGCAATAAAATTGAAACCATTCCTGTTTTGCATGCTTACATAAGAAGTATGGAGCTTCTGCTTAATGTTTCGTACAGAATCCCACTCAAAAAATGGCGTATAAATAAAGGAAACGAAACCTTTCTTGAACGGCAACGTGCAATTAGAGAAGAATTTAAGAAGATTGGGCTGAGAATAAGTGAACCTTTGCCATCCGGAGGTAACTGCATTTTTCTTCTTTATCGGGAAGTAGATCCCTTTATCTTTATTTTTTCATCAGGTAACACAAATGATGGCAACACTGCTAGAAGATTCTTTCAAGATCCAGAAACAACGGCAAGAATTACAGGACTTGAGGTGGACATCGTTCGTCGAGTCGCTACACTTCTTTGCGCGCTATCATTGAAATTAGAAATCGACGTCAAATCATTCGAAACCTATGCAGAAGAAACTAGAAAGTTATATGTCCATTATTATGATTATTATCCCCTTTCGCCTTCAGTTCACAGGATCTTGGTACATGGATCTGAAATAATAAGTCATTGCGAAATTCCTATTGGACTATTGTCGGAAGAAGCACAAGAGCGTCGGAACAAATCGATCAGAAAATTTCGGGAGCACCATTCTCGACAATTCAGTCGCCTGGCGAACATCGAAGATGTATTTAGAAGACTTTTGCTAACCTCTGACCCCGTGATGACACTCACAAACCAGTTTCCTCAAACCGATAAAAATCAATTTCCAGAATCCGTACAAAACCTGTTGAAATAATAGTAAATATAAAATAAAAAATAGTTGCTAGATCAAAAATATTAATTATAATTAATCCAGATATCTCGAATATATCAAAATATGTATCGGGCATAATTTCAGAATTGAAAGGTCACATATGGTACTTTCTGAAACATGAGTAATTTTTTGCAACACCTTGTAATTTTTGAGAAAATTAATTTTGAAATTCATGATATTTTTCAAAGTTTTGGCTAATATTTCGCTTGTTATGTCCCAAAACTATACAAACTCTTCCAAAACATACGCGAATGATAAGGTTCAACATATAAACGGTATCAAAAATAATATATTTGACGAAAATATGAAAATTAGTAGAAAAAACGCAAATTTCAGTTAAATTTTACAAAACTAATCGTTACTTTGTTATTTGTAGACATAGAACTTTGATGTCTTCGGCAAACTTTCTTATTATTTTATGCTCTACAACTTTGCCGAAGACATCAAACCGCTAGAAGGCGAAATAAAAAAGTAAGTATCGCAAATTGGAACTAATTTTTATTACCAAATCGTGGCGCAGATAAAACTGAGCAACAATACTGAAGTAATCATCTTGATAAAATGCATGCTCAAAGCGCTAGAGGTTTTGTCTTTCTAATTTCGTCTCCTGGCCCAGTGTGCAGTGCGGTCAAACACCCTCAGAATGTCCTCCGAAGCCAAAGTTTTGCAAAATCATGAAGTTGGATATGTCGCAAGCCACGCTTGGTAACGATTTGAATATGGCCACTTTCCCTTGTAAGTAATTACTTGTAAGTTTTGCCGAGATATGCGATGTCACAGAGTTTCAACATCCAACTATGAAAAGATAATGAAATCTCATGTCTTGAAAAAGGCAAATTTGTTCCTTATTGGACACATACCGGTTAAAAACGATCTGTGTAGAGATTTTTTGTTAGTTCCGGGTTGGTTCGCTTGCTAAAAGGAAATGTCATCTACATTTACTTTTCTAAATGTCATGACATTTTTCATATAAATATAAGCTAGAGAGAATTAAAATGGGATTATGACCAAAAGGCAGCGAACAAAAAATGTTTTGTCTTTCGTGCGAAACCGCACACACTATCTCATCGTAAAAAGCAAAATTAAAAACGAAGTTCGTCCTGTTTGCTTTTCGCCTTTTCGGTCTCAGAACATTTACAACTAGCTTTAAGCGGGAGGTGTAGGCAATAATGGTTAGATTTGTCCAGTGACAATATTTTAACTATTAAAAAGAACTGTTACTGAAAAATGTCAACGTAACAATATCTTTCAGTGTATGTTTTAGCTGTCAGTGAACCCTGTTACCTTCGCGTCGACGTGCATTAGGCTTTTTGACGTTTAATCACCTTTCCCTTTCTAGCACATGCAGAGGAATGACGGTTTGTTTCCTCCAAAAAAAAATCCTTCTTACTTGCACTCCTTTGTTTTAAATGGCGCTGTAGTGTGGGTGCCTTCAAGGTCGCTTAGCCTAATAATGTTTACTTTTGAAAATGACGGCTCGACAACAGGAGCGGTGAAATCTCGTTTTGGACAACTGGTTAGAAAATCCTAATCGTTCACAAAAAACAATTCGCGAATTCGGTCGATGTGACGTAACGAACTGTGTCAAATGTCATCAGCAAGTATCTACAAACCAAAACGGTTCAGTTAAAGTCAACCAAGCGGTCAAAATAGGGGAACACGCAACAAACAAGATGAGAAACAAGTGGTGAAAGTATGCAAGAGGATGCTCAACATGTCGGTCAGAGATGTTGCCAAAAAAGTGGATGAAGCTAAATCAACTGGACATGACTGAGATCATTCAAAGCCCAGAAGAAACCTCGCCGGGTCGGGCCTTAAAGCTGTATGATTCGTAGTTAACAAAACATACATGTTGCATAGTAGAGGGTGTTGCGATCAAAGTTTAATCAAACAGTAATGTGTGTGAGTCGATCAAAGTTTTTATTAATAAGTCAAATTATTTTACTATTTCAAGTTCAGTTAATACAGAATACAGGAGAAATATTCAGCTTAGCTTCCTTTTTGCCGAATGCGAGTTTTCGGGTCTTTCGTTTAACACATGCCATAAGATTTTGTACAGTCTCACAACAGCTTTTTGAGTCTTCTTAAAGCTCCGCTGGACAATGACCCAATATTGTTCGATTGGGTGGAGCTCTGGCGTGTTGGGAGGGTTCTTTTCTTTGGGCACTTCATGAACGTTATTGGCAGCATACCACTCCATGGTCGTTTTCTGTAATGGCAAGATGCCAAATCCGGCCAAAATAGAACGGAACAATTGTGTCGCTCGAGGAAAGGCAGAAGACGTTTTTGTAGGCGCTCGCTCAGATAAATATCCTGGTTGACGGTTCCAGTCGCAATATAAACGTAGCTTTACAAGCTACAGGTACATATGGCCTGCCACACCAGATATTTCTTCGCGCACTTTGCTTGATAATATCTGCCATCTTTCACCGTCCAGCTGCCGTATAAAATTCCTGTCCAGGAAGCTGTTTAAAGTCTACCTTGACGTAGGTTTCATCGCCCTGTACCACGCAATCAAATTTCGTCAGCATCGTCGGGTACAACTTTCGCGGTCGTGCTTTGACCGACGTGTTTTGTTTATCGTCGCAATTTGGAGTCACTACTTTCTTGAAAGTCGACAGTCCAGCTCACTTTATAGCTCTATCCACGGTTGAAAGCGCCACTCCCACCTTCTTTGCGACATCTCGGACGGAGAAGTTGGAGTTCCGCTCGAAACAACGGGCAACTAGAAATTAGAAGAAAAATTAGTATTCTCCATTTAATTCGAGTCAAGTCGAGTTATTAGTACGAGACACTGAAGAAGTCTGCACATTGTAGACGAAATACGCGTATCTGTCGAAGATAAGCAAAGGTAGTTGGAATCAAATGGAGAATCAAATGGAGAATACTTTCTTCTAATTTCTAGTTACAGGCATTCCACTAAACAGCTCAAACCCTCTAGGATTCAACGGGCAACTCTTTTTATCATCGCTGGGAACTCCGGCTTTCGATTTTCCCCCGATAACTTTACTGACTATCAACAAACGTTCACCGAACACTTTAGATACGTTGGTAACAGTTGATTTAGACAGAGAGTAGTTTGGATTTTCGCCATGCTCGTGCAAAATTTTAATGCGTTGCTTCTCTTCCTTCGACGACATTTTGATAACTGAAGTGCTAATCTCAAAATCAAAATAGAGGCATGGCGCAACACTCACACATATTCAGATTGAGGGGTGTGCAAAATTTTTTAATGGACGATGAAAAGAAATGCGTCAAGTTTAAGTCGACCAAATTTAGATTGAAATACCCTTTCCAGGACGATGAAACATATGTGACAGCTGAATTTTCACAAATTCATGGTAATAAATTCCACCTCACGAAGAACAGAGGAAGCCGCAAGTCTAAGTTCCGGTCCGCCTCTAAGCATATTGTGATGAGGTACCAGGTGGGTCTCCGCCGACTGTCTGTCGATCTGCCAAATGTGAAAGACGCCTGTATTGAGTTATCTCAAATTATAATAATCTGCCCACTATATCACAAAATATTTCAATTAGTTGAACGGATTGGAGATAATGAAATCATTGGGTATAGGACCAAGTCTCTCCCAATTGGTGTTAAGCCGATGAGCTTGGTATGAAAAGAAGCAATCAGTTCCCAGAAGTCACGAAATGTATCTACGGACTCTTATTTATTTTTACCAAATCCCTCAGTCGTAGTTTTCAATGGATTGGTGTGGATTGTTCTTTATATTGTATTATATAACAAAATGTATTGTTCTGTAAGTTTTTAATTTCAATCTCAATATAGGTGAGCGAGATAAGGCGCCAGAGTTTTGGTTCGGCCACCCTTTTGATTCGAATTCCAAAAGTCCACCCACAGACGAAAAAAGCATAAACTAATCTCTCTAGCACTTATGCTCCCAACGATAAAATACAAATTATCACATTATTCAAATCTATATGGAAGCGTTTGGTACAGGAGGTTCACGATTTCTTCCTTCCCTTGAATCGAAGTATTAGAGTGTATTTACACTTTCTGGAATTGCTCTATTTCTAGTTGGTGTGGTCGTGACAAGAAAAATGATGTATTTAAGAAGCCGTCATTTTCCAGGATGCTTTCAAAATTTTACTGCATTAGTGTAAGATTAGATTAGATGAAATTAGAATTGGCATCTTGCCACTACTTAACAGTGCCGAATAAATGGTACGGGGAAAATAAGGTCATTATGCTACCTCGTGATATTAGTGCTCCTAACTGTCCAGAGCTCCGACCGATCGAGAAATGATGGGCAATAATGAAAACAGATTGTCGGAAAATGGAAGAAGAGTCAAAATTGGTTCGGTCAACTTCAAGCAAAAGTGGACAGAAGCTGATAAAACATGAGGAGAATAGCTAGTCCCAACCTTGATGGCAAGGAGCAAGTCAAAGGTCCAAAAGTTTGGTCGTGAGGGTGAAATATAAATCTATTATTGCACTCATCGCAGCTGGCACACACGTTTTCTAGAGGAATTTGGATCCAAATGTCAACCAAATGTTTCTTGAATCAATCTTTAGTAAGCCTTTTCGTAGGGCCTATATGTCGAAGCATATAACCCCAAACAAAGTGGTCAAGTGGGTTGAGATCCGATGAAAATGCAGGCCATTCTTCGCTTGTGATGAAATCGGGCAAATTTTCCGCGCACCACGGTTCTGTCTTCTTGTTAGCTGGAGCAGAGTCCTGTTGGAAACAATATGGTGTATTTCCATACAGCGTTGAAGCATGAGGAAGCAGATGGTTCTTCAAAACCGGCTGGATGTAATATTCAGTGTTGATGTTTACGTTAGGTTCTATGAAAAGAAGAGGAAGTTTTGCTTTTTGTGAAACGGCGCCCCATACCATGATTTTCGATACATTTTGATAGCATTCTACAGCTAGTTTATCTTTTGGAATATTGTCAAGACTTTTGCCATTCACACGATCATTTTATTGATTATGACTGTCCTTAAGGAGGAAGAGCTTTTTTCTTCTCACAGTCATCGTGCTGAACCAAAAGATTTTTGCTTCTTTGGACCCTAGCTTGCTTTTGACGCTTCGTCAACCAGTGCACCTGTTTTTTCTTGTACGGCTTGCATTCCAGATCATGTCTGAGGAGCCTGTTCATTGAAGCAGGATACGGCTGAATTACATCTTATTCGGTCCCTCACACATTCGAACTTTTTCTTCGGTATGGCAGTTCATCTGGCACATCCTTTGTGTGTTACAATTTTCTGATTGCTTCCGATCTTTATTGTAACTTAACGCAGGACAAATAACGCATGTAATATTTCCATTCAAGATACCTCATTGGGTGATATCACACCTGTTGCTTAAGCTAAAGCTCTTTAGGCGATCCGGCTAGCTACTCTAAATGGTCTATGAGGTGTGGTGGCAGCCGATAGAGGAGTGAATGAATCCATGCACAAATTCATTTATGCGTGACACAAAGTGGTTCTGTCTACAAACTATAGCGGGTTGTCGTGGAAAACTTAACTCTATTGGGCATACATATAATCTTCTCTGCACATGCAAATTCTTCAGCGCTTACTGCTTCGGTGGGGGCCCCATGACGCTGCTTCTGCTGTCTCCTCGACGAAGCTACTGCTTGACGTGCTGCCGTTTGTTGCGCGACCGTCCGGACACGTCTACTGTTGCACCACCTCTCGCACCGTTGTAATGTCGCACGGACTGCACCGATGCACCGTCGGTTGTTGCGTCACACGCCTGTGTGGGGTTGGTCGTTCTTGCAGCAACCGATATGTCGCGGGACACGTACTGACCGTTGAATGGATCGACGCTCGTTCGAAGAGATGAGGTGAATTGAGCCCGTTGGTGGAACGTAGCGGTGTAGTCGTGGTTGTGGTCATATGCTCAATCTTCACGTGCTGCTTCGAATTCGTCAATAGTCACCAACACGAGAAGGCAGGGTTTGGAGCCTATAAATAAAAGGCCCTCTGTCGAGGTGACGTCACGTTAAACCTTAGTTCATCAGGTTTTTTGCAGGTGTTTCATTCACACCTTGCGAAGGCCTCCGGGCCTCCTTCTTATTGGAGCTTATGGGTCCTGATGACGTGACTGCATGCGAAACACTGTTGCCAGGTGGAATTATGCCAGTATGCCTGCTTGGTGCCGGTAGTCTATGCCGGTACCTTGACACGATCGTCTCGTTAGGCTCTACCCGTATGTCGCACCCAAGTATCACCTAGATAACTGCAAAAGCATGTTAGCATGGTTTTGCAAGAAAAGTTACATTCGGATTACCTTGCTGGCATTGCACTTGAACGTCAGCCACGTTCAGAGCGAGATTCTGAGTTGTCCACCCGGTTCGGTCACTTTGGTCTTCTCACCAACTTAGACTCATTCAGCTTTGTGCACTTTTGCCGAAAACGATCACTAAAACTGGTAGGACGGCAACCACACAACAGAACTATTCCGACCACTTTCAATAGGAACTATTGTCCTTTGCTTAGATTGTTTATGACGGTGCGAGAGTGGGATCAATATACATCCTCTGGACGATGGTTTTGGGCATTGATGATTTGGTGTTGCTGCATAGAATTGGCTGCGATATTGATTTTTGTCGGCGTAATCTCGAAAAAAAATTGTGTAACAGGTGTTGAATATAGACATTTCCAGTTTCCTTGAACCGTTTCAAGGTACGATAAACAAAACGCTCACTCACTCCGAACTGCTTAAAGCTATTGAATATCAGACACGGTCTATGGTTTTGCAAATGTTATTTTACAACTTGCTCCCGTTTGGCTTCCATGGTAGCTGATAAATATAAACAAACGGAATCCCTGATTTATCCTCAGCGATAAGCTGTCAAAAGAATTCACTCAAAACGGGTATAACCAATTCCGCTGTTAAAATTACCCAGCTGAAATAAACCAAGACTGAAAAAAGTGTCACTAAAGGGTGTCCACGATGAAATTGCCACACTATGAAATTGCTCTAACTTTTTAACCGTTTGGTAGAATTTAATGAAAATTTGGGTGGATTTAGTTCATAATGCATTATTTACATTCTGCAAGTTTTAAAGCCCTGTGATCAAAACTCGTGGAAATGGAGTCGAAAGAACAGCTCGTGCGTGATAAAATCTTGCGCATTCATCACGAGAACAAGGATCTCTCGCATCGTTCCATCGCTAAAACGTTGAGAATCGCGAATTCCACGATGTCGCGAGTGATTAAGCGGTTCGAGGAACGGTTGACCACCGATCGGAAGCCCAGAAGTGAAGGAAAAAGTATTCCGTACAACACCAAAAATCACAACCGCGTAGTTGTCCAGAAGGCCAAAACTAAGGCTGGGCTTCGAACGTTCAAGGTACAAAAGGTCCCTAATCGCGACGAAAAGCAGAACAAGTCCGCCAAAACCCGTGCCAGGAAGTTGTACCTCAACATGCTGACGAAAGTTGAATGCTGCATCATGGACGACGAAACATATGTGAAGGCTGACTTCAAACAGATCCCCAGCAACCTGTTTTCACGGCCAAGGATAAGTTCAGCGTTCTGGAGCATGTCCGCACTCAGAAGATGTCCAAATTTGCGAAGAAATTCCTGGTTGCAGGAAGCGGAGCGCACCTTTCGTGACCCAGGACACGATGAACGGACAGGTGTACATAAAAGAGTGCCTCCAGAAGCGGCTGCTTCCTCTCCTGAAGGCCCACAACGTCCCAACAATCTTCTGGCCGGATTTGGCCTCATGCCACTACTCCAAGGACGTGCTGAAGTGGTATGCGGACAATAAGGTCAATTTCGACCGAAAATGTTCAACCCTCCCAACACTACAGAGCTCCGCCCCATCGAGAAGTACAGGGCGATTATGAAGCAGCACCTTCTTAAACGACCTAAGGTAGTGAAAACAGTCGAGGAACTGAAGAAAGTATGGGTTTACATGCAAAAAACGGTTGATTCACAGGTTGTGCAGAATCTTATGGTCGGGGTTAAGGCCAAGGTCACCGAAATGCCAAGGTGCGGGCATTTGCGTATGGACTGTAAATAAAATACGAGTAAAATGGTAAAATGAAGTTTAATAGTTATTTATCAATCCCTGAAAATTTGATGGCAATCGGATGAAAACTCGAATTTTGCAGAATCAATTTGTGTGTGGCAATTTCATCGCGGACACC